>CM051266.1:945000-1107500 GCA_027921565.1 Artemia sinica
AAACAAAGTTTTGTTTTATTTGTTTAAATTTTTAACTGACAGACAGCATATATAAATTTTTAGAAAAAATATTTGAAAACTCGTTGAAGTTCCAACTGCTTGAGTATTTTTTAATTCAAGCTTTATAAAAGAACATTTTACGGTGTTCCCGACATGGCATAAACAAAAGATAACAATGCTTCTCGTTAAATAAAAACATCAAAACCCTCAACACAAGAAAAACTAAAAAAAATCAAGGTGGACAATTAACTCAAAATTCACACGTCCAGTCACTCATGAGGGACTTGGGTGACTCATGAGATTCATTCATCCAGACACACTGTACGTACTAAAACCTCTGTAACTTGATATGGGTCAGCATTGGAGGCAGGACGTCTGTCTTCAAAGTAGCCTTTTCGTTCTTCGGCAACACTGCGAGGAAATTCTAACGCTGCAGCCCCTGTTCGCAACTCCTGTAATATAGATAACAATTATGGTACTTGTATGATATACACCCTACCTAAAGTTCTTCTAATATGCTTCTCTAACGCTAATATACCAAAGGAAATATACCAAAGTAAGATAAAAATAATTAGAAACAAATTTTGGGATGCATATTTGCACATTAGGGGGTGGGGGGGGGGTAAAGTACAGCGGGTCTGCATGCCTAATTTGATAGGTACAATTATTCTGCATATTATGAAGTAAGAATTGTTTTCTAACTTCACACTGTCCAAATACTTTACCCCCCCCCCCCCCTAATGTGCAAATATATAGCCCAAATTATATATTTGCCATCTATTATATATATTTGCCCAAATTATGTACTTGCTAGCTTATTCTGGATTTTCTGGGTTAATAGATCTAATTTTACCCGATAACTAATCCGAACCGTTACAAGAAGTAATCCATAACCCAATGACGTCATTGACGTCGGGCTTGTCGGATAAAGCGGCGTTCACATGCGTGTCGAGCTAGAATCCCATGTCTAGACACATGTCTAGCAGACTTCAATGTCTAGGCAACGACCGTTCACAAGTAAAATTTGGTGCTTAGCTAAAACTGCAAATTTAGTTTCAAACAGATTACAGTTGTCATTTCTAGCCAATCAAGAGAGCTTATGCGGGCAAAACTTTCAAAATTGTAATTCCTATTTTACTGTCACAAGATAATGGATAAGATAAGCAAAACCATTGCCTTAGTGTGCTTCACTATTATGTCTGTGTTGTTGCAGATTTGCCTAAAATGAAAAAAAACAATTGTTGAGAAAACAAAAAATTTAATTTCAGTTTAAAAATGTAAACACAGAACGATGAAAATAGTGGAACTTGACCTTTTCTTATTGGCTGCAATCGAAAATCCTAGACATTGAGTTCTAGAGCTTAGAGCTAAAAGTCTAGCCAAGCGCCTTGTCTAGCGTGTCTAGCTAAGCCCCGAATTTTACTTGTGAACGGTCGGTGCCTAGACATTGAAGTCTGGCTAGACACGTGTCTAGACATGGATTCTAGCCAGACACGCGCATGTGAACGTCGCTTAAGTAATCTTGGGATACCCAAACGCATTATAAGTGATCTGGCATCCGTTACTGTGTTATGACTGGTCGACGCCTGCGCGTAAATATTTCAACTTACTAAATAAAACACATGCAGCAAAGAGCGTAATTTCAGAACCTAAAAAAAAATGGATTTTTCTAGAAAATTAATTTTAGCTGGGAGTCAATCATATATGATAAAACATGGCATCCTAGTCACTCTAGCGAAAACAGCAAACAAAAGGCTAAGCTTCCAAATGGTTTTTCTCAATCTTCATTTCTGTTTTTGGCGTTGTAACAGATGTGCAGGACCAGAGGGGAGGGGGTACAGAAAACTTTAAAACGGATCAACATTTGTTTATGTGCATTTTCTTTAAATTTTCATTCAGGTCAGACAACAAATTTCGGGGGGGGGGGGTGAGCCCCGGAACCTCCCCCTGGACACGCCCCTGTGGCCGGTAATACTATTCTGCTGCATCCATCATCCATGAGCCGTTTTGTGTGAGAATTAAATAATAAAAAAAAAAAAAACAAGTTTATTATTGTTTAAAAAAACAAAGTTGTGGGAAAGTCAAAGTTTAGCGTAAAGAGCGAGGCGTTGAGGAGGGGACAGCCCCTTTCTTATACGGAATAATTCTGTCAAGTTTTAATGTTGCTCCTTAGTTACTTTCAGTTAAAAAAATTGTTTTTTTTAATTCAATTTTCTGATCGTTTTTTAAATAATGTTGAAACAATCGTTGAAAAACTTTTTTTTTAATTTATTTCTGATCGTTCTTTTAAATAATGCTGGGATATCCGGCACCCCCCTCACAGCAATGTCCCGACATATCAGCGCCAATTCCCCCCATGAAAAACTTCCTCCATGGAAAGATCTTCCCAAAATAACCCCCGACCTACGCCCTCCCCAACAACCAGAAAAAAGAAAAAATCCCCCCTGAAAACGTTCTGTATACTTTCCAATAACCAATACCATATGTAAACATTGGGTAAAGTTCATAAAGTTTGACTCTCAGCCCTCCCCCCGTATCAGGGACACTGAACGCTGTTAAGGGGACTTCCAGTAGGTCAGCTGAAGGCATCAACAACAAAAAATTGGCCGTGAGGTGAAAATTTTTGTTTCAAAGTATGTAATTAATGTTGAGATAAGTGTTGACCCTCAAGGGGCTAGGGATTTTCTTAAGTCTTTAGGAATTAATGTCATCCTAAAAAGACATATCTATTATATTTTCGACCATGCTGAACAAAATGGCTATCTCAAAATTTTGATCGGGTGACTTTGGGGAAAATTATGAGCGTGGGAGGGGGCCCTAGTTGCCCTCCATTTTTTGGTCACTTAAAAAGGGCACTATAAATTTTAATTTCCGTTCGAATGAGCCCTCTCCCGATATTCTAGGACCACTGGGTCGATACGATCAGCCCTGGAAAAAAAAAACAACAAACAAACAAAAAACAAATAAACGCATCCGTGATCTTTCTTCTGGCAAAAAAATACAAAATTCATCATTTTTGCAGATAGGAGCTTGAAACTTCTACAGTAGGGTTCTCTGATACGCTGAATCTGATGGTGTGATTTTCATTAAGGTTCTATGACTTTTAGGGGTGTTTCCCCCTTTTTTCGAAAAATCAGACAAAATTTTCTCAGGCTCGTAACTTTTGATGGGTAAGACTGAACTTGATGAAATTAATATATTTGAAATTAGCATTAAAATCTGATTCTTTTGATGTATCTATTGGTATCAAAATTTCGTTATTTAGAGTTTATTTCGTTATTTACTTACAGTTCGTTACCACGAACTGTTTGAAAGAAAACAGACCTTTGTGAACTAAGAGTTATTAGCGTTTAATTGTATCGAGTATTGGT
The DNA here is from genome assembly GCA_027921565.1 of Artemia sinica. Taxonomy (NCBI): domain Eukaryota; kingdom Metazoa; phylum Arthropoda; class Branchiopoda; order Anostraca; family Artemiidae; genus Artemia; species Artemia sinica. The sequence continues at coordinate 948,372 of CM051266.1, forward strand.
GACATGTATCATGAATGTTTAAATCCTTATCAACAGAAAAAATCAAACTTTATTAGTTATTACCTGTTTTTACATCTTCGTCACTTTTTTGTCGCTTCTTAAAGCCCAGTCAGTTTCGTAACTAGGGGAACAGGGGGGGTGCACTAATATCGAGCGCAACATCCGTTGGGGCGCAAGTTAGATGTTCTTCGTGAAGTTTGGCCCAATTACATTTTTTGGGTGAAATGGGGCGCAAAACTAAAATTGCCTTCGGATGCAAAATATATGCAAATGCCTCTGGGCCCACGCCCATCAAACTCTCCAGTTGGAGCTTGTTTTTCTTTTATTTATTGATTTTGATTTGCCAGACCCAAATTTGGGCTTCATGCCATTGATTTAGAACGACTCATTTTCTCAGCAAAACCATAGCAATTCTTTGCCCATAATTTCATTGCCAACATTTATTCAAATACAAATCTCACCCCCCAAAAGACTTGCATTTGGATTCGAGTTTTAAAAAGCCAAATATTTAATCAAATTCGACTGTAGGGACAAAATATATCTAGAATTTGATAAAAGGAAAATTCGTTGACCGCTCTCCTTCCACGTTGCCCAAGATTCACTTCGTGTAGTCAAATATTTTTCCCTTCGGTGTAGGAAGGACTCAGGTCATTTGGAATTCAAAGTTGCTAATCCTGATATCTCTATTACTAACTGATAGCTACCCTAACAGAAAAAGTGAGCAAAATGGGCATGATTCATCACTGGTAATGCTTCGATAACTTTTTTGTCTTTCTTTTTATGTTTCTTTTTATCTACAGTTTAAAAATGAGGGGTTAATACAATAAATATTTTTAATTCTGTTGCATGTATAGTATTCCAGTTGCATGCGGAGTGATTACTTGTAGAAGATCTTCTGACTCGTACAATCACTTATAATTTCACACGGCAGAACCAATCAGGAGATTAAAATTTTCGCTCTTTTTATTGGGTTAAAATTTCACTAAGTAGCCAAATCAGGTTTAAAAAAGCGGGGTTATTGACTTCCCTGTTTGACACAAGCTTAGGAATCATACTTACTGAAATACGTCACAGATGTAAGCCTATGAAACTAAGGCACGTTTTTAATACACATCTATACGTATATCATCTTGCTTTTTTCTTTAGTAGTTCTTTCTTTAGTTCTTTTCTTGTTTTTTTCTTTATATTATCCTTTGTTCTTCCTTTTTTTTGCTCTATCGAGCTCATTATTGTGTTTGATCAGTTCTCAGAAGATAATTTACATAGAACATTTTCTCCCCTTGCCTGCTCAGAAGGCAAATCCATAAATTTGGTGCTATTCTGCACTAACCTGTTTTCTCTTTTTTTTTCTTCTGATTTATATACACTTAGAGGATGATACTATCAAGGTAGTCGTACCCAGGGAGGGAGGGAGGCTTCGGGGTTTTAACCTTAGAAACAAACGCTACAAAAATGCCTATAAATAAGTCTTTGATGCGTTTTTATAAATTTTACCCCACTCCTCACTCCCCCTCGAAAAAACATCCTAGATGTGGCCTGAGATATTATGTATAATCTTTTTTGTTACTATTATTTGTCGCGTGCACCATAAGCCTATTATATAGTCTCCCGGTTATTCTATAAATTTCATTTGTTCTTTTTTACACTAAATAATAAATTTTTGCTTGTTTGTTGAGTACTCGGAAATTAGATTAGTAGCGGATACCAAATTTAAAAAAGAAACATGAGTGAAAATCAATAAGAAATGATTTTAAGATGCGCGATAACAACAGCTTGAAAAGGTGTAGCTTTCCTTTGAAGGTATGTTTGAATTGAACCTTCCTATAAAATAGAGTAGTCTACAATCTCACCTGCAGAAAAATCATGTATATTCGAAGTTTCAAGACTTCCAACAAGCCTCCTTTCGTTATCTTTTCCTTCATGGAGGTCATAGGCTCGGATGTGTCTTAAATGATGTCTAGATAGCTTATCAATAGCTTTTTTTCGCTTTTTCGATCTCTCTATAAAAGAAGAAGATTTTAAAGTCAATTCAAACGTATTAGTGGACTAGGTAATATATATATATATATATCTATATATATTATATATATATGTATATATATATATATATATATGTATAATGTATATATATATATAATATATATATATATATATATATATATTTATATATATATATTATATATATATATATATGTATATAATTGTATATATATATATATATATATATATATATATATATATATAATATATATATATATAGTATATATATTATATATATATATATATATAAAATATATATATATATATATATATATATATATATATATTATATATATATAATATATATACTATATATATATATATATATATATATATATATATATATATATTATATATATATATATATATATATATATATATACACAGGGTAGTTTTCTAAAAGAGAGGGTTGCTTTTAAATCCCCCCCTTCAATATAAGATGGAGAAAAAATTACATGAATGTTAGTTTATACTCCATTTATTTACATACAATTTATTTTATATCTATATCGCAGGTTTGTGAATCTTTAAAAGGCCGTATCCAGGGGGAGGGATGGTAGGGGTTTGACCCCCCCCCCCCAAAATGCTTGTCTGGCTCGTAAAATGTAACAAAAATGGACATAAACAAATTTTGTATACGTTTTTTGAGTTTTTTTTTTGTGTAGACCCCCCCCGATTTTTTTTTTAGTAAACCCCCTCCAAAGAAAATCCTAGGTACCACCTTGAATCTTTTATTGAATAGATATTTTGGATAGCTGACCCTTCCTCGCAAATCAAAAGCCTGGGTGGCAAGGTCCAAGGAGCATATTATTGGTACATTAAAATCGGTACTGGTGCATTTAACGTACTCTTTTATATACTGCAAAAGAAGTCACGTTTGGTTAATGCTAATGAAATAAAATAAAATAGGATGAATAATATATAGTTTAGAGACAAATTTGGGCTATATATTTGCACATTAGGGGGGGGGGGGGTAAAGCATACCATATATTAAAATACGTAACCTAACCTAACCTAGCTACCTTTCCCCCCCTCCCTGAACCCCAAGAAAAAACAGTTTAAATGTCGTAAACGAAACGGAAACTACTCTTTGCATTCCAACTCTTAATAGCGGTGTCTTGATATAACCCGTCTGGCGGGTATCTGTCCCGGTAATTGAAGCATCTCCAGTTTGACATTCCATACACAGTATATAAAAGAGTACGTTTAATGTACTTGTGCCTTAAAATCTGTACCAAAAGTATGTTTTCTTCTTCTTGCTGTTATTTATTTCTTCAACTTTCTCAATTTAGCCTCTAAGTAGATCAAATTTTTTACCTTATGAGCCAAAATCACAGTTTATATAATTAGCAGTACAACCTTTCCCTATCTCACCCATTATAAAAACCCGGACCGAGGTGCGATTGCTCCAGAGAATGTATAAACCGGTATAAAACATAGCGGCATTAGATCTTTTCACGGGTAGACAAAGAATAATCACCTACGGAGCAAGTACTGACAAAACCACTTGGCCGGCTCACCAATAAATGCAGAAATAAGTGGGAGGAGCTTTTTTTGTTCGCACCGAGAATGAAGAGCCAGAAATCATCTGCGGTAAACCTACTGGATAATTATATAAACTGTGGCCAAAATATACAGTCATGTGCGTTTATTTCATAAACGGGACACATCACAGCGCCAAAGGCTGGCGGTAGTCGGTGGGACTGAACTATTGATATTGCCTAATAGCGTATCAAAGCGCAGCAAAGGTATATAAATCTGTCATTACGGCACGCTCAAAGGAGGAGCCAGGAAGAAATGTGCTAGACATGTTGTGTCCCAGAACTCTTCAATGAAGAACATAGAAATGTGCATCACTGCATATAAATTAATGAATACCTAGGCTGTGCTTATGAGCCATCAACAAGGTCAGGGCAACAGGAATTTTTGGGGAGAGGGCAGGTGTTCCAAAGAACAAAAAAGTTCCAAATGGGATCCATATTGCCAAGATTTTGTGCGAAATACAATTCTCAAGGCTTTACAGGAACAATCGGGCAAATCTCGAAAATTTTAGCAGGTGTGCAAGGACCAGAAACGCCTTTGATCCATTCCTCTCCCCTCTATACGTACATGCTACTAATGATAACACGATCATATAGGTTATAAATTCCGGTTATTATAACTGGCAAATGTGTTAGGCTTATTGTAACTGGCAAAATGTCCCTTTTTTAAAGTCGCACCTCATCTCCTCTCAGTGACCCAAATATTTTTACCTTCCAAAGCTAATAATGTACCCCCTACACTTGCAAACAGAAAAATTAAAAGCAGAAAAATTAATTATCATATCAAGAAATGTTCAAATGGAGTAGCAAATTGAATTCAAATATATTCACTTTGAGGGCTTCCTAAAACCAACTAACAAAATAAAATACCTACGTTGCCGTTTTACAGGGTGCCCTTCCGTCATACTTCACCTCTTTCATAATAGCACAAAAATGGCAAATATTCAGCCAAAAAATCGTTGATATCCAAATTCCCTCTGCTTACCATATTTTCTCCTCTCCCATTATACTGAATAGTACCCACATTTCACTTAAATGAAAAAACTTGTCGTTACATTTTCTTACATAGTAATACACTAAAGATTAGACAAAGTCATTCATTTTAATTTCTTTTAGTCTTGGCATGACCAGAAAACAAATGTACCAAAATATATCCATATCCGAATTAAGCGTAACTGAGGTTAAGATTCTTAACTGAAGTTAAGGTTGAAAAATCAACATGCTTAAATTAGACTTTAATACTAACTTTAAACTACTTAAAAAAGGGTACTACCCCATTATGCGGGCTCTCTAAAAAGTCGAGTTTGGTTAATGCTAATGAAATAAAATAAAATAGGATGAATATATAATAGTTTAGGAAATAATTGGGCTATATATTTGTACATTAGGGGGGGAGGTTGTGGGGGGGTAAAGCATACCATATATTAGATACGTAACCTAACCTAACTTAGGTACCTCCCCCCTCTACACCCCAAAAAAAACACAGTTTAATATCGTATACGCAATGAAAACCTTGCTATTTTTGCCTGCTCTATAACAGTTAAGACGAAGACGTCAAAAACGGGTTTTATCATTGCATAGTCTATAGTGATTAACCCGAGAGACCCGCATAATGGGATAGTACCTAAAAAGCTTGATAACAAAACTTACAAAATGCCATTATCTCTCTCATAGCTTTGGTTGAAAAAATTAGTATGAAGCCCTGATCCATTCCAGTGACCTACCATTGGTTTGGGGTCAAGAGATACATTTATTCCGAAATCTTCAGCAACACGATGTAGAATATACCTAGACACCCAAAGGTCATCAGCCATAGTGATCCCTTCACATGGACCAACCTTCAAAGAGAAAAAATATTTACTGAATTGTACTGTTGCAATATAAAATTTTTTCACTTCAGTAGGGCTCGAGTTTGATATACCCTCTACTGCTCAAGACGTCGTCCCATATGCAGTGACAGTTCTGGCCTCTCTTGCACCCTGGGCACAACCTTGATTAGCGCCCCCCTCCCCCGTCTCTCAGATAATTTTCAGGCTAAAGTTTAACAAAATTTGCGTTTATAAAAAAATTATTTTTCAAATTATTAATAAATAAACAATTTATGTTTCAATCATTTTCATTGTGATTAACTGCGCTCACAAGTATATTTCAATAAAAATAATTTGAAAAAAAAACAAAATAATTATAGCCGATAGATTATTTATTTTAAATTTTGAAAACCCTAAGATTCCGCGCTAAAATGTCATGTTCCCTCTTTGTCCTTCCCCTAAAACTACCTTTTTCCATGTGCCTCCTCTGTTAAATCGAATTACAATACAAAAATATGCAGATATTGAATTATTCTAAAAACATTACAATTTTATCACAGGTCCTCGGACAACCTATTCTGCACGGCTGGCTAAGACTAAATAAAGGAATGAATGTCATCATAGCTGCATGTAGACTTCTACACGTTCCTCAGCAGGGCCGACAAAACAGGCAGTGACCCCCTTCTGGCGCTAAATCCATCTGGAGGTGCAAAGTTGCCACGCTTACTAACCAGTCACAAGTCACAACCCAAAGTAGTTATTTGTGTTCACACACTATGGTATTAGACAAAAAAAAGAAACCTAAATAGATACACAAAACTAAATATATATATATATATATATATATAATATATATATATATATATAGTATATAATATATATATATATATAGTATATATATATATATATATATATATATAATATATATATATATATATATAATATATATATATATATATATATATATATATATATATATATAATATATATATATATATGACTATATATATAGTATATTATATATATATATATATATATAATATATATTATATATATATATATATATATATATATACTGCATAATTACCTACTTTGGACCGGTCCCTCCTCTTCCCTTTCCTATTTGTGGGGTCTATGGTACGTAGTTGTTAATTGGTGCGGGGCCTTATGTTTAACGTTTAGCATTTAGCACTTGAAGAATGAAGAAAACCAGTTTGGGGTTAGTTGTTTTCGTATCTTTAGAGTAGAAACACATCATGAACGAGTTTGTTTTGTTTTTGTCGTTAGTTGCGTAATTTTATTAATTGCGCAAAAGGTTTGTGACCAATCTTTTTTTTTCATTGTCAAATTATCATAGGCGTCTGAAAACGTCGTAATTGATACTTCTGGATTAGTAAGTACGTAAAAAGAAAAATGAACCGTTTTACTCAAGAGTGGTCCAATTGCGCCACATTTTTATTTTTTTTACGTCACCGTCCTGAATTTCCTAGCCCATTAGTTTCGAAAAATTTGATTAATAGTTCGCGATATAATTGCTGCGCAATTGAAGTTCTTCTTTTCATTCTGACAAAACTTAGCGTAAATTTTTAGTTTGCCCCTTTTCAAAGTTTCAAATTAATCTCATTCTAATTTGAAACGAACTGGTTATGCAATAACCAGACCAAAGGGCATTTACACTGTGGTTGAAACAATTCAAAAGACGCTATGTTTACAAGACATGTATTTTAGAGGAGAACAAGAAAACTCAAAAGATAAACTAAAATTTAATTTAGGCATTAAAGGAAGGACAAACGTTGTTTTTAAAATTGCGATTTCCCGTTTCTATCTACTTCTTCGAATGAGAAAAAGGGATATTTGGGAAGATCACTCTGAGGTAAGATTTAAAACGTAAATTTTTGAAATTAAAAAGGGTTAGAGTTTTGGAACAGAAGTTTTTCCTATCTCTATGGGGAATCAGGCGAAAGACAGAGTATCAGCAAAAAGTACTTGGAATCAACGGTGTTTTGATGAAACTTTTTCAAACAAGGTTCTTACCATTTAAACTTTCGACTTAGATGGTCCTAATAAGACGATACAATCAACATAAATGCACATCATCCATAAATCTTAGTTTTTATCAACATGCATGATTATAATGTGGCTTGTCATTAAATAGTGGCACAATAGGTATGACAGATAGTATACGGCAACTATGTAGATATTTATAGATAGTATAGTGAACAGATAGCATAATATATTGACAGTATAGTAAGTCTGTATGTAAGATGTGAACGTGGACATCATTCCATTTCTTAATTTTCTCTATTTCTTATATCGCAACGCATTTTGTTGAAGTACCAATGACATGGAATAAAAATATTTGTTGGCCCCTGGACCCATCTAGGTCTGTTCATAAATGAAAACTGCAATTTTCTTAACATTTTTACCTTGGTTTGTTTAAAAAATGTAAAGTTATTAGGGCAGCAATCAAAATTTTCAGTGTTTGCCAGGTTAAACATTGAAAAAAAAAAAGAACTAACAAAACTAATTACTTAAACATGGCAATGCTTTTCGTCTGTAAAATTCAAAAATCAACAATGTGTTGATTCGCAAAGACAACTAGGCCTTCAAAGGAAAGCTACACCTTCTTATGCTGTTTTGTGCCATATGTTTTTAGTTTTTTTATTTTCAACCCCCTCCCACTGTTTCTTCTTTTAAATTTGGTACCTGATACTACCAAAACTTCATAACTTCCCGATTTCAATAAAATTGAATTTCCGATTTTTCTTAATTTTGTAATGATGTATATGGTTATTCAAGTTTTCCAAGGTTATTCAAAACAATCAGATTTTATTTTTGCACCGTTCTTGTGTCTATTTTAAGTCAATTGCCAGGAACTTAACATATCGACACAATCGCCTACTTTCACAGCAATAAAACAAATTTACACAGGATTCGTAACAAAATTATACATCTTGGTTACATAATTCTAGAGCATACATATTCTTTAATTATGAAAAAAAAAAAATTTCAACTGAAAGTAAAGAGCAACATTAAAACTTAAAACATTCAGAAATTATTCCATATGTAAGGGGTTGCCCCTTCCACGATCCTCGGTCTTTACGCTAGAGTCTTATAAGTTCTTTAAAAATACTTCTCAATTATATTCGACGGCCCTTGTGTTTGAGCAGTATCTCATAAAAAATTATAGGTACTTGTGTATTATATAATGCACACTCGAGAAGTGAAGTTTGGTGAATGCTAATAAAAAAAAAATATGATGAAAATAAAATACTTATAGTAACAAAATTATGAAAACTGCCACAAAGAATTATGGAAGGGGGCCACCCGGAGCACTTTAATACGTAACCTAAAATAATCTACCATAACCTATCCAGAAGAGAGAGAGAGAGAGAGAGAGAGAGAGAGAGAGGAGAGAGAGGAGAGAGAGAGAGAGAGAGAGAGAGAGAGAGAGAGAGAGAGAGAGAGAGAGAGAGAGAGAGAGAGAGAGAGAGAGGAGAGAGAGAGAGGAGAGGAGAGAGGATTGAGAGAAGAGAGAGATGAGAGAGAGAGAGAGAGAGAGAGAGACGAGAGAGAGATGAGAGAGAGAGAGAGAGAGAGAGAGAGAGAGAGAGAGAGGTGACAGTGTCCAAGCCGTAGTCACCGTGGTTATTGTCTGTAGTAAAAATTTTTGATTTAGGAAATAGGGATGCTAGAGATTCCGGTTGGGAATGAAGTTCACAAAGAACTACGTAAATGCTAAATGCTCAGTAATTAATCCATGTGAAATCTAGTCTCAAGAACCCGTAGAAATTATTCCTATTAAAAATCCAAATCCAGGCCATTTTCAAGGAAAGGGAGTGTCAGTATTCCCTCAATTTTTATCCTAATATCCTACATTTAATTTCCGATATTCTACACTCTAATATCTATTTTTATTATGAATTTGATCCTAAAGTTATTGCAATCCCATCTAGACGATTTGAGAGTAAGCTAGAATTTTATTTCAACTAAATTATAAAGAGGCAGAGTATAGATAAATAAAGCTTCCATCTAATAATATGGATAGCTTACAAGAGTGGGAACTGGCACTAGTGTCGGCAAAATCCCTCAATGACATCTAGCATTTGGCAACACTTTTGATTTTTTTCAGTGTAATAATAACAATAATTAACTTAATTGGTTTGGTTGGTAAAGTTACTGTAGTACTAAGTGTTTGATCTTAGTTACTGATAGAGAAGAACGATTACGAAGCTTGAAAAATGCAAAATGTCACCAAACGCTAGGTGGTGTTAATGTTTTTTGTAAGATACCCATACTCTTTGTCTTCCGTATTCAAGCATAACATACATAGTGTTGCACATAGATAGCGAATATATAGAGAGTTCAGCAGGACTACACAGAATTTTAGAAATAGTATAGCAGAATTATAGTGTACCTGGTATTCCCATTGGCTGGGCATAACTTCAGCATTTGTACCACAAATTTGAATACCAGCAAACAGGCAAGCACGATAATGGGCCTCCACGATGTCTCTGCCGAAGACCTTATTTGCACCAACACCACAATAGTATGGACCCTTAGAATAAAATATAATATCAATTTGCCTATATGTAATCAAGCACGGACTCAAAATTTGCTTCGATAAGGGAGATGGGTAAAGTCGAAACAAATTAGATTAAATACCCGCTTATCAGAAACTACTCTCTTTAAACCTTACTTCCGACACACTGCGTTTCACAGAAAACCCTGAGAATTTTGCGGATTGCAGCCGAATTTTTCCAGCTTTTTGCAGAAAAAAAAAAGTAAACCCGCATGCGTTATTCTCCAATGCATGCAAGAAGAAGTGCTCACGTGAAGAGCTAACAGTTTAAAATTGAGTGCATTGAAAAATTGATTAATTTAAAAAAAAAAAATTAGATTTTGTATAAATTTGCGAGATTTTCACCTGTTTCATCTGATATTAAAAGTTCCACAGCAACAAATAGATTGAAACTCATCTTCTATTTTTCCGCAAGTTAAGTGCGCAAGTGGAATTGCCTTTTCCCGCAAGTCGGTCCTTGTGGAATCGGAGGGTAACATTTAATCTAGATCAAGTAGCAAATCAAAGACAAACAATGGGGAAAATATTCGGATGCCCAGCAGTCTTTTTAGTCTTTTTCTTGATTTTTTAAGACACTGAAGAACTTCCAATAATTGTGCATGCATCAATGAATGGAGAAACAAATTAGCTGCCATCCTCTACATAAACGTATCCTATGTCGTTAGAAAGTGTTATTTTTGACGTAATACCTTCAATTAGGTATTTTTTTACAAGACCACACTACCTTTCTATGACAAACGAAGAAACGTTCCGATGGTGATAAGTCCATTTATTGGACAGTGAAAACAGACAACAAAAGTCTTGATATTTCCATCACATGCACAGCAATCGTCACCAGCAGAAATACTACAGAATACGTCATCAGCAGTACTTCTTTTCTAACAAATCTTAAGAGCGACTCAGCAGAGCTTGACTACGCATTGATATACAAAATGAGAGCTGACTTTTCTTTTCTTAATTTATTGATGAGTCCACAGTTACTGAAAACTCTATAGTTCCTTGAGAAAAAAAAAACACTCGTAAAAATCGGAATGTTTCGCGAAACAATAACCCGTTTTCACTCAAATGACGATTGTGTAGAGAAGATTGTAGTATAACATCAAAAAATAAAATTTAAATTTAACATTCTTTTTGTAAAATGAAATAGTTCGACTCGTTTGACTAGTTTGACCATTACTCTGGCGGATTTCTTTTTGCACTTACTTAGGTTGTTTTACCTTTGATGCTAATACATTAAATAATAAAAAAGGTGGTTAATGATTTTGTATTCCAAATCTATCAATTAACCAATCCATTTGTTCAGTAGCTAACGAGTATCTCTCTAAGTTTAATTTCAATTTTTATAGCTTCGTGAAACAATTAAAATACTCACATTTTCTATGCCAGAACAATCACTAGGCTAATAGCTACGAGAGGCAGCTAGACCTGCTCCGCCAAAAAAAATTGGTTATCTTTGCGATATCGTTTCTATAAAAGCCACCTTTTTCTGCTCCCCTGACGAATAAGCATAACGCCATCTTCCTCAGAACCAATTCCTGTATATGCGCCCAATGAGTCATTTATCTCAATTGTTAATATTGTGGCCAAAAAGAGGTCCAGTGTGGGTACAGAAGCACAAATGCGATTCGTTACAACAGTAAAAAATGGCCCATTTGTGTGAAAACTATGGTTAGATCGGTACAGCTTGAAAGTACCAAGGACATCAAACTAAAATTAAATATTGTTTCAAGAATTTTTCTACGGCAGTATCCCATTTTCGTCAGTGTTGCCAAATAATTAGATAAGTTTGACAATGCTTTCTGTCCATAAAAATTCGAACATCAACAGTTTGTTGATTCTCAAAGACAAATACACCTTCAATGGGAAGCTGCACCTTCTTAACCTGTTTGACGTCACATATTTTGAACTTTTTGCTGATTTTTTTCACCCACGTTCCTTGTCAGGCATTTTTTATTGGCACCCAATGCTACCCAAATCTGCACAGCTGCATATCAAGATCTTCTACAGTAAAATTGATTTCTTTTAAGATTTAGCAGGAAATCGAGCCTCAAATACACTAATCACCTAGTATTCCGGGCATGGCCCCCTGCCAAATGTAAACTGATACGATCTATTCATTATTTCATGCGTTCACCTTTCTGTTCCAGCGAATTTCTCCTATCCCTTACTTCTTACAGTCAAAACCATTTTCAGCTAGCATACTACCTTACCTACCTTAACTATCCAACTTCAGTCAATGCACTAGCCTACCTAACTTCACTACCCTTTGATACCCAACTTCAGCCAGTGCACTACCCTACCTAAATTCACTACCCAACTTCAGCTAGTGCTCTAGTTTATTTCAATTTAGCAAAAGTTTATATTTACTTGAGGGCCAGGGAAGCCATTTTTGGGCCAGCCAAAAGGATGGTTGTCCATGTCTAAGAGCGTATATTCCTGTTCAATACCAAACCATGGATGTTGATCTGCAGCTTTCTGCATTGCTTCAAGGCAGGTCTTTCTATGGTTCGTCTCTGAAATAAATTGATTTTAGAGAAAAAACGAAATAAAATTATCTACCTTGGCAAGAAATGGACACTAACGATTCAAAAAGAGAATACAGGGATAAGAAAGAGCTGGTGTCACTGACAGTTAGCGTGTTCAATTCAATTCAATTCAATTTATTGAAATAAAAAAAAGATGAAACATAACACCAATAATAATAAGGATCCTGGAAGCGAACTTGTTGAGGACCATAGCAACAAAAAATTGAAAATGAACAAGAGAGAAAAAAAAAGAAGAAAAAACAGAAAAAAAGAGAAAACACGGGTAAATTAAAGCAAATTGATTAAAAATTTAGAGATTTATAATATCAAAGTTTAGTAACATTGTTATACAGCGTGCGAAAACTTGTGGATAGCTCGATACTGGAGGGCATTATATTCCATTAAAGTATAGATTTATAAATGGGGGATCGCTGGGCGAGCTAGAGACACACTTGGGGACAATAAAGGAACGGTTGGATGAACGGAGACATAGGCCTTCAGAATTATTGCAATTAAAATAAGATAATAATTGGGGAGGAAGGTTTTTTATGGTAAGCGGAGTATGCAAGGGATAAATTTTTTAATGAATTCATGTGTAAGGAATTCATTAAAAAAGCATAAAGTTTAAAACAAAAATTGGATAATTGATATTGTTACTATGTTATGCAGTAGAATTAAATCTGAAATTTCTCCGTAATTGATAATTCTGAAGTCTGCACAAAGTAGGGTCTAGTTTACCACTACTAGCAACTCTCTGAAACCCCAAGCCGCCTGAGGACAACACAGCTCCGTACGCTCCTCCTCCATCCCAACCTATCCAAAACCTCCCGTTTACACCCCCAAAGAAGTTTCCATTTCCCTTAAATCTTTCCTTCCGACATTGTCCCATTCCATTCGGGAATGATCTGCTTTTCGTTTGGCCCTGACAAGGACGAATCTTGGAGGGTTAAATAGTTTATTTGACCTCAAGCTAACCTATTGGTGAAAGAATCTTACTTTCTTTACCCTGTTCTACTTTTTAAAGCACCTTAAAAGACAAGTTTTTTTAGCCAAAATTAGGCTAAAAAATGAAAAAAAAAAAAATGCGAAACGCTATAAACAATGGTATTTTCTTTTCGACAAATGCGCTTGTTCCCACTCTTTGTTCTTTCCCTATAACAAGGGCATGATTCCGAAGTTCCAATGTTTTCTAACTAATGTTAGCATCCATTTTTCTAGCTACACAGAAGCATAAATGTTGACTAACAAAAAAGTTCACCAACAATTCATGGGGATAAATGATTTGTCGTAAAAATTGAAAAATGGGATCCTAGAATTAAAACAGCATTTAAAACACAAACCTGAGTATACAAATTAAAAAAAAAAAAAACGAACAACCTACAAATTGAAAATTTACAGGGAAGCATTTTACGTAACATGTAGAATGAATAGTAAAATCTCGAGACCAGTCTCGAGGGACCTGTAGCCCCTCTATATTGCTTCAAAGCAGTTCCTGAAATGTATATAATTTAACTTTAAATTTATTTCACCTATTTCAAATTTAATGTTGCATAGGAAGGACCCTGGGACCCTAGACATAAAAAGATTCATAACAGCATTTAAAACATGAAATCAGGCATACAAATAAAAAAAATCTAATCGGGACATCTCAAGACTTCGAAGATATTAATTTGTAACCCTATATATTGCTTCAGAGCAGAAAATCTAAAAATAAAGCTATCGAGTGTTAAAAAAAGTAGTATTTCATATTTCATAAACAAGCAAAAAAAAAAACGAATCCAAAACTGTATAACACAGAAGACGTTTACAATTATTGATTATATAATGATATATGTCTTTTTTGTTCTTTGAATGTTTTTTTTTTATCTCGCGTTGAAAGTCCATCAACAACTAACAACTTTAATGAAAACCAATTAACACGTGTTTTTGCAGTAGGAGTGTTAGAAGCAGACAAGGCCAAGAAATTAAAAAAATAAATCTACGGAAACCCAGTGCCAATTATAATATTAAATAATATTAAGAAATTATAAATTAAGCTTAACAAATTAAAGTGAATTCATTGGACTAGGACTGACAATTTTCCAAACGATCCAAACGACTTACGATCCAAATGATTTTTTAAAATCAAGATGCATTAATTATTACAATTAATACTCGATATGTGTATTGTGCTTATTATCAAACATGTTGTAAAGATAATTTCGTAAACCACACTGGGCTGTCAGAACAAAGAATAAAAACATAAACACAGTGAAGATACAGAAGGGGGTTTTATAAGGCCAGTGAAAATTCTAGGCGGAACAAGACGAATATTTCGCGAGGGACAACCGCCTCTCTTTCTTCAGCTCTATGAGAGAAAGTTCCAAAGAAATATTTTCAGAGCAAAAATGTGAACGAAACAAACCGGTTAAAACTAAAAAGACAAAACAAACGACACGGAAAGCAAAAAGAAATAAAACCCAAATTTGAAGTTTTATAAAATCTAAGTGCACATGAAAAACCAACATTCGATGAAATCAAAATTAGCAGAGATAACAGTATTAAAAACCAAAAAACGTTTTACTCCAAAATGAGCCACTCATCAATATTTTTAATTGGTTGTGGATATTGGTTAATGACGGATATAGAATGGTGGTCACAGACACGCATCAAGATTTTAAGTCCCAGGGCCGAGCCCCCCCCCCCCCCCCCTAATCTTATGATGTTTTTCGTAATTATAATTATTATATCCATTATAATTTTCATATTTTTCGCAACCAAAACGAAAGAGTATATCCAGACTTTTCATGGTATTGTAAGGGAGCACAAGTAAAGTCTTTAACCTTTTGTGAGTTCTGTTTCTGTTTCTAACTCAGAAGGAGGGACATGTTAGACGACGGGGTCAATTAGTGGAATAAAGCACAGGCTGTTTTAGAAGCCTTTTTTTTTTCTCGAAAAGACCTATGTATTTTATGCTTCTTTGAGATGCGTTATAATCCACGCGAATTATATACCCAGGTTTGAGGCACTCCTATGATGTTTAAGGCTGTCGAGTCTTCTAATGCAAAACACTGAAATACTTGAATTTCTATAGCTACCACATTATCCGATTTTCATTTATTGTGTCTTCTCCTAAATAAGTCATATTGATTCTTTTAAGGATGCCTAGCCTCTAAAAATCATCAGAGATGATTCAAGATGATTTTTAGAGGCTATGGACCCTTAAAAGAATCAATATGACTTATTTAGGAGAAGACCCAATAAATGAAAATCGGATAATGTGGTAGCTATAGAAATTCAAGTATTTCAGTGTTTTGCATTAGAAGACTCGACAGCCTTAAACATCATAGGAGTGCCTCAAACCTGGGTATATAATTCGCGTGGATTATAACGCATCTCAAAGAAGCATATAAAATACATAGGTCTTTTCGAGAAAAAAAAAAGCAATTCAGTTCCATCGTCCCTCAACCCTTTTCTCCTCAAACACAAACGTCAATTACTACCTTATTTGATTTTTTAGCATTTTGCAGAAAAGCTCCCCTGTTTTGCCTTATTTTTCATTTTAAAAGGGCTTAAAAAATTACATAAAAAACTGACCAAGGGTTGTTAACTTTCCAGCGAAGTCGTAGCCTGATATGTGAACTCAAAAGTTTAGCCAGTTACTGGAAGTCCCATGGGGTATAACCCATGTTAAAAGATAAGTGCCTATATTTGCACAACTGCATTAAATTTTCTCTTTGATTGATATTTGATAAAATTATGATGGACAATAAGGTTGGTAACCTAGCCAGGGTTGCCACCCCTAGTGATTTATCAATAGTTATAGTGAATGTTTATGTTGCCTAGTGATTTTTTTTCTCGCTAGTGATTATAGTGATTTTGTTCTAAAACTAAGTGATTTTTCTCAAATCTAGTGATTTTTCACCTTATAGCACGTAGATTCATGATTCAATCGAATGAATTATACAAGAAGTAATTAATAAAAAGAAAGAATGCAAAATAGTTATTCACTACAGTTCCTAATATTTTCCAGATTAGCATTTATGCAAATATACCGCCTTTGAAACTTCCGATTTCCCACCATACGTCCATATCAGATTAAGACAGGTAGACCCCAGAGCGCTATCAGCAAGATGATATGCGAACTTATTTAATCTGAAAATTGCAAAACGGGTTTTTAATTCCTATTTCACAACATTTGCTCAGGTCGAATTTTTGTCTTAAAATTTATGATTTTTAATCTCTATAATCTATCAGTTCCAAATTATATTTCATTTGTTAAACCTTTGAAAGTGGAGTGGATAGTGGATATGAACACCCCTCTACATCTACAAATAGAACAGAAATGGAGTCATGGAAGAATAAGAAGATAGGTATACATTAAATAGAATTTTTTGAATGAAAAATAAATTATTGAAAAGAAAATAGCACTCAGTGCTTTTTTTAATAAGATTTGTAATATAACTAGATAGGTTAAATCGATTGTAGTTTGATGATTGAACGCGGTTGGGAGTAAAATGGGGGGGGGGGGGCTGTGTATATAATCTGAGAGTTGTTTAATGGTTTTATTTTTTACTTCTAATATCTAATTGAAACTCTATTAATTCTTCAAATTCTCTTATTTGTAACTGTAACACCTAAATAAGCGCAGATAACGTCACATTCTTTAAGTTTTTGGATTCATGTGCTAACATATCAAATAGTTGGAGGTAACGAACTATAAGAATGGAGGGACACGGCTCAATAGTAATCGAAACTCTAAAAAACGGAATTTTGATATCAATCGATACATCAAAAGAATCAGATTTTCATGCCGATTTCAAATATATAAATTTCAAGTTTAGTCTAACTAATCAAAAGTTACTTGCCTGAGAAAATTTTCCTTATTTTCGAAAAAAAGGGGAAACGCTCAATAGTAACCGAAACTCTAAAAAACGGAATTTGGATATCAATCAATATATCATCGGATTATTATACTGATTCCAAATATATAGATTCATTAAGCTTGGTGCTACCCATAAAAAGCTACGAACCTGCAAAAATTTGCCTGATATTCATAAGAGGGAGGAAACACCCCTGAAAATAAAATAATTTTAAGTAAAATCATGCCATGAGAAACCTCAGCGTAACAGAGAACCCTACAGTACAGGTTTCAAGCTCCTGTCTGCAAAAACTTTTTTTTTTTTTTTTTGTCAGAAGAAAAAATCAGGATGTGTGTAAATTTTTTTTTCTCCAGGGGTGATCGTATAGAACCAACAGTCCCAGGAGATCGGGAGAGGGCTCATTTAACGGAAACCAAAATTTCTAGTGCCCCTTTTATTTGACTAAAAAGATAGGGCTATTAGCCCCCCCCCCCCTCACGTCCATATTTTTTCTAAAATTGCTCGACCAAAAGTTTAAGATAGTCATTTGGCTTAGTATAGTTGAAAGCACAGTTTATATAATTAGCACAGTTTATACTAATTATATAAACTGTGATTGAAAGTTTCCAAAATCTATACCTTAGGTTTAGCTTGTTTTTTGGAGAAAAAAATTAGGATTTTGAATCGACAAGAAAAAAAAAGAAAGGTAAATATTTCGATTACATCACCGATAACAAACTTTCAGGGATCGAGTTATAAGCCAAGGGCGCCAATTCGGGAAAATACATGGAGAAAGCAGGGATTTTGTTCTATTCTCAGCAGTAAAGATGCGAAAAGGCATTTTCAAAGTTCCAAGGGTATTTTTCGCTTGAGAAACAACACAACATCAATCTAAAGTTATTTTTTCAGACCTAGGGGGGTAATTTTACCCCCTTACTATATTTGCACCTGTATAATAATATAATGCAAAAACGTAGGCCAGAGCTTCATATAATTGCTAATTGCACTGATAAAGAGTATTATAATTCTAGAGATTTCTTGTGATTTCTAGTCAATAATCTAGTTATTTATGAGCTGATCTAGTGATTTTTTTAAGAATCTAGTGATTTTTTTCACCGGGTGGCAACCCTGAACCTAGCTTTTGGAAAGTTTCCTGGTTACCCTCTGATGCCGATAAAAATAGTTGACATAAAAAGCAGAAACGGATGGCAAACCAGTAGGCTACCTGTAAAATATGTCGTTTTTTTACTACGGCTGATAAGTCTACCCAAGGCCACATCCAGGGGATGGTTAGCAGGTTTGAACCCCCCTCCCCCCAAAAAGTTTTTCCGACTTGCAAAAACGCAAAAAATGAATAAAATGCGTTTTTAAAAGTTTATTGTACCCCCCCCCCCCTGAAAAAAATCCTGGATACGACCTTGAGTCTATCGTCTGATTTATCAGTCTCGTAAATTTATGAAAACTATGGTGAAATGAGAAATATTTTGTTTTTAATCTAGAAAGGGGAAACATTGTTTTTTTCCCATTTTTTTTTCAATAAAAATACCTAAAAAAAAGGTATTTTCAATGCAAATCCCAAAATAAGGGTATTTTTCGAAATCTGGGGGATAAAAAATGAGGGAGAAGGGGAGCAAATGCTCCCCTCGCAATTGGAAAAACTGTGATTTAGAGATAAGAGTTACAATAATTGTAAATAGATTTTTCTTTCATTCAAAGATCAGGTTTTTAATTAGCATTTATGTATTTTTTTCTTTTTTTTTCTTGGATATATGATTTTTGTTCTTTGGTTTGTTTTTGTATGTCTTTTGTTTATTTTCGTTTTTATACCTTTGGTTTATTTACGAAGTAGAGTATATTCAAGGACAGCCTGAAATCTGACTGTCTGAAGTGATGAGGTGGAAACTTACATAGCCATATATATCTTGAAAAAATAGGGAATTCAACTTTGAATGAGAAAAGATCCATATGCTGTTATGCTGTTTGGGGTAGTAGTGGGTGCTAAATTTAAAAAAAAAGAAAATGGAGGTGAAAACCATTTAAAAATTAAGCCAAAAGCACATGGCACCTAACACCTTAAGAAGGTGTAGCTTCCCCTTGAAGGTGAAGTTGTGTTTAGAATTAACGGATTGATAATGCTTGAAATTCTACGGGCAAAAAGTGTTATCAAGCGGCTTTCAGGTATGACTAGCCCTAAGAAGGGTCCACGGAAAAATCATTTTCATTGTTCTTTCTCCCTCCTCTTTCTTTTCTCTTCTCCTCTCCCCTTTTCATGTGTTCTTGGTACTTTAAAGAAGCTGCAATCCTTCCATATGACAAAAACTTGTCTGCAGCGCAAAGAGAATGGGGAATTTACGACAGTTGGATCTTCGGCCGCTTAACATGGGAGGATAGGGGTACAAACTAATAGCGCCAATAACAGTGTCGCCCCTACTTAAATTACTAAAAAAAAAAGAAAATTTGAAAGCAATTTAGATAGTTGATATAATTAATCCGTAACACTATATGATTTATTTTTCCCCGGTTTTTTTCCCGGCTCCCAGGAATGTCTCTGCAGGCAAAGCAAAACTATGTTATAATTCTTTCTGTAATGAATATATCTGTACTATTTACCTGTCCTTGATAATACTGTTGCCATGGGATCGTAATTTTCTCATTTGGTCTCTTCGTTATTTATGCACTTTGGCAATCCTCAGAATTTCTAATTTGGCTCATATACTTTCCCAGTCGTTGACATTATAACTTATTCTCAAGCACTGTTTTATGTTCTTGGGTGGTGCAAAATATTCTAAAATTAATGCTTTCCCCCCTTGCCATTTGAATTTGCAACCATATACCTTCCTGAGGGCAAGAGCTGTATCCAGGATTTTTTTAGGGGGGGGGGGATTAAAAATAATTTTTTTCGGGGGGGGGGAAGGGGTTACAAATTTTTTTTATAAAACGCATCGAAAATGTGCTTATATTCATTTTTGTTATGCTTTTTACGAGTTGGACCAACATTTCTGGGGTTTCAAATCTCCTAGCCCCTCCCTGGATACGGCCTTGAGGGGGGCTATCAAAAAAGGTATTTTTAGGTGACCATTTACTTAATTTCTTCCGAGAGGGGGTTCTCAGAACCTTTTTTTTTTTTTTTGGGGGGGGGTAAATTTACCCTCTCCATTTGTACAAGCATAAAATTAATCTACTTACCCAGCTCGAACCCTTGTACAATGGTACGCAGAGTATACTGATAAATTCGGTTTTTATAACACCAAAAAATTTGGCATTCCATTGCTTTGTACACTTCCTTATAATTATTAACTTGTCGAATGTAAGCAATCAAATTTAATTGGGTTTAATAGTTGTACCCCATTCACTCCCCCCTCCCAAAAAAACTTGTGTGCATGACTAATGCCATAAGAATTGGTCAAGGGCAGTGGCGTCGTTTCGGGGAAGGAGAGGCAGATACCTCCCAATAATTTGGAGAGAAAAATTATTCTATAGCCGATATTTCTATAGATATTTCTATAGCTGATTCTTCTATAGAAAAATTTATTCTATATGAATATATCTGTACTATTTACCTGTCCTTGATAATACTGTTGCCATGGGATCGTAATTTTCTCATTTGGTCTCTTCGTTACTTATGCATTTTGGCAATCCTCAGAATTTCTAATTTGGCTCATATATTTTCCCAGTCGGTGACATTATAACTTATTCTCAAGCACTGTTTTATGTTCTTGGGTGGTGTAAAATATTCTAAAATTAATGCTTTCCCCCCTTGCCATTTGAATTTGCAACCATATACCTTCCTGAGGGCAAGAGCCGTATCCAGGACTTTTTTAGGGGGGGGGGGGGATTAAATTTTTTTTTTTTTTTTTTTTTTTGGGGGGGGGGGGGGGGGGTTACAAAAAAAAACTTTATAAAACGCATTGAAAATTTGTTTATATTTATTTTTGTTACGCTTTTTACGAGTTGGACCAACATTTCTGGGGGTTTTAAATCACCTAGCCCCTCCCTGGATACGGCCTTGAGGGGGCTATCAAAAAAAGGTATTTTTAGGTGACCATTTACTTAATTTCTTCCGAGAGGGGGTTCTCAGAACCTTTGTTTGGGGGGGGGGGGGGGGGGGGGGGAAAGGTAAATTTACCCTCTCCATTTGTACAGGCATAAAATTAATCTACTTACCCAGCTCGAACCCTTGTACAATGGTACGCAGAGTATACCGATAAATCGGTTTTTATAACACCAAAAAATTTGGCATTCCATTGCTTTGTACACTTCCTTATAATTATAACTTGTCGAATGTAAGCAATCAAATTTAATTGGGTTTAATAGTTGTACCCCATTCACTCCCCCTCCCAAAAAAAAAAAACTTATGTGCATGACTAATGCCATAAGAATTGGTCAAGGGCAGTGGCGTCGTTTTCGGGGAAGGAGAGGCAGATGCCTCCCCCAATAATTTGGAGAGAAATTATTCTATAGCCCATGCCCCTTGACTCTCCAGATAGACCTATAGCCCCACCCTCAATAAACTGTTGGAGCTACGCCCCTGGTCAAGGGACGACCGCTTTTCCTTTCAGGTTGGAAATTTCTCAATGTTAGCAAAATTATCCATTGTACTAAAACATCTCTAAAAAAAAAAAAAAAAAAAAAAAAAAAAAATCCTTAGAACACAAATATAAAGAAGAATTCTAATAGAAGATCAAGATGTCGTGTTCTGTACAAGCAAAATATATTCGTGTAATTGTTATTCTTTTTTCCAACAGGCCATACACCTATTGTTTTTCCTTCTGGTTAAAAATACTAGTACTGTAGTATAATTTTACTGTTAAATAAATAGGAAGCTTATATTTATTTTTTTAACCAACATTTTTGGCAGCCAAAAAATAAATTTTTCCACCTCTACCCGAATTGAGTTGTATTTTCTCCAACAATTTTTTTTTTTTTATCGAACGAAGTAAAATCCGGCTTCCGAAGCGAGATTCGATTCCTTTCAGAGCTATGAACGCTACCATAGAGGGACTAGGGTAGCGATACCCTCCCCTTTTCTTTGAGAAAAAAAGAAAAAAAAAAAAAAAGTTAACCCCAGTGTATTTGTCTCCCTTTGCACTCAGTTCTATTTAAAACCAAATCATGTTCATTTTAATGAAGATATTACTAACTATTAACGTATTTACAGAGCTTTAATCGCAACTAACCATTGGAAAATTCCCCCCCCCCCCCCACTGACAAAATCCCTTGACGATGATCCTGTTTAGATCCTAACTTAAGCGCCCATGAGCTTACACATCTAGAAATCTTTTTTTTAAATACCAGTTTCTATTTTCCTTTTAATTAATTTTTCTAATACTTTCCTGTCACTTATAGTAGTTTATAAATAAATATTCAACAATAATAAATGTATTTAAAATGTACCTGTGGTTTTTTTGTTGTACTTATACGTCTCACACATGACTATTTTGTTATCTCCTTTGTTGAAGGGATCTTGATACATGGCACAAGGGTGTAAATATATATCCGAATTGCTTCCTTCGGCTTGATACGTTGAGCTGCCGTCAAAATTCCAAATAGGTAACTCTGAAAATAAAACAAACGTCTATAATGGCACAAAAAAACGGTGATTGGAATGAATCCAACTTCTATTCCCGAACACTGGAATGATATTGACTTTTTTATGTCTTGTATTTATATTTATTAAGTGTATCTTTGTTTATATTTAATAGTAAACTTGTATTATAGTATTTTTGGAAGTATAGTTTTATCCCCAGACCTAAACAAATTCTATGTTAGTACGCAGGGGGGGGGGGCACAAACTGCGAATGACAACACAACGTTCAAAATCTGTCATTGACCAGCTACAAAAAGGCCCATTAAGCAAAAGCCACGTAAAGCACTTCCAATCTGCTTTATTTATACAACTTTATTTATATAAAAAGGGTACAGAAGAGGGAGAAAAGGGGAAAAAGAGGGAGTTTTAGTTCTACTAGGTGAAAATTCAAAAAAGAAGATTCAATGGTGGTTTGGATTTTAATGCGAATATCATCAGGTAGATAAAGTTAGCTGGTGACCTGAATATATGGCCGTATTCAGGAGGGTTACAGGTTTTGACCACCTGTCCCCCCCCCCGGAATTTTCGTCTGACTCGTGAAAACGTCACAAAATACATATAAACGAATTTTTGATGCGTCTTTTAGTACTTGTACATTATTCGGTACACACTCGAGAATGTGAATCTACAGATAAGACAAGTAGCCGGTTTCTTCGTTAGTTTCTTTCAGCTTAGCGAGTGACGAACAAAGACAAGTGACAGAACAGATGGAATATATCATTTGGGCTATATATTTGCACATAAGGGGGTGTGGGGGTAAAGTATTTGGACAGTGTATAGTTAGAAATTAATTCTTACTTCATAATATGCAGAAAAAAAATTGTGGTTAACACATATTGCATGCAAACCCGCTATACTTTACCCCAACCCCCTAATGTGCAAATATATAGCCCAAATTTGTTTCTAAAGTATTACATTTTCATTATATTTCGGTATATTTCATTAGGATTAACCAAACTTCATTTCTCGAATTGTACCGAATAATACACAAGTACCCGTCTTTTTTAAGCTTCTTGCAAGCCCCCAAACCGAAATTATACTCCCCCCCCGAACAAAAATCCTGGATAAGCCCTTACCCAAATATAAAAAATTAAACTTATAATTAAGCATAGAGAATAATTAGCCATATAAGTTAAAATAAAATGATAGTTAAAATAAAATCTGAAACTTGATCAGAAGTGTTTGGAGAAATGATGGGCGTCGAGGGGTGGGGGGTGTCAGTTGCTCTCCAATCGCTTTTGACTATTAATAAGGACACTAGCTCTGTCAATTTCCAATCGAATGAGCCCTTTTTGAAGATTTTACGACGACGCTTTCTATAAAAACCTTATCTGCCCCCAGGGCATAACTTACAACCCTTGCCCTGAGGCTTTGGGGAGGTGTCATCCTCAAAGACATTATTTCCGGGCCTTTCAACTACGTTTAAACAAAATGCCTATCTCAAAATTTTGATTGAATGCGATTGGGGAAGGTGGTTTGTGAGGCCTGTGACGTGGTTTTCATCCTCAAAGACCTAATTTCCAGAACTTTCAACTACGTTGAACAAAATGGCTATCTCTTAATTTTGATTTAATGTGTTTTGGGAAATGGTGCGCATGAGAGTGGTTTGGTTGCCCTCCAATCACTTTCGACTATTAAAAGGGCACTAACCTTTTCAATTTCCAATCGAATGAGCCCTTTTTAAGTTTCTACGACGACACTTTCTATAAAAACCTAATATGCCCCGGGGCATAACTTACAACCGTTGCCCTGAGGGCTGTGTTATCCTCAAAGAAATAATTTCTGGACCTTTCAACTACGTTGAATAAAATGGATATCTCAAAATTTTGATTTGACGTGTTTGGGGAAATGGTAGGCATGAGAGGGGGGGATTAGTTGCCCTCCAATCACCTTCGACTATTAAAAAGGGCATTAGCCTTTTCCATTTCGAATCGAATGAGGCTTTTTTGAAGTTTCTACGACAACGCTTTCAATAAAAACCTTATATGCCCCCAGGGCATAACTTACAACCCTTGCCCTGAAGGCTGTTTTGTGTGGGGGTGGGGGGTGGGGGGGGGTAGTTTTTCATCCTCAAAGACCTAATTTCCAGAACATTCGACTACGATGAACAAAATGACTATATCAAAATTTTGATTGGATATGTTTGGGGAAATGGTGGGCGTGAGAGGAGGGTTAGTTGCCCTCCAATCACTTTCAAATATTAAAAAGGGCACAAGCCCTTCCAACTTTCAATCGAATGAGCCCTTTTCGAAGCTTCTAAGACAACTCCTTCGATACGAACTACCCTGGTCTTAAAGATAAAACCCCCCAAAAAAATAATACATTGTGCCAACATAGTTCTTTACTTAGGCAGCGCTATTGCGCTGCCTCTGATTAAGATGGCTCACATCAATGTATGTGTCCTGCCGCAGGTTTGTGGACAAATTTTTTGTTATTTAGGGGGAGGTTCAAATTCATGAACAGTAAAAAAAAAACGTTAAAAGAGTAAAAGACGGAAACAGATCATAAGATTTGGCGTGCATTAATTGCTGTTGTGCAACAGAATTATTGTGCAACAACTCAAAAAGAAGAAGATAAAGCAACAACAGTGGCCCGCAGAGACAGGAAAATTTCTAACGGGATTTTAAAGATGTGTTCTAAAAATATGAATGAGGGTCCACGGACTATACAATATAGCTCCTTTATGATAAGAATGCATGAAGAGAAAAGAGGGATATGGTAGATTAGCGCAGAGTTTAAACAATTTTTGCAATCCATGTCATCCACTTGAAATATTGACGCATAAAGGAGCTATTTTCTAATTTCTAGTTTCACATCGATTTTAATACAACTTTCCAACTGTTGAAACTTTTCTTAAATATTGCAGCCTCCTGCCCCTGGAAACAAATTCTTTATACACGCATGTTTTGCAAACCTGGCATGTTCATATTATTCTTATTATTATTTTGTTTCGTAGGCTTTTGATGACATCATTTTTGGCACCAGGAGCAAAAAACTTATAAAACTGATGGGCCTACGCCTATGCCACTAGTCAACTTCGACCAAGGTTTTTCCCCTGAGCACATTTTCAGGAATAACCTACCTTGGTAGGTAATTCCAAGTGGAGGTGCTACGTCTTACGAGGTTGTTTAGAGGGCTTGCTAGAGGGAGGCTGATCTTTGTTAGCCAGCATCCAGGCAACTATATCATCATGCACCCTGTATGCTTCCAATTTCAGGAGAAGAGGTTGATGCTGTGCTTTATCAAAGGATTTTGCCTGATCAAGCAATATGACATCCACTGGAAGGTCATCATCCAAGAGTCTGGTCATAAAGTCATATGATTCAATGAGGCCTGTGTTGATTGAGTTACCTTTATGAAAACCATGCTGACTTTTTGAAAGTGACTGATTTCTTTCAAGTTTCCTGGATATGTGGAATGAGTACAAAATCAAAGATGAGTACAAAACGTGCATGGAAGCTTGGTAAGTACTTTTTGTAATTTTGTTTTGTTTTTCCAGTTTTTTTTTCTTCAAGAAAAAAGAACACAAACTGGATAAATCAAGAAAAGGATAAAGATCATCCAGAGACATTGCTAAGATATTATAAGGTGTTAGACCAGCATTAGCCTGTAGCAAACCTGTTGCCCAACCTTGTGGCAGCAGGAATTGATTCCTGGGCTGGATATTACCAAACAGAGCATTGATCCACTGTGCTACCACGGCTTTAGGATAAACATAGCTTCATCTATACTAAAATGGGACGTGATCGTCTCTTACTAGGTTGCTAGCTACCACTGCAACCTGGATTAGCATAAAATCTAAACCGGAAACAATGATGTCTGGAGGTATAATTTCATCTGGTCACTTGCAAGTACTCTTTTGAGATAATTAAATCTTCCTTAATAATCTAATTAATTAATTTTTATTCAGTTGATTGTCATCTAATTAATATAATCAAAACTGCACAACATAGAACATTGAAAACTGTTAATGGGAAAGCATTTCCTTTGCCACTTCCCATGAAATGAAAATCTCAATACCCAATGTATATCTCCAGAATGAATTACTGAGATTCGGCTGCAGTAACTGAAAAGGTCCTGTTTTGAAAAGACAAACTCTGAAGTAGATTGGAAAAACTGAAAACTGCTTTGTTTGTATGTTTTTATGGAAATCTTGTTTATACTGGGAAGAACTCTTAGCAGAACTTCAGTTAGGTATACCTAACTGTCTGCCCTGACAATGTGCTCATGTTTAAGCCCTTTTAAGTTTTCTAGTCATTTTAATTATTTCCAGTCATTAGATATTTCTTGTGAGATGTTGTCACTTAAATATACAAATCATACAAGGCTATCTTTCCTGTATTGGGTTACAATTTTGAACATCACCAAGGGTATTGATAAGGTGCTTGACCTGCTTGTTCTAATGAATGGAAAGTCTTTAAGTTGTGTAAGGGTAGACGCTAGGTGAACTTTCGCGATTGACTTAATGCTGGTTTCTCCACTTCAACGTCTACAATTATGCCAGCTTATATCTGGGATTCAAGAATCTAATGAAAATTATTTGTCAGCTAAAGTAAAAGAACAACTCTGCACTGAACGTAAAGAGAATGACGTCAATTTTCGATGAAAAGCTAAAATTTAGATATGATCAGGAGAAATAAAAAACTTTCTCTGCAGGTAATAATAGAAGTGCAAGTATTTTGGTTTCACATCTAGAAGTCTACATAAACGGGAAACAAAGGGAAAGAAAAAGAAACTAGCTGAATCAATGCAACACACGCATGAAAAAGATTAGAAGATGCAAACATGAACGACAGCTAAAGAACCTCACCTTGTGTTGGGCTCAGTTAGTCTGGTCCTGCTTGCTGGAGCTGCATGATTTCGGCCGAGTTCAGTTCCCAAGAATTATTAAAGCCCCATTCTATGTATATATTTTATCATTGAGAAATGAGAACTATAATCATTGGCACTTCACTATTTTTCATAGGCAGCGCAGCAGCGCTGCCTAAGTAAAGAACGATGTTGGCACAATGTATTATTTATTTTTCGTTTTCTTCCTCTTCCATACCAGGGCACTTTGTATCGAAAGAGTTGTCGTAGAAAATTGGGAAAGGGCTCATTTGATTGGAAATTGGAACGACTATTGCCCTTTTTAATAGCCAAAAAGTGATTGGAAGGCAACTAATACCCCTTCCACGCCCACCATTTCCTCAAATACATCCAATCAAATTTTTAGATAGCCATTTTCTTTCAGCGTAGTTGGTTTCCAGATAGAAATTATTTTTTTGAGGAGAACACTCCCCCACAGCCCTCAGGGCAAGGGTTGTAAGTTATGCCCTACGGGCATATAAGCTTTTTATAGAAAGCGTTGTCGTAGAAACTCCAAAAAGGGCTCAATCGATCAGAAAATTGAAATGGCTAGTGCCCTTGCTAGTAGTCGAAAGTGATTGGAAGGCAACTAACACCCCTTCCACGCCAACCGTTTATCCAAACACATCCAATCAAAATTTTTAGATAGCCATTTTGTTCAAAGTAGTTGAAAGGTCCGGAAATTATATCTAAGATGATGACACCCCCCCCCCCACAGACCTCAGGGTAAGGGTTGTAAGTTATGCCCTGGGGGCATATAAGGTTTTTATTGAAAGCTTTGTCATTGAAACTTGAAAAAAGGGCTCATTAGATTGGAAATTCGAAGGGTTGGTGCCCTTTTTAATAGTCGAGAGTGATTTGAGGGCAACTAACCCACTCTCACGCCCACCTTTTCCCCAAACACATCCAATCAAAATTTTGAGACAGCCATTTTGTTCAAAGTAGTTGAAAGGTCCGGAAATTATATCTAAGATGATGACCCCCCCCCCCCCACAGACCTCAGGGTAAGGGTTGTAAGTTATGCCCTGGGGGCATATAAGGTTTTTATTGAAAGCTTTGTCATTGAAACTTGAAAAAAAAAAAAGGGCTCATTAGATTGGAAATTCGAAGGGTTGGTGCCCTTTTTAATAGTCGAGAGTGATTTGAGGGCAACTAACCCACTCTCACGCCCACCTTTTCCCCAAACACATCCAATCAAAATTTTTAAATAGCCATTTTGTTCAACGTAGTTAAAAGTTTTAGAAATTAGGTCTTTGAGGATGATAACCCCTCAGAGCCCTCGGGGCAAGGGTTGTAAGTTATGCCCTGGGGGCACATAAGGTTTTTATTGAAAGCTTTGTCGTAATACTTGAAAAAAGGGCTCATTAGATTGGAAATTCGAAGGGCTGGTGCCTTTTTTATAGTCGAGAGTAATTGAAGGATAACTAACACCCCTCTGACACTCACCATTTCCCCAAACACATCCAATAAAAATTTTTAAATAGCCATTTTGTTCAACGTAGTTAAAAGTTTTAGAAATTAGGTCTTTGAGGATGATAACCCCTCAGAGCCCTCGGGGTAAGGGTTGTAAGTTATGTCCTGGGGACATGTATTTTTTTTTATAGAAAGCGTTGTCGTAGAAACTTCAAAAAGGAATCACTCGATTGGAAACTGAAACAGCTAGTGCCCTTTTTAATAGTCGAAAGTGAATGGATGGCAAGTAACCCCCTTTCACGTCCTCCATTTCCCCAAACATATCCAGTCAAAATTTTTGAGATAGCGATTTTGTTCAACGTAGTTCAAAGGTCCGGAAATTATGTCTTTGAGGATGACAACCCCCCTCACAGCCCTCTGGTCAAGGGTTGTATGTTATACCCTGGGGCATATAAGATTTTTATAGAAAGCTTTGTCGTAGAAACTTCATAAGGGGCTCATTCGATTGGAAATTGAAAGGGCTAGTGCCCTTTTTAATAGTCGGAAGTGATTGGAGGGCAACTAACCTCCCTCTCCCGCCCATCACTTCCCCAAACACATCCATGTTTAAAGGAAACATAATATTTTTAATTAATTTCATTTTCATGTTCCTGGCCTCCCCCAGGCCATTCAGCGTGTCCCCAGGTGGCGATAGGGGAACGCTCTACAGATATGTAGGGTACCTCCATGGGAGGCACGGACCAAGGGGGGACCTTGTCCCTGGGGGTCCATAATTGAAACTGGGGCACCCTCGCCCGAGGTCATAAATACAGGCGGAGGAGGAAGAAGGCCCCTCAAATGTACACTCAAAAGGACCCACTGGTTTGTCCACAAGTCCCATGAGTTGCAAACCTTCTCCCAGTAATGGGTTAAATTGCATGGTGATGCAGAACAACGTCGCGGGAGGATCCTCTATAGGAGGACAACTGCGGCAGGGCGTAAGATCCAGATCTATGGAAAAGTGCCTCTGCAAAGGGCTGCCACGACCTTTTCGGGTACCTGCAAGACTGGGGACCTTGCGGTCAACTCTATTCCCACTTGAGGAGTGGCGCCCCTCGAGGAAATTATAGCCTAGTAAACAACACAGCATTCGCACGGGATTCTCACTAATGGACAATTTTTCTGGGCTTGGTATATTTTGATGGGCGTCTTTGGGCTGAAAAAACTCTTCCTAGCTAATTTATCTATTATGGGTTGCCTCCCCGTAGTAGCATAATATTTGTAGGCATGAATATATAATGAGTCGGAGGTAATAGGCTGAGTAATAGGATTTCGTAATAGGATAAATTGAGTAATAGGATAGCATAATATTTGTAGGCATGAATATATAATGAGTCGGAGGTAATAGGTAATAGTAATAGGATTTCGACTCTTGTTGATAGAAGAGCATCGCCAAGTGCTGAAAACCATGTTGTGACCAAGATGGGCCCAGGATTGCACAAAGCCTCCATTCATGGAGGTCCCAGGGACTTCTTGCTGTCCGGTTATAAGCCGGCTTAAGCACTTAGGTGTAGACTTGAGAAGATATGTGATCCCCGTCCTGCACTGGTATCCGGGATCATTGCTTTTCCTGAGGCGAAAATAATTTCAATGATTTAAAGAACATGAAAATTGGAACTTGGAATGTTACGACATTAAAAAATGACTATCGTATCAACATTTTGACTGACGAATTCAGACGATTCGAACTGGATTTATTAGGAATTTCAAAAACTCATATCCCAGGGGTAGGAAGCATGAAATTAGGTTATATAGAATTTGTTTACTCAGGCAGGAAGGATGGGGTACATAGACAGGGAGTAGGGCTCATAATGAATAAGGAAGCTGCTAAGTCTTGTTTAGGCTGGGAAGGTATTAATAATAGAATACTAATTGCTCATTTTATGACTAGAAAGTTTAGGGTATCAGTTATAGTAGTATACGCCCCTGTAAAAAAGCGACTTACGGAGATACTAGTGACTCAGATGAATTTTACTTACAGTTACAGGAGCAAATAGACAGGGTCCCAGGAAGAAATAGAAATAGAAATATGTTATTACTGGGAGATTTTAACGCCCAGGTTGGTAGAAATAGGGATAGATGGTATCCCAGCCTAGGTAAATTTGGTGTAGGAAAAGAAAACAGTAATGGATTCAGACTTTTGCAATTTTGTAGGTATAACAGTCTAGTTATAACCAATACGGTGTTTGGTCATAAAATGGCTCATAAGTTAACATGGTATTCACGTGATGGTAAGACAGCAAACCTTATTGATTATATTATAGCAAACTGAAGACTGGCAGGATCAATACAAGATACTAGGGTAAATAGGAGTGCTGTTATTGATGTTAAAATTAAAGATCACCATCTAGTAGTGTCAAGGGTTGATTTAAAGCTGAAATATCGGAAGGGGTAACTATCTCCCGGGAAGTTATGATGTTTGTAGACTCCAGGATGAGAATTTGAGAGAAACTTTCCAGGAACAGTTGAATACTAAACTTAAGAGTTTAAAATTTAATAATGTGGAAGATGGTTGGAATAATTTTATAAAAATAATTTGTGAAGTTGCTGAAGGTGTATTAGGGGAAAAAGCTAGAACTGCAGCTAAGAATATTAGTGAAAAAGCTTTATGTTTAATAGAAAGGAGAAAGGACTTGTACAAGAATTATCTGAGTGATAGATTGTATAAAAAGAAAAGAAATATAAAGAAAGTGGAGAAAGCATTAAAATATGAACTAAGGAGGTGTGAAGTGGAGGCCAAGGATAAAATTGCCGAGGATCTGGAAGATGCAGCTAGACGCCATAATAGTAAAATATTGTGCTGGCACGTTAACAAATTGAGAGGGAGTAGTCAATCCCGACTTGGTCCAGTTAAAGATAGGAATGGGGTCGCAATTAGCGATAAGGAAAAAACTAAAGAGAGATGGGCCGAACATTTTGAGAATCTGCTTAACCGAGATAGAGTTGCAGGGAAAGATAACGAGGAAAATGAAAAAGTTTGTGATACCTTGGATGTGAAGGAAGATTTGTTTTGTGAGGAGGAATTAGCAACAGTACTAAAAGGATTAAAGAATAATAAGGCTCCAGGTGCTGATAGGGTGGTAAATGAGTTTCTTAAATATGGTGGCTCTGAGGTTAGAAATAAGTTACTGAAGATTATGAATATGATTTTTGAAAAGGGGGAAGTACCTAACGATTTTAGGAAAACCTTAATTAAGCCACTTTATAAGAAAGGTGATAAAAGTGAGTGTGGTAATTATCGAGGCATTGGTCTGGTCTCTGTAGGTAGTAAATTACTTAGTAATATGATACTTTTTAGACTGAGAGATGCCGTAGACAAAGTTTTAAGAGAATAGCAATGCGGTTTTAGAAAAGGTAGAGGATGTGTCGACCAAATTTTCACTCTTAGGCTAATAATTGAGAAGTGCCTGAGTTTTCAAACACCTTTGGTCCTCAGTTTTATAGATTATGAGCAAGCGTTCCATTCTGTTGATAGAAGAGCTTTAGTAAAGGTTTTATCCTGGTATGGTATACCAGACAAATATATTAAAGTGATTAGGGCTATGTACGAGAATAACACTGCTGCCGTTAAGGTAGGAAATGAGGTTAGCAGCTGGTTTTGTATTAAATCAGGAGTTAAGCAGGGTTGTGTTCTATCCCCCTTTGTATGGATTATTTAGATGGATTTTGTTTTAAGGAGCACAGGAAAGGCGATGGGAGACCACGGAATCAAATGGGGAGGACTTGGGAGGAATGGGGAGGAATGGAAAGTCTCCTGGACTTGGATTATGCTGATGATTTAAGCATCCTAGATGAAAGTGAAGTTTGTGAAGAGAGCAAAATAAGTTTTGGAGGTTTTGCGAGTTCAGGGTGCTAGAATTGGTTTGAAAATTAATGTTAGGAAGACTAAGTCACTAAGGCTAGGAATAAGTGAAGATGAAAAGGTGACGTTGGGTAACGAAAAGATTGATCAGGGGCGGCTTCACTTACCTTGGTAGTATTATTGTAAAGATGGTGGGAGCAGTGAAGATGTTAAACATAGAATAGCCAATGCTCAGGGTGTTTTTCTCACAGTTGAAAAAAGTCTGGAAAAATAGGAAGATAAGTCTGCAAACCAAGATTAGAATATTAGAAGCTACAGTGATGACAGTGGTCAAATATGGCTCTGAAGCATGGACGCTCCGAAAAGCGGATGAAGATTTGCTAGATGTTTTCCAGAGAAATTGCTTAAGGATTGTTCTGGGTACCCGGCTGACTGACAGTATTTCAAACAATAGGCTATAAGAAAAATGTGGTTCAATACCGCTGTCTAGGGCTATAATGAAAGAAAGGTTGACGTGGCTAGGGCACATTTTGCGGATGAAGGATGACAGATTGCCGAAGATTGTTCTTTTTGGCCAACCATCTAGGGCTAAACGGAAAGCAGGTCGTCCCCGTCTGGGGTGGGAGGACGTCATAAAGAAAGATTTAAAGGAAATGGGAACTTCGTGGGCGGATGTAAAAAGGGAGGCTTTGAATAGATTGGGGTGGAGGAGGAGCGTGCGTAGCTGTGTTGGCCTCAGGCGGCTTGGTGCTGCGGTGAGTTGTTAGTAGTAGTAGTAGTAGTTTGCCACCTCCCCCCGGAACAAAATCCGTCACACCCGCCTTTTCTGGAAACTCGGCCACTTAGGATTTTTCTTGAGGCTATTTTTTCCCTGCTTAGCCATTATCTAACTCTAATGACTCTAATATCTTACCTGATGGATGCTTAGGATGAAAATCAACGGTCCTGGTTTTGCTCCTCACAAATTCTCCAGTGCCGTCAACCCAAACATAAGTTGCCAGGATTTTGTTGTCCGCAGAGGAAGGTTCATATACCTCTCCAATACAGCCTTGTTGGTAGCGGCAGAATAGGTCGTAAGTGATATGGCCATCTTGATAGTCGAGTTTTCTTCTGATCTTCGTTCCTAAAAAGAAAATATAAAGTACTTGTGTAGAATCCAGTAAGTACGCGAGAAGTGAAGTTTCATTAATGCTAATGAAATAAGACAAAATAGGATAAAAACATAATAGTTTATGAACAAATTTAGGCTATATATTTACATATTAGGGGTTAGGGGTTAGTCCAGCAAACTCCCCATACCTACACAAATACCCACTGGCTCTCCTTTACAATGGCTGATTATACACCACTGTAAATAATTTCACCAAGCTTAAAACAAATCAATCCTGTAGTATCACAGGGAATCGATGTTCTGCTTAGCAATACAGGGCCCGGGGGTGGGGGGACAGGCTTACTACCTGTCCCTGTAAACAAGATCCAGCAACTGAAACGTCAACTACTTTCCGAGATCTTTCCCCAAGACTACTTTCCCCTCATCTAAAATTTTACCAAAATACCAGAACAAAGGAATTTTTTAATCCCCAGGAAGGAGCAATTACCCCCAACCATTGGCTACCCTGTGTTCCCTCTGAGAAAAAAGTTTAAAGCCCGATCACATCTGAAAATCTCACTTGGGTCACCCATACTATAAATCTTTTTTAAAGAGCTGATACCAAAAAACCTTTTGGTATCAGTTTAGAAGTTCCACTCTCCAGAAGGTAACAAGTAAAAAAAAAACGTCTCAGGCTACTTCATATGCTTAATGTGCACAATAATCGTACTCAGCTGGGTAAATTTCTAGGTAGTCGTATAGTTTAGCTATAGGATGAAAGTGAAAACATCATTAAATACCTTTTTTATGCTCTTTCATAATTCAATAATCGCTTCTGGTGCAAATGCATCTTGAGCCCTTAAAGGGGCCCCGAAGGTATGTTATATGAATTATGAAAGAACATAAAAAAGCATCAAATGATGTTTTCACTTTCATCCCAGCTAAATTATATGGCCCACTGCAGATTTACCATGAAGTATTGGAGAAATACATTATTAGGGTTATAGCCTACATGGAACCACCAGGGGGAAGGGAAATTGTCAGAGTAGCAATTATTATATCGAAAAAAAAGCATACAATTAGGAGTCGGCCTATGGAAAATTCATTTATTCATAAAAAACGAGGGAATGAAAATGGATTATGCCTAGAGGATGTGCTGAGCACAATTTTTGTGAATATTATGAAGAATTTTTTCGCTACTTAAGTATTATATCGACCACACTGTTGTTCTTGATTTGTTTTAAAACCGGTTTCTCTGTGTACTCAGAGATAATCAGCTTAGCCTGAGTGAGATAAACTACTATGCAGGTATATTCTAATTAAATATTTAATATATTAAGTTGGTTAGGTATTTAATATAATGCGCCCTGGGCGGCCTGCTTTCCATAATTCTCTGTTGAAGTTTCCATAGTTTTGTTACTAAGAATTACACTTTCATCATATTTTGGTATATTTCATTATGATTAACCTAACTTCACTTCTTGAGTGTGGTCGGTATAATACGTATGTCCCATTGTTTCTTATAGATGTTTCCTGCTGGAGAGTGGAAACCCTCAACTGATACCGACATTTTTACACTGAGGTCAGAATATTAAAGCTTAAAGTCTATTACTTATCACTTGAATCTCACAGCCTAGTCCAAAATTCACAATCACTTTAAACCGGATCAAAAAATCCCACCAAGTTTACGAAAGAGTGTTGCAAGCGCACGAATTTAAATACAAATCGTTGTTGTTTCTTTGCCCTTAAGGACAGTCAGCTTGCGAAATAAACAATTTATTCTGCCTTCTACAAGTATGCTGCATTGAAATGATTGAACATGGGAAACAAAAGTTGTGTACTTTCCCATTATATGGGCACCTCTAAAAAGTCAAGTTTGGTTAATGCTAAAGAAATAAAACATAATATGATGAAAATATAATAGTTTAGAAACAAATTTGGGCTATATATTTGCACATTAGGGAGGGGTGAGGGGCAAAAACATTGTATATGTTAAATACGTAACCTGACCTAGGTACCTTTTTCTCCCCCTAAAACTCCAAAAAACAACAGTTTAAATATCGTAAACGCATTGAAAACCACGCTAAGCATTCCATTACTGTATAGCGGAGTCTTGAATTAACCCGTCAAAAACGGGTTTTTCGTGACTGGTTCCCTTGCAAGTGCCCATCTAATGGGAAAGAACCAAAAGTTGAAGATAAAATCGTAAACAAGATTTATTTTTTTCAAAATCGACCTTTAAAGAAAATATACGTGGTTAATTCTTGTTCAACTCAAACCGAGAAACAATTCATATTTATGCAGCCCTTTACAGGAGCGCCATTTGTAGGGCGATTGCCATCCATGATTCATTTGCCCCCCCCCCCCCTTCTAGATTTATAATAAAACATTTATGGTAGTTAAATTGAAAAGAAAATCCCCCTGAATTTGGAGAATACATGCTTTTGCAAGAAATTCTTGCCCCCTCTCCCTACATTTTCGTAAAATATCGCCATGAACCCTTGAATCATCAAAGTTCGAGATTGGAAAATTGAAATCTACACAAAGGTATCAAGAAAAATTTTGTAAGAAAAATTGACATGCAAGTACTTTAATACCACTATTTGCATAACAGTTATTTCATGTTTTTCAAAAACTTGCAAATTACTTTTTCGGCAGTTTTAAAAGTGACGGTTTCCGAAAAATGGCACCTTTTTTAGGAATATTTTTTTTTGAGAATATTAGGCTACGCTATTTTGTTTAAAAAACTTTTAAAAAAATTTTACTAAAAAAAAATTCAAACGACCCTTCATCTTTTATATTTTACTCAAAAAGACATCATTCTTACCGGTTGCCGGAGTTTATTACCCCCTCCCTCTCATAAAATACCCCCTCCCCTCCCGGAAAATACCCCCCCCCCGTGGAAAATAAGGCTTTCCAAATTTGAAAATTTTGTTTGAGTTGTATTTTTTTTTCCGGAGGGGGAAGGAATTTTGGTACTTGTGTATTATGCGCCACTCACTCAAGTTTACGCTGTGTAAAATTCGAGAACACGCCAGTTTTTTCGTTAGTTTCTTCGTTACTTTAGAAATAAATTTGGGCTATAGATTTGCATATGGGAGGGGGGGGGGGGGGTAAAGTATAGCGGGTCTGTATGCAAAACGTGTTTGATACAAGTATTTTGCATATTAGATAGATAGATAGAGAAGTGTATTTTAAAGCCAAATATACGACCATGAACATAGTAAAATAAATAAATGAAAGGCACAAATAACAAACTTTGATCAGCGATCATCATAAAACACTTAAATGAAACACTACCTTATCCTAATAATAGTACTTAATGCTTGGAAAAACCGTCATAGAAAAAAAAACTCTTAACGCTTGGAAAAAAACACTTAAATGACATATTACATTTACTTTATGCTGGATTGTTTTTTTTTTTTTTGTTTTTTTTTTTAGTTAACAAAATTTCCAGATACCTCGCTATTCTTCTGTAATCTTTAGTGGCTATATACCTAGAACGAATGTTTTCTGACTTCAAACTGTCCAAATAATTTACTCCCCCGGTAAATATCCCCCCAAGAATATACCCCCCCCCTCCGTGGAAAAGAAGGCTTTCCAAATTTGAGAACTTTATACGAGTTTTATTTTTTTAATATACGTAGGGGAAAGGAGTTTTGGTACTTGTGTATTATGGGCAACTCGCTCAAGTTTACGCTGTCTAAAACTCGAGAACAAACCGCTTCTTCGTTAGTTGTTTTTTTTTTTCAGCTTAGCGCGAGACAAGACAAACAAGTGACAGAATATACGGGGAATATAGAATTTGGGCTATATATTTGCACAAAAGGGGGGGGGGGGGGGCGTAAAGTATTTGGAAAGTTTGAAGTCAGAAAAAAATTCTTTCTAGGTATGGCCACTAAAACATTATAGAAGAATAGTGAGGTATCTGGAATTTGGTTAACTAATTAACTAACTAACTATAAAAAAAAAGTAAATGTAATGTTCCATTTAAGTGTTTTTTTTTCAAGTGTTGTGTTTTTTTTTTCTTTTAATGACCGTTTTTCCAAGTATTAAGTACTATTATTAGGTTAATGTAGTGTTTCATTTAAGTGTTTTATGATGATCACTAAATCAAAGTTTATGTTATTTGTGCCTTTCATTTATTTTATTTTACTAAGGTAAACGCCTAGAACCATTCTTACCTGATAAACTGTTTATTTTTGATTAGTAAACTTGCTTTCAGTTTAACTCAATTCCAACACCACCACCCCTAATAACCAAATAAAACCTAGGCTTAATATTAGGTTTGTTGGTTTTCATTCTTTTTTTTACTTATCTCTCAGGGCAACAGTTGATAATGGCTACTTAAAAAACAACAACAAAAAAAACGGCATGATCAGCAAATTCGGTATAGAGCTTCAGCCCATGGGCGTAGGCAGAATATCGTCTAGGGGGGGGGGGGGTAGTCGATAGTGTGATGGAGGGCCTTTTATCAACTGTTTTCCCAACCATCTGCTTTTTCAGCCATATCTAATGTAAATTTGAAGGTCTAGAGGGGACAGCTGCCCCCCCCCCCTCCCTACGCCCATGCTTCAGCCTATGGCTTTGTCCAGGTAAAAAGGAGGCGGGACGGGAGGCTAGATTGTGAATAAAAAAATAATTAAATTGAGTTTCTCTAACAACGATGAAATAAAACTGTTGTTGTTACTGTAGCTCTCTTGCATCAAAATTGCTAAAACTTTAATATGTGATGAAGTTTAATTTTTGGAAATACTTATTTTAATAAACCTTTTTAGAAACAGTATAAATATAATTTTTTAAATTCAAAACACTAATTGACTCTGAGTATAACCCCGGGGGGAGGAGGGTTACCACATATAATATATATAATTCTATAACCATATATAATTCTGTTACCGTATATATATATATATATATATATATATATATATATATATATATATATATATATATATATATATATATATATATATATATATATATATATATATATATATATATATATATATATATATATATATATATATATATATATATATATATATATATATATATATATATATATATATATATATATATATATATATATATATATATATATATATATATATATTTAAAATATATAAGTTAACAGAATCTATTCTAAAAATAAACATTTTTGAATTTAGGCAATTCATGAATAAACCTAGGCATATAACCATGATTTTACTTTTAGCAGGAATACATTTCAGAGGGAGGTAAAAATTTTATTCCCTCGGCTAAACGTATGTAACTATCGATCCCATTAGAAAAAGTTTCTTTCTTCCCGCCAAATTTCGTTTGAATCTATTCTGTTACATGTATTTGATAGTTCTTTTTTCGTCTTAGTAATGACCCCAAGGTGGACAGGAGGCTATAGTCTTAATTGTCCAATTAAAAAAACAGGATAACAGTCTTTTATTGTTTGCATAGGCAAAGTGGCACTTGCATGATATATCGCCGACCACTCAGGATGAGATGTTAGGTTAATCCTAATGAAATATACCTAAGTACGATAAAAATATAATACTTTAGAATCAAATTTGGGCTATATATTTGACATTAGGGGGGTGGGGGTAAAGCATAGCGGATCTGCATGCAAAATGTGTTTAACTATAATTATTCTGTATATTATGAAGTAAGAATTGTTTCCTGACTTCACACTGTCCAAATAACGATAAATAAAAGTTCAAAGAGGGATAAAATCCTTTTAATAGACAGTGATGATGATAACAGTGATAGAAATGTGACCGAAATATCTGGTATTTTTGTGAATTTCTATCACTGTTATCATCATCACTGTCTATTAAAAGGATTTATCCCTATTTGAACTTTTATTTATCGTCATGGAAAGGCAGTGTGGTCTCCAAAATTATCTACTGTCCAAATAATTTACCCCCTCCCCTAACGTGCGAATACATAGCCCAAATTATTTCCCATCTATTCTGTCACTTCTTTTTGTCTTGTCTCACGCTAAGCTGAAAGAAACTAGCGAAAGAGACTGGTTTATAGTGCGTCAATGGATGAAAAACTTGAGTGGTCGGGGCTATATTACTATATTACTATATCAAACAAGTACCAGCAGGGTTTATTGGGATGTCAGGCAAAATTATATTACCCAGTTTTTGGGAATGAAACTTTGAGCCTAAATCGGATTGACAAAACTGCACTATTTTTTATCAATGAGAAATTGACGAAATTCACAGGAAGAATGAGCTCGCGAGAAGAAAAGTTTCATCTGCTCTTCTTTTTGGTGAAACCTCCTTTTTATATGATTGCATCACCGAACCCAAAAACGAAATTTGACATAAGAAACTGTCCTGTTGTCAACCCTGACACACAAGGTATTTTCACCAGAATTCTCCTTGTAATATCGGACATGGCTGTTCTCATGTTTGGTGACCAGGAATTATCTATTTTAAAAATCAATGGTGACAGTTGTTTTAGTCTTGACAGACGGTTGAACGACAGCTTGACAGACGGGTGAACACGACCAAAATGACTGCCTAATGATACTCAGTCTGCTGTCATGCGTAATTTTGTCGTGGGGATAAATAAATCTTATCTCGTTACGTAATTTGGTGAGATGGGCAATGTTTAACTTTCAAGCGTAATATTTATCATTAGACAATGAGAGCGAAAATTAAAGGGCATGATATTACGAGACTAGAGAGAATGACAGCTTGGAAAGGCATTTTTCGTGCCTGTATGACTAATCTGATAAAGTATACAAAGATCCAGTATCAGTACCACAGTTTATATAATTATCCAGTAAGCTTATCGCAGATCATTTCTGGTCTTCGTTCTCGGTGCGAACAAAAAGCTCCTCCCACTTCTTCCTGCAGTTATGGATCAGTGTGTTTGCGTCTATCAGTGAGAAATGGTTACAAATTGCATTATTCGTAATACTGGGTTTCCCCTTGTTTCGCGTCTGACTTGTCTACCCGTGAAAAGATCTGGTGCCGCTTATGTTTCTACGTTCTATTCGTAATAGCGGGTTTCCACTTGTTTCCGATTGTTTCGCGTCTGACTTGTCTACCCGTGAAAAGATCTGATGCCGCTTATGTTTCTACGTTCTCTGGAGCACTCGCACCCCGGTCCGGGTTTTTATAATGGGTGAGATAGGGAATGATCATAATGGATAATTATATAAACTGTGATCAGTACAGTAGTCTTGGGAGCAAATTAGTGTCGATGTTGGTTGTTCAAACGAAGTTTCTTGTCTTTTCAATTGTCCGCTTTGGTAGCGCAAGAGTGAAGTTTAAGTCGAAGAACAGCACGTGACACTCACATATATTAATATTTAAACTGGTAGTAAACTAAATCATTCACGCCCACAAGAAAAGATAAGGTCTAAGCACTGGTGAGGGTATCTCAGCTAGGTGTTTCTAAAACGACTGGCCCTCTCAGAGTTTTCGCTCATAAATGTGGTACTGTTCGATTAACCGGACTCTTATCTACGACAATGCATACCAGTCACGAAATAGACTGAGACGCGTGAATAAAAACAGGTTTACAATGCCTTCTGGGGGCATTGTTGTTTTTTAAATTGTTATTTTTGAGGTTTGGGGGGGGGGGAGGTACCTAGGTTAGGTTACGTATTTAATATATGCTATGCTAAGCTTTGCACAACACCCCCCCCCCATCCTAATGTGCAAATATATAGCACAAATTTGTTTCTAAACTATTACATATTCATCCTATTTTATTTTATTTTATTTCATTAGCATTAACCAAACTAGCACTATATAAAAGAGTCCGGTTAATAGAACAGTACCATAAATGTGTTGGCCCTGTTTTGGGGCCAGAATCGTTGCTTTACGGCATAGAATTGCATAAATTAACACGTTTTTATGGCGCAGTTTAATTTAGTATTTTAACAATGATTGCAGCGACAGCTGCAACATAGCGAAGAGCGAATCATGGTAGCGAGACCGTATCAAGAGTATCAGGTTTGAACCAGGGGCGTCGTTTTTTTCCGGAGGGGGGCAAGGGGGACAGTTTCTCCCTCAATAATGTAGAGAAAAAATTGCATACCCCATGCCCTTGACTATCCGGATATGGACTCCTCTTGCCTCCCAATAAAAATGCTGGAGATTCACCCTGTTTGAACCCCCCCCCCCCCTCCCTCTGAAATGTTTGTGCAACTCGTAAAAAAAAAATCGTTTTAAACCAATTGTTGACGAGTTTCGTAAAGTTTTTTGTGCCCCCCCTCCCCCCTGAACAAAAACTATAAATACGCCCTTGCATAGTAACTAAGAGTTTAAAAACGTGTTTTTAAGCTAAGCGACTTAACCTTCTTAACATTAATTTTCAAAGCAATTCCTGCGTGCTGAATTCTTAAAACCTGTAAAAATCATTTATACTGCTAGAATTTTCATCTAGGCAACTCAAGTCATCATCGTCATATAAGCCTAAGAGTATTTCACATGAAGGCAATGGGTCATTAATCATAGCCTGAGCCTCGACTGCTTTCTGAGTCCACCTATGAAAATGAAATAATAATAGGGTTTTAGACATCGACTAGTCAGGTTTTAATAGATTAAACAATATAATCTTCACGATCATCATCCCTTTTTTGTCCCTTGTTTAAAAATCTAGATGTTATCATGCTAATGATTTTTAATAAATTGCTTTCAACTTAACGAATTTTACATATTTTAAATTACCATAAAAACATATTGTCTAGAACCATATACTAGAGTCAAAATTCTGTTTTTACGGTTTCACTTTTTTATTGACAGAGGGGGCTTTTTAATTACCGCTCATTACCATGAAGAGTTCGATACCTGTTTTTGCCAGTTCTTATTAAAAAGTTGCAGGGCCAAATCCAGGATTTTTGTATGTTTTTTTTTACATTTTTTTTTGCAAAACCACAGTTTTGGCTAAATAAGGGCATATTACTATCGAGAGAAATCCTGAATTAGACAATCACTTTAAAATTCGTTTCAAAGAGATCAACTAAATTTGTACAAGAATACACTTCAAAAAAATATCACTAAGCACAAAACCTCTCATGTCGTTCATTATAATTGAACGTCTCATGGTGTTCATTATACAATCTATTACATAAATTATAATTGATATTAGTTTTTAATTCAATTGAATGTAATTGTGAGGAATCTAGTCATTTTTAAGAATAACTATCTCGTTATTGAATTACAGGTAAGCCAATATTGTTTTCAGTTTTTAGAGCACAGTGCATTATGCTTCTTCTCAAAGAGTAACGTAAATATCGCATATACTATCAGAGCTGAGACGGTATATATTATTTACAACTATGAATTACAGTATTTAAATATTTATAAATGCAGTTAAATTTATAAATAAGTTTGTTGTTTTTGTTTTAGACAAAACGAAATTCCATAAATTCCCCAAAAGAAGGGTGTGTATTCTTATTAAAAAGTTGCAGGGCCAAATCTAGGATTTTTGTAAGTTTTTTTTTACAAAAAAAAACTTAAAGAACCCTCAAAAATTTGTTTATATATATTTTTGTTGCGTTTTTACAAGTCGGACAAACATTTCGGTAGGGGGAAGGGGTCAAACTCCTTAACCCCTCCCTGGATACGGCCTTGGCA
The DNA here is from genome assembly GCA_027921565.1 of Artemia sinica. Classification (NCBI taxonomy): domain Eukaryota; kingdom Metazoa; phylum Arthropoda; class Branchiopoda; order Anostraca; family Artemiidae; genus Artemia; species Artemia sinica. The sequence continues at coordinate 992,087 of CM051266.1, forward strand.
GGAGATAAGATTTCGAAAATGCAGAGGGACATTCGTTTATTAGTGTGAGTCACTCTGCAGAGGCGAATTTCATACTTTTGAAGACATTTGCTCTGTTAGCATTCTGTTCTCAATAATGCGCATATGGCACCCCAACCCTTAGGCAGGTTTGAGGGGGGAGGGTAGTAATCCAGCTTTTATCTCGCGTTTGTTTTAAGCTTGAATTGATTTCTCCTTTTAATTTATACAAGTTTTATCTATTATATTATTCATTGACAGTAATTCTGTTCGTTTCAAGTTTATGATCAGACAGGATTTCTGCTCTTTTTATGTTTTAATAGCTCTCTTAACTTGTCTATAAATTTGTTTTTTTTTTCAAACTCATGTTAAAATGCTTAATTTAACAAGAGTATATCAGAGCCAATTGTAAGTTTTAGATACTCAAGAAAAAATATAGCTTTATTCTTAACAGAAAGATCTGAATATTTCAAATGATTTAGATATAGGCTACCTGTAAAAAGGGCTGAGATTTCCCCTATGACAGGTCGAAGAACATACTCCCGGGAAAGTAAGCAGGGTGGCCTCTTGGGCGGTGTCCAACTAAACTCCAGCTGCTTTCAGAATATTCTGATGATTTTCATATTTTATATGTAGTTCATAGAAATGTGTTTTCAAAATAGTACCCCATCTGATAAATAATTCTTGGACTACTGCCAGTCTTTCCCTCAAGAAAAGTCGTACCTAAAATCAAATCTCTTCCTCGGAAAAATCCTGATTTTTCCTATTTTTCCTATTTGTAAATCCTATTTGTTTCAAACTTGGCGTGATATAACTCAGTATTCATCTCAGGTTGTCAATATTACTGTCAGTTTGGAGAGGGGGTGAACACTGAGGAAACTGAACCAAAATGTTAAATTTTATTTTTTGAGCCTCCCTAAACAGACTATTCGTTGGAATTACAAATCTAATTTATATCTCAATTGTTAGGTTATGTTATTACCTAATTAATTACCGGGTCGCAGCAATTATTGCGAATTTTAGTTACGTGGTACAATTTTTCCATGGAGAAATTTCCCGGGGGGGAGGGAATTTTCCATAGAGGGGGAACTTGATTTCCCAACTTTATTTAAAAACGATCAGCAATTAAATATAAAACAAGTTTTTTTTGTACTTTCGTCAGAGATATTTATTCTAATTAACGGCCTTTGTGATTAAGGAGTCATTCTTAAGGAATTGGAACACGATTTGAACTTAACGTAAAGAGCGAGGTATTGACTAGGGGGCGAACCCCATAATATACGTAATAAAAATATACGAATATAAAAGTTCGTTTACGCAAGTTAATTCGTAAATTACGTCAGAACCAAATTTAGAGACAGCCATTAGGCAAAAGAAAAGTATAATTTTTATGCAATATTGTTTACTTATTCAATGACGGTGAGCCAAAATAAAAGCTGCATTAACTAAAACACGATCAGAAATTAAATAAAAAAAAACAAGTTTTTTAAACTGAAAGTAAGGAGCGACATTAAAACTTAAACGAACAGAAATTATTCCATAGATGAAAGGGGCTGTCCCATCCTCAGCGCCTCGCTCTTTACGCTAAAGTTTTTATAGTTTAAAAAACGATCAGAAATTAAATAAAAAAAAGTTCTAAACTGAAAGTAAGGAGAGCGACATTAAAACTTAAAACGAACAGAAATTATTCCGTATATGAAAGGGGCTGCCCCCTCCTCAACGCCTCGCTCTTTATGCTAAAGTTTGACTCTTTCTCACAACTTTATTTTTTAAAACAATAAAAAAATTTAGCGTAAAGAGCGAGGCGTTGAGGAGGGGACAGCCCCTTTCATATACGGAATAATTTCTGTTCGTTTTAAGTTTTAATGTCGTTCCTTACTTTCAGTTTAAAAAACTAGTTTTTTTTATTTAATAATAGTTTAAAACAAATTTGGCTATATATTCGCAGATTTACCACGGGGTGGGTGGTAAAGCATAGCATATGTTAAATACGTAAACTAACCTAGGTACCTCCCCCCCCTAAACCCCAAAAAACAATTGTTTAAAATTTTAAACTCGAAAAGAAACCATGCTTTGCAATCAATTTAGATAGCAAATACCCATTTGACGGGTCTCCATGCCTGGTTTCCTTATAAAGTATATAGTGGTGGGTACCGCATAGTGCATAAGTACCAGCGAACATAGATTTAGATTAGTTTGGGTCTATCCCTCAGCTAGCCAAACATGAGTGCACGCGCAAGTGTGAATTCATTGGCCCAAGAACTTCGCCAATTAGTTGGTAAAGTGCTCGGAAAATTCGTCGGTTCGCAGTCCAGATAGTGCTTGATCAGAATGCGATCGCAAATCCAAGTGATGTTTCCTATGTTCCCGTGAAGTCGATCGCAAAGGTACAACAGTCTGCACTGCAGCGTCTGGATGAAGGGTCACTGTAAAGAACATCTGGTGGTGGAATTATGCCAAAACTGTATTTAAACATTATTCTCACACCAGAATACTCTATTGGGACCATATCTCTTTATTAGTTTCATATCTGATACAGTTTTTCGCGTGTTCGGCTAAATTTTGGGGGTAAAAAATTTACCTCGCCCAAATAAAAAAAATAACACCCCCCCCCCCCAGTTGATTAAAATTGAAAGCAGCAATGAAAATTAGTTAAATAAGGTACCTTTGGCTGACAGTCTAGAATCTAGAGTGAAGTTCAAGTTTACGGGCGCTTTGCTATCCTGTAAAGTAGTTGAGTTAGGTGAATGAAATTTTCAGGAATGTATCCAGAGCCTTAATGGGAGGATATTTTGAAGCATAAACCCCCACTCATTCCCCCTCCACAGGGAACTGACCTTTGATGATCTTTAATAAATATAAAACATTGTAAAATAGATCTTTTACCCAAATAAGGGACAAGAAAAGCGTTTTGAGCCTCATACCTTAGCAAAATCCCAATTTAAAAGGTTTTAAAGAACAGTAACATTGCTTAAAATTCTAGGCCTACTGCAATAGCAAGAATTGTATTTTCTAAAATACAATATGAAAATATATGAATAAATATATGATTACAATATGAAAGTGATTGAAAACTCAAAATAATATATATCATTTTTTGCCAGATTTGCTCAACTACCTTCCAGGATAGCAAGAAGCCCCTTAACTAGGATTTTACCTTCTGGTCCTTCATTTGGCGATCAATTGGTAAATATTTACCAAATCATATTATTGAGTTACGACTAAAGTGAATACATTCGATGCCTTTTTTTATGTTCTTTGCGAATATAAGAATCATTTTTTGTCGGAAATGAATTTTAACCCCCACCCCTATATATACCAATTCAGGGTATATATTTGCACATTAGGGGGATGGGGGTAATTATTATTTTTGATGTAAATGAGAGGTAAAAGTTTTAACTTTTAATATTATTAATTGTCTATATAGGGGTGGGGATATATATATATTTTATAACTTTACTAATTTTTGGAAATATTAATTTTAAATTTTAAATCGGCGGGGAAAAAACAGCATCTAATTAAAATATTTTAATTTATATTTATTTGTTTTCATTAGTTTATTTTTGATGTAAATGAGAGGTAAGTTTAAACTTTCCCCCCCCTATAATGTTTTCCCATCATTATTCATTTAATTAAAACTTGTTTTCATATTAAGCATCAGTATCCAATGACGAAATATTAATAATAACATAAATAAAGTATTTAAATAATTATTAATCCAATCCCCCTAATGTGCATATTATATACCCTGAATTGGTATATATAGGGGTGGGGACTAAATTCATTTCCGACAAAAATGATTATTATATCCGTAAAGAGCATAAAAAAGGCATCGAGGGTATATTCACTTTAGTCGTAACTCAATAATATGATTTGGTAAATATTTACCCAGGACTAGACCCCGGCGCCGTGCCGATGAGGGAAGACCGGCGACGGCGGGGAAAAAACAGCGCCGCCGGTAATACACCGCCGGCGCGCCGCCAGTAAGACGTCGGTGGCGCGCCGCCGGCGAATCAATGTTGACCGCAAACATTAACGTTTTCATTAGTCTTTCTCAAATCACAGCTTAAATTTACAACAGATTCGAGCCTATTCATGAGTTCAAAACTTCACAAGTCGCTGGCTAGAAACTGGTCTTCTTTGTTATTCACCAAGAAAAGTAGAAATCTGGTAGAAACGAAATGGCTACCCTTGCATAATAGTTGAAGTATCTATTAGCTATGTATTCTTAACACAAATAATTACCAAAATTAGTAGTTTTTTTCATCGAGCATTACTGCATACAAAACTTCAAATACCGTATCACAAAAATTCGTCAGTTATCTGGGTAAAAACTATGAATATAAGTTTGAACTTGGAAGCTTAATTTTTTTCATAATGCCCTTTGCCAATATCTGCTTTGTCACCTTTAAAACAGTTGAAATGGGCGACTTTGATATTGATCGTTTTTTTTTGCTCTTTTAGATTCCTAAAAATCCTTCCTTGTATTAAAAAATGGGTTTTAATAACAATTAAAAAAAAAAAAACATCAAGTATAACTCACGAAAATCTTGTGAATTTTTAAATTATCATAGGGGTTGGACAAAGATGTTGTACGGAGTATTTTTGCTTGGCTTTCCTTCTTTAATTTACATGTGTTGATTCATATTTCAAAACATTATCCAACTGTCGAAATATACCATACATAAAACATAAAAAAATATTTACAATACACAAAAAGAACATACAATTGCAAGCAGAAATATATGTAAAACGCAAAAACAACATCAACCCTGTCCTACCAATTTTTTCCACAATCATTTATAATCATTTTGAATAGGAAAACTTAAAATTTCACCTTAAAAAATAATCAAGCATCAGTTCCCAATGACGAAATGTGGATGACCCACCTCAGTACTGGAAGGAAAACGGAAGTTAATTTCCAATCAATGTGTTAGTCTCAACCATTAGCTTGGTCGAACTTAAATGAATTTATATAATGGACGATATCAGAAAATTGAACATCTTTTCGAAGAGCATGCATAGCAATTCAAACGTAATCTTGTATGATTCGAATATGTTTCTCAATTATAATTAAACTAAAATGAAAACATTATGACGTTAGAAACTTTTAACTAAGACAGTGAAGGTTTAGAAATTTTCCTTAGGGGTATTCTCATTGAATTTCCTTTCTTTTAAGATCGTGGCAACGCGTGACGGGTAAGCTGGTATACTAATGAAAGTCCAAATATTAGTATGTGTAAAAAAAAGTTATTTTTTTAAAATAGTGTGGAGGGGCAAAAATCTAGGGGTCAACTGGTCGAAAAAAATTCCTTCAGTCAAACTTGGAAGTCTATTTTAACTGCGGGATGTGGCTATAATTGTCATGAATAAAAATCAACTTATCCACTTTGCGTGGACTGAGGCTGCTTTCAATAAGAAAATTCAAGATATCCTCCCTATGCCCCCCTCCCTCTGGATACCATCTTGATAGGATACCGTCTCTGCTTTAAATTAAAAAAAAAACTTTTTGGCATCCCTGCTTTCAATAAAAAAATTCAAGATATTATCATTTAAATATAATACTTCCCTACCCCCCCTGGATACCATACACCTTGATAGGGTACATTCTCTGCTTTAAATTAAAAAAAAAATAATTAACTTTTTGGCATCCCTGCTTTTAATAAAAAATATCAAGGTACTATCATTTAAATATAATAACTCCCTATGCCCCCCCCCTATGGATACCATCATCTAGATAGGATGCCGTCTCTGCTTTAAATAAAAAAAAGAATTAACCTTTTTGCATCCCTGCTTTCATTAAAAAAAAAATTCGAGATGTTATCATTTAAATGTAATACCTCCCTACCCCCCCCCTCTGGATACCACCTTGCTAGGATACCGTCTCAGCTTTACATAAAAAAAATAATTTATTTAATAATCAACTAGGTCACTATATGGTTCAAACAAACACGCGAAAAAAACGTTAAACAGCTTAGTGTTCCTTCAAAAAAAAAATTGAGGGTATGAGTAAAGGGGTACGAAGATGACAACAAAAAAGGCAAAATTATTCAGATATACCTCAAACTACTGGAAAACTGAGTCATAGATTCGCCATGGCATTCAATAAGATCCAAAAAATCTAATTAAAAGGGAGCACACACAAAAGCCAAATTAGGCCAGTAGCCTCTGAGAAATCGCAAAATACCCAAGACAATGAACAACTCCTAATGGGCGGCCCTGGGTCTATCAAAATATTTCAATGGTTTCCCAGGGAATTTGATAGCATTTTTTTCCATCTCCGCTTTAAATGAAAAAATTAATATCTTTTTGGCATCCCGGCTTTCAATATAAAAAATGAGGTATTATCATTTAAAAATGATAGCCCCCTATCCCCCCCTATAGGCAGTAATTTAAAAATTTTTTATGAATCATATTTTTAGGGTAACTTCCGTTTCAATCTTTAATTCCCCAACCTTGTACATAGCTTAGTCTATAGCTAAATTTTGTCTCAATAGAAGGTTGTTTTTTTTTTGGGTGGGGGGGGGGGGGGGGGTAAAAATATTTTCAGACAGAAGATTGTATTTTCATTAATCTATTAGGCGTTCAACAATTGAGTATTAAACAGTAAGAAATTCTTATCTAAAAACAGCAAAAGAAAAAAAAAATCTGCAAACTTACAATTCACTTGTAGAAACGATTTTCAATCTTCAAAATCAAACTGTAGTGAATGTTGCGTTCTATTCAACTTGAAAATAACATTCTTGACTACGAATGATGTAAGGAATTGCAAGTGGGAAAACTGGATTCGAAATGATTTAAACTCATTTCATAAAGACGATATTTTTTTTCTCAACATATGACGAACTGTGTATATTCCAATATTTGCAATGTAATTGCATATTGCATCTGTCTGGTTTTTATGCAAAGTAACAAGAGACGAAAATTAACGAACCAGAGAGTAGTGAAGAATTATGGTATGCAAAGTAATATTTGGCAGGAAAAGTCACTGGTGATAAGTCACAAGGGGTTGCACCGTGATTGCGTGATTTTCGGGGATTCGGGAAACGCAAATTTTCTTTCGGGGTGACGCATTTTTTTTCGAGGAAATACTCGAAAATTCGGGGATAGTGCAAGCCCTGCTTGATTTCTAATCAGGAAAATCAAAATACTAAACCACACGAGAAGGAAAAACTCCGACTTTGCGGTTGACGCAATAAAGAATTGCCGCAAAATTAATTTAAAGTCGACCGAACGCAGCCGCCTTTGCCGGCGGTGCGCCTGCGGAGCGCCGGCGGCTTTCGGTCGATCCGCCGGCGCGGCGCCGGGGTCTACCCAGGACCCTCTAGAGGGAGAAGGAGTGGAGGTAGGTACTTCAAAATACCTTCCCAGGACATACTTTAGCCTGTAGGCCCATCCCTGAAAGTTTCAGATACTCATTCGATATACCCACTCTTTTATATAGTGCTAGTTTGGTTAATGCTAATGAAATAAAATAAAATAGGATGACATATAATAGTTTAGGAACAAATTTGGGCTATTTATTTGCACATTAAGGGGTGAGGGGCGGGGGGCATAGTATATATTAAATACGTAACCTAACCTAACCTAGGCATCTCCCCCCAAAAAAAAACAAACAACCAAAAACGACACTTTAAATATCGTATATGCAATTAAAACCACGCTATACATTGTAGGCCTATTTCTCTACAGCTGTGTGTTTAATCATACGGTTTTTCATCGCGTGTTCTGTTTTGAGATATATAAAAGAGTGGGTATATCGAAGGAGTACCAGTTTCATATTCCTAATATAACCCCTTTCCAAGATAGTCAAAAGTAGCTAAAGTGGAATTTTGCCAAAAACTTGCCCCCGCCCCTCCTGATTTCGAAAAATTCACCCCCCCCCCCCCCCTAAATTTACGAAAATTGACGCCACTGACTGAGAGGGGACTAGGATACACTTACGTCATAGGGTATTACGCTAGTATATTTTGAAGGGTAGCCTATTGAAAGGCGCAACCAATAGAACATTCATCTTTTAGCTAGGCCTAGCGTTAAAAGAACCCTAAAATCACTATTTTACTTCAGGAAATTTCTGTTTCGGCCAAATGGAATTTTGAAAATCGCTTTCAGCGCTAGGCTACTGCATCCTAGCCTCCGCTCCTTAACGTCTCAAACAACCCCAGGCTATATACAAAAGTTTGAGGGTTTCTGCTAAATTTATCCCCTGATCTTTTTTCATTTCTAATTTTAATGTTGAAACCGCATTGCAATTCACAAAAACCAGCTTTAACGCGCTACGCGCTAGCTGCTAACGCTAAAACACAAAGTTCAGAAACCTCTATATTGACAAGCTTACCTGATGTTTGTATTATCCTTAACTGTAGACTGTCTATTAAAGACAGAGATTCTGAGCCCAAGGTTGGTTTACAATTACCTCCAATCTTGTAAAGGCAGATTACTTTTACTTTCAAATTTGTATAAATCAATAATCATTACAGTTCGATTTGAAAAACAGAGTCAAAGCAAGTATATTGATTGAAGGTCGGCACAAACTTCTCCTCTGTTTATACGATGGAGCAACTCCCCTGTGATGGATTGTGCGTAGAAACCTTTTTATTTTAATTAGATCACGTTTGACTCGCGTGACAACAAGACGGGTTTTTCCTCCGTGGAATTGCATAATATTTCATACATAAAAACGAGATGAAACATTTAACAACTTAAGAAACCAGGCGCTTCTTTACCAGGGCTGCCACTGCTTGGGCATTTCCCTGGGATATTAGTCCTGAGGTCTTAAGAAAAGTATATATATATGGGTACTTGTGCATTATACTCTACAGACGAAAGAAGTCAATTTTGGTCAATGCTAATGAAATAAAATAGGATGAATATATAATAGTTTAGAAACAAATCTGGGCTATCTGCACATTAGGGGGGTTTGCCAAAAACTTGCCCCCCGCCCCCTGATTTCGAAAAATTCACCCCCCCTAAATTTACGAAAATTGACGCCACATATATTAAATACGTAGCCTAACCTAGGTACCTCTTTTCCCCCCTAAACCCCAAAAAACAATCGTTTAAATATTGTAAACTCGGTAAGAAACCACGCTTTGCAATCAATTTAGATAGTAAATACCCATTTGACGGGTCTCCATGTCTGATTTCCTTGTACACTCTATAGCGCTGTGTAGAGTATAATGCACAAGCATCTATATATGTTACCGTGACTATTTGAAATTCGTGAATGTCGCCATTCACCGGTGAATGTCCAAACCACCTTTTTTCTCCTTGGATTTAGTGAGCGTTGCCAGTCAAATCTGTTCAATTTAATGCAAGGTTTGATGATGACAGGTTAGATTAGCTTAGGTTAAGTTTATAATCCATTTCTGAGATTTAGGACCAAATCTAACCTAAACTAACATAATCTAACCTAACCTACCTTTAACTTTTACCATCATAGGCTGCATAAGACTGAAAAGGCTAATTCACAAAGCTAATTACATCCAAGCAGAGAAAAAGGAATTTAGACATTCACTGGTGAATGTCAACGTTAACCATATTTTTGGACATTAACAGTAACATATTATATTATATATATATATATATATATATATATATATATATATATATATATATATATATATATATATATATATATATATATATATATATATATATATATATATATATATATATATGTATATATGTATATATATTTTAAATATTAACCTCACAAATTAAATTATGCATATAAGTCGTAAGTATAATTCATATGTTTGGATTTACTTGAAGTCTTGAGATCCTTCTTAAATAATGTCATTCTAAGAATGTTTGTTAAGTTCTCACAGAGCCGTTCAAAGGAAGGAGGGTGACCGGGGCAGCTGCCCTGGGTGCCTTGACCTGGGGCACAGCTAGGAAGCTGTCCACTTTGATACAATTTTTCATATTGATTCTTTTTTTTTTTGGGTTATATTTGAGTCGGATTAATTTGAGCTGTAATTGATTTTCCCCGGGTATGACCAACCCTAGGAACGGCTTCTCATTAGATCGTCGACCTAAACGCAACTTAAAAACACAGAAAAAGAGCATGAAAGTTGAAATTATAAAGGCTACTCCTTTTGTTTCATAGTTTTACCTTCTGGGTAACCGTTTAAAAAAACAAGTTTTTTTAACTGAAAGTAAGAAACGACGTTAAAACTTAAAACGAACGGAAATTATTCCGTATATGAAAGGGGCTGTCCCCTCCTCAACGCCTCATTCTTTACACTAAAGTTTTTCATTGTTTGAAAAAAAAAAAATAGAGTTGTGAGAAAGTCAAACTTTAGCGTAAAGAGCAAGCCGTTGAGGAGGGGACAGCCCCTTTCATTTACGGAATAATTTCTGTTCGTTTTAAGTTTTAACGTCGTTCCTTACTTTTAGTTAAAAAACTTGTTTTTTTTATTTAATTTTGAAAGTTTTTTAATTAATGCAGGTTTTGATTTTGGCTCACCGTACATGAATAATTAAAAAAAAATTGAATATTAATTTTACTTTTATTTGGTTAAATGGCTTTCTCAAAACCTGTTTAATTTTATTTACGAACGTTTTTATTAGTAATAAATATGCGTAACTTACGAATTAACTTACGTAATGAACCTCTATATTCTTATATTTTTAATACGTATATTAGAGGGTTCACCCCCTTCTTAATACCTTGCTCTTTAAGCTAAAGTTCGAATTTTGTTCCAATTCTTTAAAAATGACCCCTTAATCACAAATGCCGTTAATTAGAATAAATAGCTCTTATGAAAGTACTAAATAATCTTTGGCTTAAAGAGTGAGGTATTGACTAGGGGATGTAACTAATCCTAAACGTAATATTTTCTGTCGTTTTAAGTTTTGATGTTGCTCCTTACTTTCAGTTAAAAAACTTGTTTTTTTTTTTTATAAATAATTTCGGATCTTTATTTAAATAATGCTGAGAAATCCGGCGCCCCCTTCATAGCAATGTCCCTTCTCCCATGAAAACTTCCTTCATGGTAAGATCCTCCCACATAACCCCCGACCCACTCCCCCCCACTACCAGAAAAAATTCCCTCTGAAAACGTCTGTATACTTCCCAATAACCAATACTATATGTTAACATTGGGTTAAGTTCATAACTTTCAGCCATCCCCCCGGGGACTTCGGGGGATTAAGTCATCCTAAAAGACATAGTTATCATATTTTTCTACCATGCTGAACAAAATAGCTATCTCAAAACTTTGATCGGGTGACTTTGGGAAAACAATGAGCGTGGGGGGGGGGGCCTAGTTGCCCTCCATTTTTTTACTTAAAAAAGGCTCTAAAACTTTTAATTTACGTTCAATGGAGCCCTCCCACGATATCCTAGGACCACTGGGTCGATATGATCACCCCTGGAAAAAAAAAAAACAAACAAATAAACACGCATCCGTGATCTTTCTTCTGGCAAAAAAATGCCAAATTCCACATTTTTGAAGATAGGAGCTTGAAATCTCCGCAGTAGGGTTCTCTGATACGCTGAATATGATGGTGTGATTTTCATTAAGGTTCTATAACTTTTAGGGGGTCTTTCCCCCTTTTTTCGAAAATCAGCCAAATTTTCTCAGGCGTGTAACTTTTGATAGGTAGGACTAAACTTGATGAAACTTATATATTTGAAATAAGCATTAAAATCTGATTCTTTTGATGTATCTATTGGTATCAAAATTACGTTTTCTACAGTTTCGGTTACCATTGAGCCGGGTCGCTCCTTACTTACAGTTCGTTACCACGAACTGTTTGATAAAATTAGTCAGAGGCAAACGCTGTAGCGTTGCCTATAGTAAAGGTCATACGGCTCCAATGTTTTATTATTTATTATTATTTATTTATTTATTTTTCCCAGAGGCACTACATATGGAAGGGGTCGTCGTAGAAGCTTCAAAGGGGGCTCATTCGATTCGAAATCGAAAGTTCTAGTGCCCTTTTTAATAGTCAAAAATGATTGGAGGGCAACTAGCCCCCCCCCACGCCCATCATTCCCCCAAACACATCCAATCAAAATTTTGAGATAGCCATTTTTTTTTTTCAGCGTAGTTGATTTCCAGATGGAAAATATATTCTTGAGGAGGATACTCCTCCAAAACCTCAGGGCAAGGGTTTTAAGTTATGCCCTGGGGGCATATAAGGTTTTTATAGAAGGCGTTGTCGTAGAAACTTCAAAACAGGCTCATTCGATTGGAAATTAAAGAGCTAGTGCCCTTTTTAATAGTCGAAAGTGATTGGAGTGTAACTTGCCCCCCCACGCCATCATTTCCCCAAACACATCCAATCAAAATTTTGAGATATCCATTTTGTTCAACGTAGTTGATTTCCAAATAGAAAATATATTTTTGAGGAGGATACTCCTCCCAAACCCTCAGGGCAAGGGTTTTAAGTTATGCCCTGGGGGCATATAAGGTTTTTTATAGAGGGCATTGTCGTAGAAACTTCAAAACAGGCTCATTTGATTGGAAATTAAAGGGCTAGTGCCCTTATTAATAGTCGAAAATGATTGGAGGGCAACTAGCCCCCCCACGCCCATCATTCCCCCAAACACATCCAATCAAAATTTTGAGATAGCCATTTTGTTCAGCGTAGTTGATTTCCAAATAGAAAATATTTTTGAAGAGGATACTCCCCCACAACTCTCAGGGCAAGGGTTTTAAGTTATGCCCTGGGCGCATATAAGGTTTTTATAGAAGGTGTTGTCATAGAAACTTCAAAAAGGCTCATTCGATTGAAAATTCAAAGGGATAGTGCCCTTTTTAATGTTCAAAAGTGATAGGAGGGTAACTAGCCCCCCCCCCTACGCCCATCATTCCCCCAAACACATCCAATCAAAATTTTGAGATAGCCATTTTTGTTCAGCGTAGTTGATTTCCAGATTGAAAATATATTTTTTAGGAGGACACTCCCCCACAACCCTCAGGGCAAGGGTTTTAAGTTATGCCCTGGGGGCATATAAGGTTTTTATAGAAGACGTTGTCGTAGAAACTTCAAAACGGGCACATTCAATTGGAAATTCAAAAGGCTAGTGCCCTTTTTAATAGTCGAAAGTGATTGGAGGGCAACTAGCCCCCTCCCCCCACGCCCATCATTCCCCCAAACACATCCAATCAAAATTTTGAGATAGCTATTTTGTTCAGCGTAGTTGATTTCCAGATAGAAAATATGTTTTTGAGGAGGAAAATCCCCCATATCCCTCAGGGCAAGGGTTTTAAGTTATGCCCTGGGGGCATAGGCCCTATAAGGTTTTTATAGAAGGCGGTGTCATAGAAACTTCAAAAAAGGCTCATTCGATTGGAAATTCCGAGGGCTAGTGCCCTTTTTAATAGTCGAAAATGATTGGAGGGCAACTAGCCCCCCACGCCCATCATTCCCCCAAACACGTCCAATCAAAATTTTGAGATAGCCATTTTTGTTCAGCGTAGTTGATTTCCAGATTGAAAATATATTTTTTAGGAGGACACTCCCCCAACCCTCAGGGCAAGGGTTTTAAGTAGTGCCCTGGGGGCATATAAGGTTTTTATAGAAGGCGTTGTCGTAGAAACTTCAAAACAGGCACATTCAATTGGAAATTCAAAGGGCTAGTGCCCTTTTTAATAGTCGAAAGTGATTGGAGGGCAACTAGCCCCTTCCCCCCACGCCCATCATTCCCCCAAACACTTCCAATCAAAATTTTGAGATAGCCATTTTGTTCAGCGTAGTTGATTTCCACATAGAAAATATGTTTTTGAGGAGGAAAAATCCTCCATATCCCTCAGGGCAAGGGTTTTAAGTTATGCCCTGGGGCATAGGCCCTATAAGGTTTTTATAGAAGGCGGTGTCATAGAAACTTCAAAAAGGCTCATTCGATTGGAAATTCCGAGGGCTAGTACCCTTTGTAATAGTCGAAAGTGAACTAACCCCCCTCTCACGCCCACCTTTTCCCCAAACACATCCAATCAAAATTTTAAGACAGCCATTTTATTAAACGTAGTTTTAAGTTCTGGAAATTAGGTCTTTGAGGATTACAACTCCCCAAAGCCCTCAGGGCAAAGGTTGCAATTTAAGAATTCTCCGAATCCTTCATATTATTTCTTCTGGAAGGGATGCTCGTATAAACTTCAGAGAGGGCTCATTTGATTGAAAATTGAAAGTTCTTGTTCACTTTTTAAGAGTTAAAAGAGATTGAAGGGAAACTAGCCCCTGTCCCTCCTCCATGCCCTAAATGCATCAGATAAAAATTTTGAGATGGACATTTTGTTAAAATAGTTCAAAGTTCTGATAACAAAAAACTCCGGTGTCGACACAGCCCACCAGGGTCTAGGGGTAGGCGTTGTAAGTTATGCCCTGGGGCATAACTTATTAAGGGGGGTTTATAACTTATGGGTTGGGGTTTTGTATGGAAGAACACATAGGAAATCTATTATAATTATCCAATTATAAGGTTAAAATACATACTCTGTGATAGATGCAAAATTGCTTTGGCACACAAATTCCTATTAAGGTCAATTCCAAACAGTCGTGATCCCTTTGTGTCAGCAAGTGAAATGGTCTAAACCCCCTTATTGGAGCTATTTTTTCAATCCATTCATTGTTGTCAATCGCTGTCCACAAGTTATGCAAGCTGTCTATTGTTCATATATAAGGTTTTTATCAAAGAGGTAATCGTATAGACTTTGAAAAAAGCCTCATTCGATTTAAATTGAAAGTTCTAGATCCGTTTTTTAAAGCCAAGAATAATCGGACAGTAAGCACCCCCCATGCCATAAAAACTTGAAACTTTTTGCAATCAAAAACGAACAAAAATTAATTAAAAAAAACTTTCCGAAAAATAAGTTTTTCAAAGAAACGTGAAGGCCATTTTAAACTTAAGCTCAGGAGATACAAATACCTGTTAAAATTCAAACTCAAAACGACCAGAAATTACTATTAAAGAATAAATGAAACCCAAAACGAACAGAAATTAAATAAACAATCATAGCAACAAACATACAACAAGTAATAATATAAATGAATAAATAGATCTTAAAGCGAGTAATGCTTAGATTGAATATGAAAATCAAGCTTATAACGAAAACAAATATTTTGCTATTAAGTATAAATGAAACTTATAACGAACCGAAATTAAATAAACAATCAATGCGAACAAACATACAATATATATTAATGTAAATGAATAAATAAATCTTAAAACGAGTGAAACTTAAATTGAATATGCAAATCAAGTTTGAATCGAATAAAAATAACTACAAACAAGAGTTAGGGTATCGTGTCACTGCAGAAGCCTAAAACCTACTGCGTCATTGGCGCTTTACTGAAAACGAATTATATTACAAATGTTTTCTTTTGAACTTAATATTGAAAATAAGTATTAAAATTACAGTAAAATTTTGAACTGATGAGCTTTTAGCAATTAATATTATTATGCATCAAATATTCAGTTTAATTTATTAGTTCTTTTCAAGATTGGTCAAGACAAATATAGTTTCACTACAAGCAAAATTTGGATACTGCCCCGTTCTTTAACTATAAAAACCTAAAGCCTTCTGCACTATTGGTGCTTCACTGAAAACGAATTACTCGTATATTACAAATTTATTATTTTCCAGTTCTTATAGCATTGAAAATGAAAATAAAAATTACAGTAAAAAAAAAATCTTGAACTGATGGATCTTTCAACAATTAATATCATTATATATCTAATATTCAATTTGATTTTGTTTATACTTTCCAAGACTGTTCAAGACTCATATAGTTTTGCCATTTTTTTAAATCTGCCATTTTTTGTAACTAATCCTGTTAGTTTGTTATGAAAACATTCTATGGCTTCTAGGCATTTCTATTTGAGCGGAAAACTGCACCTCAAACTTTGTGGAACATGCATTTTCTTGCATGAAACACCAAAATATAAATAAAATGTCAAGTTTCGGAGTGCTCCACCACTCGCAAGCAAGTGCCATTGGTATTTTTGAATCCGCATGGTCAATTTAGGGGGTGGAGGGTAGGCTAATTCTTTTAGCAGCCCCATTCCGTCGTGGTATGGTTCACATTTTCAACACCTGGCGTCCGGACTATCATATAATCTACCAAGCATACAACTACCCCAAATCAGTATCAATAAATAAATGAAACCCAAAACGAACAAAAATTAAAATAAATATTAGAGTCAAACTCAAAACGAGCATAAATTAATGTGAGTAGGGTTCAAAACCCCTATGCTTTCTAAAAGCAGAAGCCAGAATATATTTTATACTTTACTGAAAAAAATTCAAATGAGTTTGCTGAAAAAAAAAATGTGCATTGTCAATTTAATAAACATATGCTGATATTTATTCCCTAAAATCTTAATTAATTTTTGATTTCTTAAAGTTACAAAAGCGAAAATATTTCAAAGAATTGTTTTCAGTAAAGCGCCACTGACGTAGTAGGTTTTAGGCTTCTGCAGTGAGACGATGCCCAGACTCTTGTTTGTAGTTATTTTTATTCGATTCAAACTTGATTTGCATATTCAATTTAAGTTTCACTCGTTTTAAGATTTATTTATTCATTTACATTAATATATATTGTATGTTTGTTCGCATTGATTGTTTATTTAATTTCTGTTCGTTTTAAGTTTCATTTATACTTTAATAGCAAAATATTTGTTTTCGTTTTAAGCTTGATTTTCATATTCAATGTAAGCATTACTTGCTTTAAGATCTATTTATTCATTTATATTATTACTTGTTGTATGTTTTTTTGCTATGATTGTTTATTTATTTTCTGTTCGTTTTGGGTTTCATTTATTCTTTAATAGTAATTTCTGGTCGTTTTGAGTTTGAGTTTTAACAGGTATTTGTATCTCCTGAGCTTAAGTTTAAAATGGCCTTTACTTTTCTTTGAAAAACTAATTTTTCGGAAAGTTTTTTTTTTAATTAATTTTTTATAAAAACATCTTTTGCCATCTTGATAGATATTATGTTTATTCATAGCTGAACACCACACTTTTCTAAGACAAGATCGCCCTTAGTGATTATGTGAAGAAGAGGAAATACTACAAGAATGGAACAGAGGACAGGAACCTGACATCAAAATTGCAGGTCGTGTTAAGCTTTGAAACTTTCAGAAATAAATTTAGAGCACAACTTATGGCCTGTAAGGTGTTTTCTCGAGTTGGAAAAAACTACATTTGGAAAAAAAACACCAAAAACTAGATGGAGCTCATAATTTATTTATTTTTTCTCGACACTCAGCCAAGTTTCGGCTCTTTCCAGTTCTCTTACTCTTTAAATTTGATGCCAAATGTAAGATCAAGGAACAATGAATATTTAGCAATCAAATTACGCAGCTCTTACTTCTCTGTTTGATAAATACAGATTAAAAGCCACCGCGGGAAACGTAAAATCAAATACTCGCCTGTCACCCCACCCCCTAAAATATTCCAATATTCTGTAGTTTTAATTTATTTTTTTTCCAAGTCGAATGATTTTCCAAGCATAAAACTACCGCAAATCCCCATTAATAACTAAATGAGAACCGAAACGAAGAGAAATTACAATAAATAGCCGAGCTAAACTCAAAACCACAAGAAATTAACATGACTAGGCCTGACGATCCCCATGCCTTCTCAAGACCAGAAAATAATTTACACTTTACTAAAAAAAAAAAAAAAAATAAAACAAACAAACGACCGGGGATTCGAAGCTTAATTTACATGTACTAATATTTATTCCTTATAGTTTAAATAATGTTTTATTTATTGAAGTAAAGTGCAAATTATTTTCTACTCTTGAGAAGGCATTGGGAATATCAGCCCTACTCATGTTTATTTTTGCTCGTTTTCAGTTTGACTCGGCTATTTATTGTAATTTCTGTTCGTTCTGAGTTTCATTTATTTATTGATAGTGTTTTTGTGGTAATTTTACACTTGAAAGATCATTTGATTTCTGCTCAGTTTTCGCTTAATGAAACTCTTTACTTTTCTTTGAAAAACTTATTTTGTGGAGAAAGTTTTGTCTTAAAATTACCGTAATCTCCGTTCGTTTTTTATTGACACGGCTATTTTCATATTTTTGGTTTTTCAAACAGTTCGTGGTAACGAACTGTAAGTAAGGAGCGATACGGCTCAATAGTAGCCGAAACTGTAAGAACCAGAGTCTTGATAATAATGGATACATCAAAAGAATTGAATTTTGATATTTATTCAGGATATATAAAACTCATGAAATTTAATTTTACCCATCAGTAATAAGCCTGTAACAAGCCTGAGAAAATTTGACTAATTTTTGAAAAAGGGGAAGACATTCCTAAGAAATCAAGTGATCTTAATAAAAATCACGCCATGATATTCAGAATATTAAAGAACTCTACTGTAGAGGTTTCAAGCTCCTATATACAAAAATGGGGAATTTTGAATTTTTTGCCAGAAGCAAGATCACGGATGCGTGTTTATTTTTATTAATTTAAGAAAACAAAGTTTTTTCCGAGGGAAGTAAAGAGTGAAGTTGAAACTTAAAAACGGACAAAAATTATAATTCACAGCCTATCTAATATATATTAATATAAGTAGTACAAATAAACCAACTAATTATGTTTCCCTAATTTTTAAGGATTATACAAAACTAGCGCTTTACTGAAAGCACAAAATAATGTAGGAGTTTTTGGTACAGTAAAAGCAAAACATTAAGATCATAATATTTTCGCAATAAACTTTTAGTTCTAAGGTTAACCGAAACAATAGTTACCATTCCTGATTCAGTGTCAGATGGCATTTTTTTCTCACTAGACAGTTGTTTTGAAAACACGTTTTTTCAACTTTTAATTACTATGGGCTGTGATTCGCTCTTTACTAGGTTGCAGCTGCCGCTGCAACCATGATTTTTTTTTCCCCCAGGGGTGATCATCTCGAATCAGTTATCCTAGAAGATCGGGAGAGGGTTCATTCGATCGGCAACCAAAGGTTCTAGTGCCCTTTTTAAGTGACCAAAAATATTGGAGCGCAGCTAGCTCCCCTCCCATCCCTTTTTTTACCCAAAATTATCCGATTAAAATTTTGAGATAGCCATTTCCTTCAGCAAGGTCGAACAATCTAATAACTATGTCTTTGAGGATGACTTGATCCCCCACAGCCCCCGAGGGAAGGGCTACAAGTTATGAACTTTGCCCATTGATTGCTTACATATAGTATTGGCTATTAGGAAATTTAAATATATTTTAGGGGGACTTCTGGTGGGGGTGCTTAAATGGGAGGATCTTTCCATGGGAGGGGGAGTTGGATTTCCAACCATTAATTAAAAAACAGAAATTAACTAAAAAAGGAGTTTTTTCATCTGAAAGTAAGGAGCAACATTAGAACTTAAAACGGAGAAAAATTATTACGTATATGAGGGGTTACCCCCTCCTCATTACCTCACTCTTTACGCTAAAGTTTTTTTTTTGATTTTGTAAAAAGGTTATTATTCTAATTAAACGGTCCTTGTGTATCAGGAGTCATTCTTAGATAATTGGAACAAAAAGTCAAACTTTACCGTAAAGAGCGAGGTACTGAGGAGGGGGCAACCCCATAATTTACGTAATAATTTCTGATCATTTTAAGTTTTAATGTTGCTCCTTACTTTTAGTTGAAAAAAACTTGTATTTTTATTTAATTTCTTTAAGAATCCACAGTTGGGCTTGTTATTTGCATGTTGGAGAAACTTGTTTGACAATTTTTGATCCTAAAACAAATAGTATTGCTTAGTTTTTTGAATTTTATACCTTCTCAAAATGACCTAAAAAATAAAAACTTAATATTATTCCCAAAAAATTCTATCTATTCTCTCTGACAACCTGGATTCACTTACCCTCTTGTTATTTATTAATTAAAAAAAACTCTCTCCGAAAAAATCAGTTTTTCAAACAAAAGTAAAGGCCATTTTAAACTTAAGCTCAGCATATACAAATACCTTTTAAAATTCAAACTCAAAACGACCAGAAATTTCTATTAAAGAATAAATGAAACCCAAAACGAACAGAAACTAAATAAACAATCATAGCAAAAACATACAACAAGTAATGATATAAATGAATAAATAGATATTAAAGCGAGTAATGCTTAGATTGAATATGAAAATCAAGCTTAAGACGAAAAAAATATTTTCCTATTGAAGCACAAATTAAACTTAAAAGAACAGAAATTAAATAAACAGTCAATGCAAACAAACATACAATAGATATTAATGTAAAATTAATAAATAAATCTTAAAAACGAGAGAAAGTTAAATTGAATATGCAAATTAAGCTTGAAACAATCAAAAATCACCACAAACAAGAGTTTGGGTATGACCTCCTTCTCTCATCAGAGGCAACGCTCTTGCGTTACCTACAGTAAAGGCCATACGGATCCAATGTTTTATTATTATTAATTAAAAAAAACTTTCCGAAAAAATAAGTTTTTCAAAGAAAAGTAAAGGCCATTTTAAACTTAAGCTCAGGAGATACAAATACCTGTTAAAATTCAAACTCAAAACGACCAGAAATTACTATTAAAGAATAAATGAAACCCAAAACGAACAGAAATTAAATAAACAATCATAGCAAAAAACATACAACAAGTAATAATGCGTCATTGGCGCTTTACTGAAAACGAATTATGTTACAAATGTTTTCTTTTGTACTTAATATTGAAAATAAATATTAAAATTACAGTAAAATTTTGAACTGAAGAGCTTTTAGCAATTAATATCATTATACATCAAATATTCAGTTTAATTTATTAGTTCTTTTCAAGATTAGTCAAGACAAATATAGTTTCACTACAAACAAAATTTGGATACTGCCCCCTTCTTTAACTGTAAAAACCTGAAGCCTTCTGCGTCATTGGTTCTTCACTGAAAACGAATTGCTCGTATATTACAAATTTATTATTTTCCAGTTCTTACAGCATTGAAAATGAAAATAAAATTACAGTGAAAAAATATCTTGAACTGATGGATCTTTCAACAATTAATATCATTATATATCTAATATTCAATTTGATTTTGTTTATACTTTCCGAGACTGTTCAAGACTCATATAGTTTTGCCATTTTTTTTTAAATCTGCCATTTTTTCTAACTAATCGTGTTGGTTTGTTATGAAAACATTCTATGGCTTCTAGGCATTCCTATTTGAGCGGAAAACTGCACCTCAAACTTTGTGGAACATGCATTTTCTTGCATGAAACACCAAAATATAATAAAATGTCAAGTTTCGGAGTGTTCCACCACTCGCAAGCAAGTGCCATTGGTATTTTTGAATCCGCATGGTCAATTTAGGGGGTGGAGGGTAGGCTAATTCTCGTAGCAGCCCCATTCCGTCGTGGTATGATTCACACTTTCAACACCTGGCGTCCGGAATATCATATAATCTACCAAGCATACAACTACTCCAAATCAGTATCAATAAATAAAATGAAACCCAAAACGAACAAATATTAAAATAAATATTAGAGTCAAACTCAAAACGAGCATAAATTAATATGAGTAGGGTTCAAAACCCCTATGCTTTCTAAAAGCCAGAATATAATTTGCATTTTACTGAAAAAAAAATTCAAATGGGTTTACTGAAAAAAAATATGCATTGTCAATTTAATATATATATGCTGATATTTATTCCCTAAAATCTTAATTAATGAAAGAATTGTTTTCAGTAAAGCGCCAATGACGCAGTAGGTTTTAGGCTTCTGCAGTGAGGCGATACCCAAACTCTTGTTTGTAGTTTTTTTTATCTGTCAAACCTGATTTGCATATTCAATTTAAGTTTCACTCGTTTTAAGATTTATTTATTCATTTACATTAATAAATATTGTATGTTTGTGTTTGCATTGATTGTTAAATATTTGTTTTCGTTTTAAGCTTGATTTTCATATTCAATTTAAGCATTACTCGCTTTAAGATCTATGCATTCATTTATATTATTACTTGTTGTATGTTTTTTTTTGCTATGATTGTTTATTTAATTTCTGTTCGTTTTGGGTTTCATTTATTCTTTAATAGTAATTTCTGGTCGTTTTGAGTTTGAATTTTAACAGGTATTTGTATCTCCTGAGCTTAAGTTTAAAATGGCCTTTACTTTTCTTTGAAAAACTTATTTTTCGGAAAGTTTTTTTTTTTTTTAATTAATTTTTGTTCGTTTTTGATTGCAAAAAGTTTCAAGTTTTTATGGCATGGGGGGGGGGGGTGCTTACCGTCCGATTATTCTTGACTTAAAAAAAAAAAAAAATCTAGAATTTTCAGTTTAAATCGAATGAGGCTTTTTTCAAAGTCTATACGATTACCTCTTTGATAAAAACCTTATATATGAACAATAGACAGCTTGCATAACTTGTGGACAGCGATTGACAACAATGAATGGATTGAAAAAATAACCCCAATAAGGGGGTTTAGACCATTTCACTTGCTGACACAAAGGGATCACGACCGTTTGGAATTGACCTTAATAGGATTTTGTGTGCCAAAGCAATTTTACATCTATCTCAGAGTATGTATTTTAACCCTATAATTGGATAATTATAATAGATTTCCTATGTGTTCTTCCCATACAAAACCCCTTCCCATAAGTTATAAACCCCCTTTAATAAGTTATGACCCACGGCATAACTTACAATGCCTACCCCCGGGCCCTGGTGGGCTGTGTCGACACCGGAGTTTTTTGTTATCAGAACTTTGAACTATTTTAACAAAAGTCTATCTCAAAATTTTTATATGATGCATTTAGGGCGTGGAGGAGGGGGGATAGTCACCCTCCAATCTCTTTTGAATCTTAAGAAGTGAACAAGAACTTTCAATTTTTAGTCAAATGAGACCCTCTCCAAAGTTTATACGAGCATCCCTTCCATAAGAAATAATGGGAAGGATTCGGAGAATCCTTAAATTACAATTCTTACCCTGAGGGCTGTGGGGGAGTTATCATCCTCAAAGACCTAATTTCTAGAACTTAAAACTACGTTTAATAAAAATGGCTGTCTCAAAATTTTGATTGGATGTGTTTGGGGGAAAAGGGCACTAGCCCTTTGAATTTCCCAATCGAATGAGCCTTTTTTGAAGTTTCTACGATACCGCTTTCTATAAAAACCTTATATGCCCCCAGAGCATAACTTAAAAACCCTTACCCTGAGGGTTGTGGGGGATTGTCCTCCTCAAAAATATATTTTCTATCTGGAAATCAACTATGCTGAACGAAATGGCTATCTCAAAATTTTGATTGGATGTGTTTGGGGGAATGATGGGCGGGGTGGGGGGGGGGGGTGCTAGTTGCCCTCCAATCACTTTCGACTATTAAAAAGGGCAGTATCCCTTTGAATTTCTAATCGAATGAGCCTTTTTTGAAGTTTCTACGACAACGCCTTCTATAAAAACCTTATATGCCCCCAGGTCATATCTTAAAACCCTTGCCCTGAAGGTTGTGGGGGAGTGTCCTCCTCAAAAACATATTTTCTATCTGGAAATCAACTACGCTGAACAAAATGGCTATCTCAAAATTTTGACTGGATGGGTTTGGGGGAATGATGGGCGGGGTGGGGGGGGTGCTAGTTGCCCTCCAGTCACTTTCGACTATTAAAAAGGGCAGTATCCCTTTGAATTTCTAATCGAATGAGCCTTTTTTAAAGTTTTTTCCACGACAACGCCTTCTATAAAAACCTTATATGCCCCCAGGCCAAATCGTAAAACCCTTGCCCTGAAGGTTGTGGGGGACTGTCCTCCTCAAAAACATATTTTCTATCTGGAAATCAACTAGGCTGAACAAAATGGCTATCTCAAAATTTTGATTGGATGTGTTTGGGGAAATGATCGGCGTGGGAGGGGGGAGGGGACTAGTTATACTCCAATCACTTTCGACTATTAAAAAGGGCACTAGCCCTTTAATTTCCAATCGAATGAGCCTGTTTTGAAGTTTCTACGACAACGCCTTCTAAAAAAACCTTATATGCCCCCAGGGCATAACTATAAAACCCTTACCTTGAGGGTTGTGGGGGAGTATCCTCCTCAAAAATATATTTTTTTCTATATGGAAATCAACTACGCTGAACAAAATGGCTATTTCAAAATTTTGAATGGATGTGTTTGGGGGAATGATGGGCGTGGGGGGGGGGGCTAGTTGCCCTCCAATCATTTTTCGACTATTAAAAAAAGGGCACTAGCCCTTTAATTTTCAATCGAATGAGCCTGTTTTGAAGTTTCTACGACAATGCCTTCTATAAAAACCTTATATGCCCCCAGGGCATAACTTAAAACCTTTGCCTTGAGGGTTGTGGGGGAGTGTCCTCTCAAAAAAAATATATATTCTATTTGGAAATCAACTACGCTGAACAAAATGGCTATCTGAAAATTTTGATTTGATGTGTTTGGGGAAATGATGGGCATGGGGTTTAAAGGGGAGGGGGGCTATTTACACTCCAATCAATTTCGACTATTAAAAAGGGCACTAGCTCTTTAATTTCCAATCAAATGAGCCTGTTTTGAAGTTTCTACGACAACGCCTTCTGTAAAAACCTTATATGCCCCCAGGGCATAACTTAAAACCCTTGCCCTGAGGGTTGTGGGGGAGTATCCTCCTCAAAATATATTTTCTATCTGGAAATCAACTACGCTGAACAAAATGGCTATCTGAAAATTTTGATTGGATGTGTTTGGGGAATGATGGGCGCGAGGGGGGGCTAGTTATACTCCAATCACTTTCGACTATTAAAAAGGGCACTAGCTCTTTAATTTCCAATCGAATGAGCCTGTTTTGAAGTTTCTACGACAACGCCTTCTAAAAAACCTTATATACCCCCAGGGCATAACTTTAAAACCCTTGCCTTGAGGGTTGTGGGGGGAGTATCCTCCTCAAAAATATATTTTCTATCTGGAAATCAACTACGCTGAACAAAATGGTTATTTCAAAATTTTGAATGGATGTGTTTGGGGAAATGATGGGCGTGGGGGGGGGGCTAGTTGCCCTCCAATCATTTTCGACTATTAAAAAGGCACTGGCCCTTTAATTTCCAATCGAATGAGCCTGTTTTGAAGTTTCTACGACAACGCCTTCCATAAAAACCTTATATGCCCCCAGGGCATAACTTAAACCCTTGCCTTGAGGGTTGTGGGGGAGTATCCTCCTCAAAAATATATTTTCTATCTGGAATTCAACTACGCTGAACAAAATGGCTCTTCCAAAATTTTGAATGGATGTGTTTGGAGGAATGATGGGCGTGGGGGGGGCTAGTTGCCCTCCAATCATTTTCGATTATTAAAAAGGGCACTAGCCCTTTAATTTCCAATCGAATGAGCCTGTTTTGAAGTTTCTACGACAACGCCTTCTATAAAAACCTTATATGCCCCAAGGGCATAACTTAAAACCCTTGCCTTGAGGGTTGTGGGGGAGTGTCCTCTTCAAAAATATATTTTCTATTTGGAAATCAACTACGCTGAACAAAATGGCTATCTGAAAATTTTGATTTGATGTGTTTGGGGAAATGATGGGCATGGGGTTGAAAGGGGAGGGGGGCTATTTACACTCCAATCAATTTCGACTATTAAAAAGGGCACTAGCTCTTTAATTTCCAATCAAATCAGCCTGTTTTTGAAGTTTCTACGACAACGCCTTCTGTAAAAACCTTATATGCCCCCAGGGCATAACTTAAAACCCTTGCCCCGAGGGTTGTGGGGGAGTATCCTCATCAAAAATATATTTTCTATCTGGTAATCAACTACGCTGAACAAAATGGCTATCTGAAAATTTTGATTTGATGTGTTTGGGGAAATGATGGGCGTGGGGGGGGGGCTAGTTATACTCCAATCACTTTCGACTATTAAAAAGGGCACTAGGTCTTTAATTTCCACTCGAATGAGCCTGTATTGAAGTTTCTACGACAACGGCTTCTATAAAAACCTTATATGCCCCCAGGTCATATCTTAAAACCCTTGCCCTGAAGGTTGTGGGGGAGTGGCCTCCTCAAAACATATTTTCTATCTGGAAATCAACTATGCTGAACAAAATGGCTATCTGAAAATTGTGATTTGATGTGTTTGGGGAAATGATGCGCGTGGGGGGGGGGGCTAGTTACACTCCAATCACTTTCGACTATTAAAAAGGGCACTAGCTCTTTAATTTCCAATCGAAGGAGCCTGTTTTGAAGTTTCTACGACAACACCTTCTATAAAAACCTTATATGCCCCCAGGGCATAACTTAAAACCCCTGCCCTGAGGGTTGTGGGGGAGTATCCTCCTCAAAAATATATTTTCTATCTGGAAATCAACTACGCTGAACAAAAATAGCTATCTCAAAATTTTGATTGGATGTTTTTTGGGGGAATGATGGGCGTGGGGGGGGGAGGGGCTAGTTGTCCTCGAATCATTTTCGACTATTAAAAAGGGCAGTAGAGCTCTCAATTTCCAATTGAATGAGCCCCCTTTTAAGCTTCTACGACGACCCCTTCCATATGAAGTGCCTCTGGGAAAAAAAAAAATAATAATAAAACATTGGAGCCGTATGGCCTTTACTATAGGCAACGCTACAGCGATTTATTATTTATTTTTTTTGTCCCAGAGGCACTTCATTTAAAAAGGGCACTAGCCCTTTAATTTCCAATCGAATGAGCCCTTTTTTGAAGTTTCTAGGACAATGCCTTCTATAAAAACCTTATATGCCCCAGGGCATAACTTAAAACCTTTGCCTTGAGGGTTGTGGGGGAGTGTTCTCTTCAAAAATATATATTCTTTTTGAAAATCAACTACGCTGAACAAAAAATGGCTATCTGAAAATTTTGATTTGATGTGTTTGGGGAAATGATGGGCATGGGGTTGAAAGGGGAGGGGGGCTATTTACACTCCAATCAATTTCGACTATGAAAAAGGGCACTAGCTCTTTAATTTCCAATCAAATGAACCTGTTTTGAAGTTTCTACGACAACGCCTTCTGTAAAAAACCTTATATGCCCCCAGGGCATAACTTAAAACCCTTGCCCTGAGGGTTGTGGGGGAGTATCCTCCTCAAAAATATATTTTCTATCTGGAAATCAACTACGCTGAACAAAATGGCTATCTGAAAATTTTTGATTGGATGTGTTTGGGGAAATGATGGGCGCGAGGGGGGGGGCTAGTTATACTCCAATCACTTTCGACTATTAAAAAGGGCACTAGCTCTTTAATTTCCAATCGAATGAGCCTGTTTTGAAGTTTCTACGACAACGCCTTCTAAAAAAACCTTATATGCCCCCAGGGCATAACTTTAAAACCCTTGCCTTGAGGGTTGTGGGGGGAGTATCCTCCTCAAAAATATATTTTCTATCTGGAATTCAACTACGCTGAACAAAATGGCTCTTCCAAAATTTTGAATGGATGTGTTTGGAGGAATGATGGGCGTGGGGGGGAGGGCTAGTTGCCCTCCAATCATTTTCGATTATTAAAAAGGGCACTAGCCCTTTAATTTCCAATCGAATGAGCCTGTTTTGAAGTTTCTACGACAACGCCTTCTATAAAAACCTTATATGCCCCAAGGGCATAACTTAAAACCCTTGCCTTGTTGAGGGTTGTGGGGGAGTGTCCTCTTCAAAAATATTTTCTATTTGGAAATCAACTACGCTGAACAAAATGGCTATTTCAAAATTTGAATGGATGTGTTTGGGGGAATGATGGGCGTGGGGGGGGGGGGGCTAGTTGCCCTCCAATCATTTTCGACTATTAAAAAGTGCACTAGCCCTTTCATTTCCAATCGAATGAGCCTGTTTTGAAGTTTCTACGACAACGCCTTCTATAAAACCTTATATGCCCCCAGGGCATAACTTAAAACCCTTGCCTTGAGGGTTGTGGGGAGTATCCTCCTCAAAAATATATGGAAATCAACTACGCTGAACAAAATGGCTCTTCAAAAATTTTGAATGGATGTGTTTGGAGGAATGATGGGCGTGGAGGGGGGGCTAGTTGCCCTCCATCATTTTTGATTATTAAAAAGGGCACTAGCCTTTAATTTCCAATCGAATGAGCCTGTTTTGAAGTTTCTACGACAACGCCTTCTATAAAAACCTTATATGCCCCAAGGGCATAACTTAAAACCCTTGCCTTGAGGGTTGTGGGGGAGTGTCCTCTTCAAAAATATATTTTCTATTTGGAAATCAACTACGCTGAACAAAATGGCTATCTGAAAATTTTGATTTGATGTGTTTGGGGAAATGATGGGCATGGGGTTGAAGGGGAGGGGGGCTATTACACTCCAATCAATTTCGACTATTAAAAAGGGCACTAGCTCTTTAATTTCCAATCAAATGAGCCTGTTTTGAAGTTTCTACGACAACGCCTTCTGTAAAAACCTTATGTGTCCCCAGGGCATAACTTAAAACCCTTGCCCCGAGGGTTGTGGGGGAGTATCCTCATCAAAAATATATTTTCTATCTGGAAATCAACTACGCTGAACAAAATGGCTATCTGAAAATTTTTATTGGATGTGTTTGGGGAAATGATGGGCGTGGGGGGGGGGCTAGTTATACTCCAATCACTTTCGACTATTAAAAAGGGCACTAGCTCTTTAATTTCCAATCGAATGAGCCTGTATTGAAGTTTCTACGACAACGGCTTCTATAAAAACCTTATATGCCCCCAGGTCATATCTTAAAACCCTTGCCCTGAAGGTTGTTGGGGGAGTTTCCTCCTCAAAAACATATTTTCTATCTGGAAATCAACTATGCTGAACAAAATGGCTATCTGAAAATTGTGATTTGATGTGTTTGGGGAAATGATGGGCGTGGGGGGGGGGGGGCTTGTTACACTCCAATCACTTTCGACTATTAAAAAAGGCACTAGCTCTTTAATTTCCAATCGAAGGAGCCTGTTTTGAAGTTTCTACGACAACACCTTCTATAAAACCTTATATGCCCCCAGGGCTTTACTTAAACCCCTGCCCTGAGGGTTGTGGGGGAGAATCCTCCTCAAAAATATATTTTCTATCTGGAAATCAACTACGCTGAACAAAATAACTATCTCAAAATTTTGATTGGATGTGTTTGGGGGAATGATGGGCGTGGGGGGGGGAGGGGCTAGTTGCCCTCGAATCATTTTCGACTATTAAAAAGGGAAGTAGAACTCTCGATTTCCAATTGAATGAGCCTCCTTTTAAGCTTCTACGACGACCCCTTCCATATGAAGTGCCTCTGGAAAAAAAAAAAAAAATAATAATAAAACATTGGAGCCGTATGGCCTTTACTATAGGCAACGCTACAGCGTTGCCTCTGATTTATTATTTATTTTTTTTGTCCCAGAGGCACTTCATTTAAAAAGGGCACTAGCCCTTTAATTTCCAATCGAATGAGCCTGTTTTGAAGTTTCTACGACAATGCCTTCTGTAAAAACCTTATATGCCCCCAGGGCATAACTTAAAACCCTTGCCCCGAGGGTTGTGGGGGAGTATCCTCATCAAAAATATATTTTCTATCTGGAAATCAACTACGCTGAACAAAATGGCTATCTGAAAATTTTTATTGGATGTGTTTGGGGAATGATGGGCGTGGGGGGGGGCTAGTTGCCCTCGAATCATTTTCGACTATTAAAAAGGGCAGTAGAACTCTCGATTTCCAATTGAATGAGCCCCCTTGAAGCTTCTACGACGACCCCTTCCATATGAAGTGCCTCTGGGGAAAAAAAAAAATAAATAATAATAAAACATTGGAGCCGTATGGTCTTTACTATAGGCAACGCTACAGCGTTGCCTCTGATTTGTTATTTATTTATTTTTTTTCCAGAGGCACTTCATATTGAAGGGGTCGTTGTAGGAGCTTCAAAGGGGGCTCATTCAATTGGAAATCGAGAGTTCTAGTGCCCTTTTTAATAGTCGAAAATGATTGGAGGGCAACTAGCCCCCCACGCCCATCATTCCCCCAAACACATCCAATCAAAATTTTGAGATAGCCATTTTGTTCATCGTAGTTGATTTCCAGATATAAAATATATTTTGAGGAGGATACCCCCCCACAACCCTCAGGGCAAGGGTTTTAAGTTATGCCCTGGGGCATATAAGGTTTTTACAGAAGGCGTTGTCGTAGAAACTTCAAAACAGGCTCATTCGATTGGAAATTAAAGGGCTAGTGCCCTTTTTAATAGTCGAAAGTGATCGGAGTGTAACTAGCCCACCTCCCCCCTTCCCACGCCGATCATTTCCCCAAACACATCCAATCAAAATTTTGAGATAGCCCATTTTGTTCAGCATAGTTGATTTCCAGATAGAAAATATGTTTTTGAGGAGGTCACTCCCCTACAACCTTCAGGGCAAGGGTTTTAAGATATGACCTGGGGGCATATAAGGTTTTTATAGAAGCGTTGTCGTAGAAACTTCAAAACACAGGCTCATCCGATTGGAAATTAAAGAGCTAGTGCCCTTTTTAATAGTCGATAGTGATTGGAGTGTAACTAGCCCCCCCCCCCCCCACGCCCATCATTTCCCCAAACACTATCAAAATTTTCAGATAGCCATTTTATTCAGCGTAGTTCATTTCCAGATAGAAAATATAATTTTGAGGAGGACACTCCCCCAAAACCCTCAGGGCAAGGGTTTTAAGTTATGCCCTGGGGGCATATAAGGTTTTTATAGAAGGCGTTGTCGTAGAAACTTCAAAACAGGCTCATTCGATTGGAAATTAAAGGGCTAGTGCCCTTTTTAATAGTCGAAAATGATTGGAGGGCAACTAGCCCCCCACGCCCATCATTCCCCCAAACACATCCAATCA
The DNA here is from genome assembly GCA_027921565.1 of Artemia sinica. Classification (NCBI taxonomy): domain Eukaryota; kingdom Metazoa; phylum Arthropoda; class Branchiopoda; order Anostraca; family Artemiidae; genus Artemia; species Artemia sinica. The sequence continues at coordinate 1,022,766 of CM051266.1, forward strand.
AAATTTTGAGATGGCCATTTTGCTCAGCGTAGTTGATTTCCAGATAAAAATATATTTTTGAGGAGGATACTCCCCCACAACCCTCAGGGTAAGGGTTTTAAGTTATGCCCTGGGGGCATATAAGGTTTTTATAGAAGGCGTTGTCGTAGAAACTTCAAAACAGGCTCATTCGATTGGAAATTAAAGGCTAGTGCCCTTTTTAATAGTTGAAAGTGATTGGAGTGTAACTAGCTCCCTCCCCCCCACGCCGATCATTTCCCCAAACAGATCCAATCAAAATTTTGAGATAGCCATTTTGTTCAGCGTAGTTGATTTCCAGATAGAAAATATGTTTTTGAGGAGGACACTCCCCCACAACCTTCAGGGCAAGGGTTTTAAGATATGACCTGGGGCATATAAGTTTTTTACAGAAGGCGTTGTCGTAGAACTTTCAAAAAAGGCTCATTCGATTAGAAATTCAAAGGGATACTGCCCTTTTTAATAGTCGAAAGTGATTGGAGGGCAACTAGCACCCCCCCCCCCCCACCCCGCCCATCATTCCCCCAAACATATCCAATCAAAATTTTGAGATAGCCATTTCGTTCAGCATAGTTGATTTCCAGATAAAAATATCTTTTTGAGGAGGACAATCCCCCCCAACCCTCAGGGCAAGGGTTTTAAGTTATGCTCTGGGGGCATATAAAGTTTTTATAGAAAGCTGTGTCGTAGAAACTTCAAAAAAGGCTCATTCGATTGGAAATTCAAAGGGCTAGTGCCCTTTTTAATAGTCGAAAGTGATTTGAGGGCAACTAACCCCCCTCTCACGCCCACCTTTTCCCCAAACACATCCATCAATCAAAATTTTGAGACAGCCATTTTATGAAACGTAGTTTTAAGTTCTGGAAATTAGGTCTTTGAGGATGAAAACTCCCCCACAACCCTCAGGGCAAGGGTTTTAAGTTATGCCCTGGGGGCATAGAAGGTTTTTTATAGAAGGTGTTGTCGTAGAAACTTCATAAAAGGCTCATTTGATTAGAAATTCAAAGGGCTAGTACCCTTTTTAATAGTCGAAAGTGATTGGAGGGCAACTAGCCCCCCACACCCATGATTCTCCCAAACACAGCCAATCAAAACTTTGAGATAGCCGTTTTGTTCAGCGTAATTGATTTCCAGATAGAAAATATGTTTTTGAGGAGGACACTCCGCAACAACCCTTAGGGCAAGGGTTTTAAGTTATGCCCTGGGGGCATATAAGGTTTTTATAGAAGGCGTTGTCATAGAAACTTCAAAAAAGGCTCATTCGATTGGAAATTCAAAGGGCTAGTGCCCTTTTTAATAGTTGAAAATGATTGGAGGGCAACTAGCCCCCCCCCCGCCCATCATCCCCCAAACACATCCAATCAAAATTTTGAGATAGCCATTTTGTTCAGCGTAGTTGATTTCCAGATAGAAAATATGTTTTGAGGAGGACACTCCCCCACAACCCTCAAGGCAAGGATTTTAAGTTATATCCTGAGGCCATATAAGGTTTTTATAGAAGGCGGTGTCGTAGAAACTTCAAAAAAGACTCATTCGATTTGAAATTCAAAGGGCTAGTGCCCTTTTTTAATAGTCGAAAGTGATTTGAGGGCAACTAACCCCGCTCTCACGCCCACCTTTTCCCCAAACACATCCATTCAAAATTTTGAGACAGCCATTCTATTAAACGTAGTTTTAAGTTCTGGAAATTAGGTCTTTGAGGATGACAACTCCCCCACAGCCATCAGGGCAAGGGTTGTAATTTAAGGATTCTCCGAATCCTTCCCATTATATCTTATGGAAGGGATGCTAGTATAAACTTTAGAGAGGACTCATTTGATTGGAAATTGAAAGTTCTTGTTCACTTTTTAAGAGTTAAAAGAGATTGATGGGCAACTAGCCTCCCCCCCCCTCCTCCGCGCACTAAATACATCAGATAAAAATTTCGAGATAGACGTTTTGTTAAAATAGTTCAAAGTTCTGATAACAAAAACTCCGATGTCGACACAGCCCACAAGGGCCCGGGGGTAGGCGTTGTAAGTTATGCCCTGGGGGCATATAAACAATCAAATAATCATTGAATAAAAAATCAATGCAAACAAACATACAATAGATATTAATGTAAATTAATAAATAAATTTAGTGCTGATATTAATGTAAATTAATAAATAAATTTCTGCTGGGTGGAATTTAACGCGGGGGAATTATCAGCAGCAAAAGAATATGTTCTTTGAGGGGGGGAGGAATTTCCCAGGGGTGGGTTTTGCAAATGTGAATTATTCAGGGAGGGGTCGACTAAACCCATTCGATAATATTCTAAATTTTACATATGAAAGTAACGGGAATAAAGAATCAACGGAAATGTCAGAGATAGCACTTCAGGTTCCTTTAGATGATTTTGTTCGTGTCTTTTGAAAAAAGACGATTTCAAGAGACAGATTATTTTCATTTGATATTTCATGAACGCAATGCGATAAAAGTATAACTCAAAATAACATATATAGAATAATATATGCACATAACACGGAACAATTAGTCAAAATTGCATATTATGAGTTTAAGTCACTAAGTCTAGGTATAAGTGAAGATGAAAAGGTGACGTTGGGTAATGAAAAGATTGATCAGGTGGGCCGCTTCACTTACCTTGGTAGTATTATTAGTAAAGATGGTGGGAGCAGTGAAGATGTTACATATAGAATAGCCAAGGCTCAGGGTGTTTTTTTCACAGTTAAAAAAAGTCTGGAAGAATAGGAAGATAAGTCTGCAAACCAAGATTATAATATTAGAAGCTACAGTGATGACAGTGGTCAAATATGGCTCTGAAGTATGGACGCTCCGAAAAGCAGAGGAAGATTTGCTAGATGTTTTCCAGAGAAATTGCCCAAGGATTGTTCTGGGTACCCGGCTGACTGACCGTATTTCAAACAATAGGCTATACGAAAAATGTGGTTTAATACCACTCTCTAGGGCTATAATGAAAGAAAGGTTGAGGTGGCTAGGGCACGTTGTGCGGATGAAGGATGACAGATTGCCGAAGATTGTCCTTTTCGGCCAACCATCTAGGGCTAAACGGAAAGCAGGTCGTCCCCGTCTGGGGTGGGAGGACGTCATAAAGAAAGATTTAAGGAAATGGGAACTTCGTGGGCGGGTGTAAAAAGGGAGGCTTTGAATAGATTGGGGTGTAGGAGGAGCGTGCGTAGCTTTGTTGGCCTCAGGCGGCTTGGTGCTGCGGTGAGTTGTTAGTAGTAGTAGTAGTAGTAGCTCACCCAAATGATGGCCCACGGGGCTCACCATTCCACAATATATGAAATAAATCCTGCAATAATTGAAAATATAAAGTATTTCTGAGTATTTTAAGGTCTTCCACACATTCAAACGGTCCAAAATTCTACAGTCTAATGAGTCTGTCTAATCTACTAAATCGGGAACGGAGGAGATAAGTGAAGTTCTGCCCCGTATTGAATGAGTCTCCAACCTCACCCTCATCTTCTCCTACTGTCTACGCTAAAGTTTTCTTCTTTATGCCAACTACGCAGCCCCCACCCCAAAGACTTTAATAAGGTAAAGTTTTGTGTGGGAAGAACACATAGTAAATCTATTATAATTATACAATTATAAGGTTAAAATACATACTCTGTGATAAATGCAAAATTGCTTTGGCACACCAAATCCTATTAAGGTCAATTCCAAACAGTCGTGATCCCTTTGTGTCAGCAAGTGAAATGGTCTAAACCCCCTTATTGGAGCTATTTTTTCAATCCATTCATTGTTGTCAATCGCTTTCCACAAGTTATGCAAGCTGTCTATTGTTCATATATAAGGTTTTTATCAAAGAGGTAATCCTATAGACTTTGAAAAAAAACCTCATTCGATTTAAATTGAAAGTTCTCGATCCGTTTTTTAATGTAAAGAATAATCGGACAGTAAGCAACCCCTTCCCCATGCCATAAAAACAGGAAACTTTTTGCAATTAAAAATGAACAAAAATTAAATTTAAAAAACTTTCCGAAAAATAGGTTTTTCAAAGAAAAGTAAAGGCCATTTTAAACTTAAGCTCAGGAGATACAAGTACCTGTTAAAATTCAAACTCAAATCGACCAGAAATTACTATTAAAGAATAAATGAAACCCAAAACGAACAGAAATTAAATAAACAATCATACCAAAAAACATACAACAAGTAATAATATAAATGAATAAATAGATCTTAAAGCGAGTAATGCTTAGATTGAATATGAAAATCAAGCTTAAAACGAAAAAAAAATTTTGCTGTTAAAGCATAAACGAAACTTAAAACGAACAGAAATTAAATAAACAATCAATGCGAACAAACATACAATATATATTAATGTAAATGAATAAATAAATCTTAAAACGAGTGAAACTTAAATTGAATATGCAAATCAAGTTTGAATCGAAAAAAAAATAACTACAAACAAGAGTTTGGGTATCGCCTCACTGCAGAAGCCTAAAACCCACTGCGTCATTGGCGCTTTACTGAAAACGAATTATAATACAAATGGTTTCTTTTGTACTTAATATTGAAAATAAATGTTAAAATTACAGTAAAATTTTGACCTGATGAGCATTCAGCAATAATATCATTATATAAAATATTCAGTTTAATTTATTAGTTCTTTCCAAGATTGGTCAAGACAAATATAGTTTCACTACAAACAAAATTTGGATACTGCCCCCTTCTTTAACTGTAAAAACCTAAAGCCTTCTGCGTCATTGGCTCTTTACTGAAAACGAATTACTCGTATATTACAAATTTATTCTTTTCCAGTTCTTACAGCATTGAAAATGAAAATAAAAATTACAGTGAAAAAAAAAAAAATCTTGAACTGATGATCTTTACAACAATTAATATTATTTAATATCTAATATTCATTTTGATTTTTTTTTATAGTTTCCAAGACTGTTCAAGACTCCTATAGTTTTCAGTAAGGCACCAATGGCGCAGTAGGTTTTAGGCTTCTGCAGTGAGGCGATACCCAAACTTTTGTGTGTAATTATTTTTATTCGATTCAAACTTGATTTGTACATTCAGTTTATGTTTCACTCGTTTTAAGATTTATTTATTCATTTACATTAATATATATTATATGTTTGTTCGCATTGATTGTTTATTTAATTTCTGTTCGTTTTAAGTTTCATTTATGCTCTAATAGCAAAATTATTTTTTTCGTTTTAAGCTTGATTTTCATATTCAATCTAAGCATTACTCGCTTTAAGATCTATTTATTCATTCATATTATAACTTGTTGTATGTTTTTTTGCTATGATTGTTTATTTAATTTCTGTTCGTTTTTGGTATCATTTATTCTTCATAGTAATATCTGGTCGTTTTGAGCTTGGATTTCAACAGGTTTTTGTATCTCCTGAGCTTAAGTTTAAAATGGCCTTTACTTTTCTTTGAAAAACCTATTTTTCGGAAAGTTTTTTTTAATTAATTACTCTTAAAAAAGCCACTAGAACTTTTAATTTTAATCAATTAGCTCTTTTTAAAAGTTTCAATGATATTTCTAGCTGCATACATAGTTTTTTTTTATTTAATTGAATTTCCCCCTAAACGTTTCCTAAAATTTTCAATTTAATGCCCTTAGCATCAATAGTTACAGTAACTGTTGTGGTAGTACTAGCCCTTCTAGCTAGTTCATAATCCTTTATGTATTTCTACTACTAACAACTCACTGTAGCACTAAGCTGAGGCCAAAACAGCAGCGCGTGCTTCTTGTCATCTTCAATCTATTCAAATTTTCATTGTTTATCCCCCCTCCATACAGCTATAATTTACTTTAAATATTCCCTCAATAGTATACACATAGTCAGGGGCGTCCCGAGGCTCATTTTAATAGGGGGGGGGGAGCGATCTTCATAAATTGTACTGAATCGCTACCTGATTTATGCCGAATGTTCTCTCAACTAAATGACAAGTTCCTCAAAATGATCTAACAAAATGATCTAACGAGCTCTCTCAACTAAATGATACGTTCCTCAAAATGATCTAACATTGCTAAAGATATCAGATGCATTTTAACCACATGCATCCTTGTTTCTCAAAACTAAAAGCTAAGTTCCTCATAATGATCTAACATTGCTAAGGGTATCCGATGCATTTTGACAATATGTATCCTTGTTTTTCAAAACTAAAAGTTAAGTTCCTCATAATGATTTTAAATTGCTAAGGATATCCGATGCATTCTGATAATATGTATCCTTGTTTCTCAAAACTAAAAGCTAAGTTCCCCAAAATGATCTAATAATGCTAAGGAAATCAGATGCATTTTGAGCCTATGCATCCTTGTTTCTCTTAACAGAATGATAAAATCCTCAAAAAGATCTAACATTGCTAAGGCTATCAGAAGCATTTTGTCCACATCCATCCTTGTTTCTCAAAACTAAAAGCTAAGTTCCTCAAAATGACCTAATATTGCTAAGGCTATCAGAAGCATTTTGTCCACATCCATCCTTGTTTCTCAAAACTAAAAGCTAAGTTCCTCCTCAAAATGACTAACATTGCTAAGGGTATCAGAAGCATTTTGACAATATCTATCCTTATTTCTCAAAACTAAAAGCTAAGTTCCTCAAAATGATCTAACATTGCTAAGGATATCAGATTTATTTTGAACCTATGCATCCTTGTTTCTCTCAACTAAATGATAAGTTCCTCAAAATGATCTAAAATTGCTAAGGATATCAGAAGCATTTTGTCCATATCCATCCTTGTTTCTCAAAACTAAAAGCTAAGTTCCTCAAAATGACCTAATATTGCTAAGGATATCAGATGCATTTTGACAATATCTATCGTTATTTTCTCAAAAATAAAAGCTAAGTTCCTCAAAATAATCTAACATTGCTAAGGATATCAGATTTATTTTGAACCTATGCATCCTTGTTTCTCTCAACTAAATGATAAGCTCCTCAAAATGATCTAAAATTGCTAAGGATATCAGATGCATTTTGACCACATGCATCTTTGTTTCTCAAAACTAAAAGCTCAGTTTCTCATAATGATCTAACATTGCTAAGGATATCAGATGCATTGTGAAAATAAGTATCCTTGTTTCTCAAAACTAAAAGCTAAGTTCCTTAGAATGATCTAACATTGCTAAGTTCATCAGATTCATTTTGATCCTATCCATTCTTGTTTCTCTCAACTAATTGATAAGTTCCTCAAAATGATCTAACACTGTTAAAGATATCAGATGCATTTTGCCCACTTCCATTCTTGTTTCTCAAAACTAAAAGCTAAGCTCCTCATAATCATCTAACATTGCTAAGGGTATCCTATGCATTTTGACAATATGTATCCTTGTTTCTCAAAACTAAAAGTTAAGCTCCCCATAATGATATAACATTGCTAAGGATATCCGATGCATTTTGATAATATGTATCCTTGTTTCTCAAAACTAAAAGCTAAGTTCCTCAAAATGATCTAATATTGCTAAGGAAATCAGATGCATTTTGACCCTATGCATCCGTGTTTCTCTCAACAGAATGATAAAATCCTCAAAATGATCTAACATTGCTAAGGCTATCAGAAGCATTTTGTCCACATCCATCCATGTTTCTCGAAACTAAAATCTAAGTTCCTCAAAATGATCTAACATTGCTAAGGATATCAGATGCATTTTGACAATATGTATCCTTATTTCTCAAAACTAAAAGCTAAGCTCCTCAAAATGATCTAACATTGCTAAGGATACCAGATTTATTTTGAACCTATGCATCCTTGTTTCTCTCAACTAAATGATAAGTTCCTCAAAATGATCTAAAATTGCTAAGGATATCAGAAGCATTTTGTCCACATCCATCCATGTTTCTCGAAACTAAAATCTAAGTTCCTCAAAATGATCTAACATTGCTAAGGATATCAGATGCATTTTGACAATATGTATCCTTATTTCTCAAAACTAAAAGCTAAGCTCCTCAAAATGATCTAACATTGCTAAGGATACCAGATTTATTTTGAACCTATGCATCCTTGTTTCTCTCAACTAAATGATAAGTTCCTCAAAATGATCTAAAATTGCTAAGGATATCAGATGCATTTTGACCACATGCATCTTTGTTTCTCAAAAACCAAAAGCTCAGTTTCTCATAATGATCTAACATTGCTAAGGATATCAGATGCATTGTGACAATATGTATCCTTGTTTCTCAAAACTAAAAGCTAAGTTCCTTAGAATGATCTAACATTGCTAAGTACATCAGATTCATTTTGACCCTATCCATTCTTGTTTCTCTCAACTAATTGATAAGTTCCTCAAAATGATCTAACACTGCTAAAAATATCAGATGCATTTTATCCACTTCCATTCCTGTTTCTCAAAGCTAAAAGCTAAGTTCCTAAAAATGATCTAAGATTGCTAAGGATATCAGATGCATTTTGACCCTATGCATCCTTATTTCTCTCAGCTAAATAATAAGTTCCTCAAAATGAGCTAACATTGCTATGGATATCAGCAGCATTTTGTCCACATCCATCCATGTTTCTCAAAACTAAAAGCTAATTTCCTCAAAATGATCTAACATTATTAAGGATATCAGATGTTTTTTGACCCTATACATCCTTGTTTCTCTAACTAAATGATAAGTTCCTCATAATGATCTAATATTGCTAAGGATATCAGAAGCTTTTTGTCTACATCCATCCTTGTTTCTCAAACTAAAATCTATGTTCCTCAAAATGATCTAACATTGCTAAGGATGTCAGATGCATTTTGACAATATGTATCCTTGTTTCTCAAAACTAAAAGCTAAGTTCCTCAAAATGATCTAACATTGCTAAGGGTATCAGATGCATTTTGACCCTATGCATCCTTGTTCCTCTCAAATTTAATGATAAGTTCCTCATAATGATCTAACATTGCTAAGGGTATCAGATTCATTTTGACAATATGTATCCTTATTTCTCAAAACTAAAAGCTAAATTCCTCAAAATGATCTAACATTGCTAAGGATATCAGATGCATTTTGACCCTATGCATCCTTGTTTCTCTCAACTAAATGATAAGTTCCTCAAAATGATCTAAGTTTGCTAAGGATATCAGAAGCATTTTGACAATATTTATCCTTGTTTCTCAAAACTAAAAGCTAAATTCCTCAAAATGATCTAACATTGCTAAGGATATCAGATGCATTTTGACGCTATGCCTCCTTGTTTCTCTCAACTAAATGATAAGTTTCCTCAAAATGATCTAACATTGCTAAGGATATCAGATTCATTTTGACAATATGTATCCTTATTTCTCAAAACTAAAAGCTAAATTCCTCAAAATGATCTAACATTGCTAAGGATATCAGATGCATTTTGACCCTATGCATCCTTGTTTCTCTCAACTAAATGATAAGTTCCTCATAATGATCTAACATTGCTAAGGATATCAGATTCATTTTGACAATATGTATCCTTATTTCTCAAAACTAAAAGCTAAATTCCTCAAAATGATCTAACATTGCTAAGGATATCAGTTGCATTTTGACCCTTTGCATCCTTGTTTCTCTCAACTAATGATAAGTTCCTCAAAATGATCTAACATTGCTAAGGCTATCAGATGCATTCTGACCCTCTGCATCATGTTTCTCTCAACTAAATGATAAGTTCCTCAAAATGATCTAACATTGCTAAAGATATCAGATGCATTTTGACCACATGCATACTTGTTTCTCAAAACTAAAAGCTAAGTTCGTCAGAATGATCTAACAGTGCTAAGGATATCCGATGCATTTTGACAATATGTATCCTTGTTTCTCAAAACTAAAAGCTAAGTTCCTCAAAATGATATAACACTGCTAAGGATATCCGATGCATTTTGACAATATGTATCCTTGTTTCTCAAAACTAAAAGCTAAGTTCCTCAAAATGATCTAATATTGCTTAGGATATCAGATGCATTTTTGACCCTATGCATCCTTGTTTCTCTCAACTGAATGATAAGTTCCTCAAAATGATCTAACATTGCTAAGGATATCAGATGCATTTTGACCACATGCATCTTTGTTTCTCAAAACTAAAAGCTCAGTTTCTCATAATGATCTAACATTGCTAAGGATATCAGATGCATTTTGTCAATATGTATCCTTGTTCCCAAACTAAAAGCCAAGTTCCTTAAAATGATCTAACATTGCTAAGTATATCAGATGCATTTTGACCCTATCCATTCTTGTTCCCCTTTCCACCGGGCACCGGGGAGATGTGTCCACCCTGAAGACATTGTTAAGTGCTCTTTATACTATTGGCACCAAAATGGCTATCTCACTATTTCAATTGTGAATATAGCATATACTATGTGTAAACAAAGAACGAATTGCCTAGCCTACTGCCCTTGGAACTGTGGGGAGGTTGACATCCCTAAATTCATAATTACTGGGCCTTTCAAGAACGATGAACAAAATAGTTTTCTTTAAATTTTGATCAGATGGGTTTTGAAGAATGATTGGCTTGGGAGTGGGCTGATTGCCCTCCATTCATTTTTTACTCTTAAAAAGGGTACTAAAATTTCCGACTTCCAATCAAATGAGCCCCATGCGATCCAAAGCTTATCCGACCACCAGTTCCATAAAACCTTATAAGCCCCGTGGCATAACTTACAACCATTTCCACCGAGCTCTGGGGGGATGGGTCCACCTTGAAGACATTGTTTTGTGCTTTTTGGATTATTGGCACCAAAATTGCTTTCTCACAATTTCGATCGAATGCGTTTGGAGAAAAGATGTCAGTGATGGGGGGGGGCGTATTGCCCTCCATCATGTTTGACTCTTAAAAGAGAACTAGAACTATACGTTTTTAATGCAATGAGCCTCCTCTAAAGTTTAAACAACCACCCTTTCCATAAAAACCTTGCTTGCCCCCGGGGTATAACTTAAAACCTTTACCCCCATTGTGTCAACCCCAAAGGCTTTTTTATGTGATCTTTGGACTATTTTTAAACAAAGGGATATCTAAAAAAAATGTTGTTGTCCTCCAATCACTTTCGACTTTTAAAAACAGCACTAACCCTTTCAATTTCCAATCGAATAAGTCCTTTTCGAAGTTTCTACCACAACTAATGGCCATCTCAAATTTCTATCAGATACATTTTCGGAAAATAATACGTGTGTGGGGGGGGGAGGGAGGGTGTGGTATGTGACCTCCGATGACTTTGACTCTTAAAAAGGGGCACTAGATCTTCTGATTACCTACCCAATGAGGTCCCTCCGAAGTTTATAACGACCATTCTTTCTATAAAAACCTTTTATGCCCTGGGCATAACTTACAACCCTTGCCCTGAGGGCTGTGGGGGGCGGGGGATGTCATCTTTAAAGACATAATGGTACTTATCGTTTAGCTGGAATACACTCGACAAGAACGCATATAGAGTCTCAAAGATCCTAATGAAACACTGGTTTCCTCTGCCTAGTGAGGTATTGCTAATTACGTGAAAAATATTTAAACTTTTGTTTTTTGGGGTTGAAGGGGCAAAAAAAGGTACCTAGGTTACGTTACGTATTTAATATATGCTATGTTTTACACACCCCCCCCCCTAATGTGCAAATATATAGCCCAAATTTGTTTCTAAACTATTATATTTTCATCGTATTTTGTTTCATTTCATTAGCATTAACCAACTTCACTTCTTGCGTGTGTTCCAGCTGACCGATAAGTACCGACATAATTTCCGGATCTTTCAACTACAAAATAGCTATTCCAAAATTTTTCTTTGGATGTGTCTGGGAAAATTATGGGTATCTACGGGGGGGGGGGGTTGCCCTCCAATCACTTCCGATTACAGAAAGAGCACTAGCCCTTTCAATTTCCAATCGAATGAACCCTTTTCGAAATTTCTACGACAACTCGTTTTATACCAAGTGCCCCATTCAAAAAAAAAAAAAAAAAAAAAAATGAATTACTACATTGTGCCAAGGGCGGATCCAGGATTTTTTTTTTCGGGGGGGGGGGTGTTTACTAATTTTTGACTCAGTTTTCAACTAATTCTACTGATTTTTACCTAGGTTTTACTAATTTTCGACTTATTTTCGACTCAGTCAAAAATTTGGAGGGGGGGGTCAAACCGGTTAACCCCCCCCCCCTGGATACGGCCTTGCATTTTGCCCACTTCGCTCTTTACCTAGGCAGTGTTACTGCACTGCCTATGATCAGGAGTAAATAGAATATATCCAGTTATAAAGTTTCTGCCCCGCTTGATAAAATTTTGTTTACTCGCCCTCTTTCTCGCCTTAGGAAACATTAAAGGCCCATTAACAGAGAAATGTTTGAGCTAATCAGATTTTTCGTAGAATTTTCCTGATTGGCTGAAAAATTGACTCACATTAGCGATAGCTACATTTTTGTGAAAGTATAATTCCATTCCTGTTCATAAAACTATTGTGAATCTCTGGCGTTTTTGCGTATAATCAAGATCTTTATCGAGGGGTTGCTCCATTTAAAAAAATTCGCACACCAGTTAGCGCACGCCGCGCATGGTGAAAACGGCTAATGTACCCTTGAACCTTATTTCTTAGTCGTAATTAACTAATAAGTGATCTAGTTAGTTCAATCCACCTTTAATCAATATTTGATAGCTTCTCTCAGTTGTTTATGGTGGCTTACTTGACTAAAACCCTTAACTGGACTTGGTGGGCAGGGGTGGATCCAGGAGAGGGGGGGGGATCTGATGCCCTTATTCTTCTTCGGTACTTGTTAATTAAACGAAACGTACCCAAGAAGTGAAGTAGGTTAATCCATATAAAACATAACCTTCATATAGCCTTTAGTTTATATAATAATATAGTTTGGGCTATATATTTGCACATTGGGGGGAGGATGATGAGGGTGTAGTATTTGGGCAGCTCCCCTAACCTAACATAACCTAATTTAACCCCCACCCTCCCCCCTAGTTTGCAAATATATAGCCAGAATTATACAATTCCAATGCATTCTAGCACCCATCAATTGTTTTTGTTGCTATGACACGGGTTTTCTGAGATCTAACCTAAGCGTAATTCTTGAGTGTGCTTCGTTCAATTAACAAGTACCCGCTTTTTTATAAACTCGTCACTTTCGTCAATTATTGGCACCCTTGTCCCACTGCCCTCTCCCCCCAGCAATATTTTACTCTACATCCGCCTTTGTGAGTTAGTGCTCATTCGAATGTAATTTGGTAATACTTGGGCTGACAAATTGTCGCTCTGGACGGTTTATATTAATTCTAGATAGCCTGTCATTTCTTTTACACAATTCTGATACGTTTTGAACTGCCGTTACACCTCTTTACATATCTACTTAATAAAGAAATTTTGTGTCATGATCTTTTCTCAGAATTGCATCGATTTATCTAAGAGGCAGTCAAAAGCATTTCCAAATTTTTAAGCAAAAGACTAAAGAAAGCAGTCTTAATATGATAGTTTCCGAATTGCTCTGTGAAATTTATTCGATAATTTTTTTTTTACATAATAAGTTTAAACTGCACACAATTTTAAAATAAGAAAAAATAAAAACAACGAATACATTAATAGCAATTCATATTCAGTATACCATTGTTTGACTAGTAACAATATATTTAGTTGATTGCTATTATTTAGTACAAGAATAATAGTATGTTTTAGCACAATTTTTGAAATGCTGATTAAAGTGGAGATCGATGCCTTGATCTTTATGATTCAGCATAACAATCTCCAATAATACAGGGCGGTTATAATTCCAAATTTAAAACGACTGCCGTCAGTATTGCCAGGCTTTTAGCATAACGTATAGCCCAAACAGTCACTTTTAGTATAAATCACTAGCCCAAAAATGGCGAACGCTATTATAACCCTATTATAGCGCTGTTATAGGTAAAACTAGGAACAAATACAATTAGTATATCAGATAACCTACACATAAGTATAGGTCAAAAGCAAAAAGGAGCTCTGTGAACGAACAAAAACACAAACCCTCCACGTATGCCGTCGTAAAACTGACAAGTGCTTCACTGAAAACAAAATATATATAAAACCAAAAAGGCAAATTGTTCTTTACACACTCAGTTTATTCCATGTATACCACGATCAAACGGTTCGTGGTAGCGAACTGTAAGTAAAGAGCAACCCGGCTCAATAGTAACCGAAACTCTAAAAAACGGAATTTTGATACCAATAGGTACATCAGAAGATTCAGATTTTCATGCTAGCGTCTTTATTTGTTTGTTGGTTTCCCTCAGGGCTGATCGTATCGATCCACTAGTCCTAGAGTATCATGAGAAGGCTCATTCGAACGAAAATAAAAAGTTCTAGTGCCCTTTTTAAGTGACCAAAAAAATTGGAGGGCAACTTGGCCCCCTCCCACGCTCATTTTTTTTTCCCAAAGTCACCCAATCAAAGTTTTGAGATAGCCATTTTGTTCAACATGTTCGAAAATCTAATAAATATGTCTTTGAGGATGATTTAATCCCCACAGTTCCAAGGGGAAGGGCTGCAAGTTATGAACTTTGCCCATTGTTTACATATAGTATTGGTTATTGGGAAGTATAGAGACGTTTTCAGGAGGGATTTTTCTGGTTAGGGGGGAGTCAGAGAAGGGGGTTACGAGGGAGGATCTTTCCATGGAGGATGTTTCCTTGGGGGAAGGGACATTTCTATGAAGGGGGCGTCGGATTTCCCAGCATTATTTCAGAAACGATCAGAAATTAAATAAAAAAAAAACAAGTTTTTTTCAACTGAAAGTAAGGAGTAACATTAAAACTTAAACGAACAGAAATTATTACATATATGAGGGGGTTCGCCCCCTAGTTAACAACTCACTCTTTACGCTAGAGTGTTTTTTAGTACTTTGAAAAGAGCTGTCTATTCTAATTAACCGGCCTTTGTGATTCAGGGTTAGTGATTCGAACAAAACTCGAACTTTATAGTAAAGAGCGAGGCATTGACAAGGGGCATACTACCTAATATACGTAATAAAAACATACTAATATAGAAGTTCGTTACGTAAGTTAATTCATAAGTTACGTCAGAACAACATTTCGAGAAAGCCATTCAGTCAAAAAAGTAAAATTAATATACACATTTTGTTTTTATTTATTCATGTACGGTGACCTAAAATCAAAGCTGTATTAATTCAAAAACGTCCAGAAATTAAATAAAAAAACAAGTTTTTTTAACTGAAAGTAAGGAGTGACATTAAAACTTAAAACGAACAGAAATTATTCAGTTGATGAAATCACTAATGTTTACACCATTGTTTACACGTTGTGATGCTCACTGTCGTGCATTTGCAGGTAATTTTCATTGCCGCTTATTCTTGAACCTCCTACTCCTTTGTTCTCGCTGTGGCATATCTTTCAGCCGCATATTTCTTTGATTTTCACTTTTGTTTTTAGTAGTTTTAAGTCTTCCTGCAGCTTATCTTCGAACAACCATATGTTTCTTTGCTCTTTACTTTTGTTTTGAATCGTTGTAACTGTTGCTGACGGAAGTATTCTAACTGTATACGCTTGTTCTTCATTATCGTTTATCATTACTATTTTTATTTTCCCCGGACACCACCAACACTATGAACAACTCTGTGTACAGTTACAAGTAAGCTAAATTACTTGTTCCTAGTTTCTGTCTGCCCAAGATCCTTCTCCGTGAATGAATTTTTTAAACTAACAAAATTCACCCTGTCTTCTTGGCTAATTTCGTTGTGATTCCGAAACATCAGAATGCGAAGTTTCATTACATTTTTCGATCACTTTTCACTCTGATTTCTTGCGTCTAGCATTCAGAAGCCGGAAGCAGATGCTCAGAAAAAAGGTGTCAGGGTATTATGCGTATATATTAGGTTTATTGGGACGGTGGATTAGATGTTCTACATACTTATATTTCCAAGGAATGGTGATGAAGATATGAGGTGGGGCACCCAAAATTAGTAGAGGGAATAACCACAGTCAAGACACATTATATTCATATTGTGGTTCAAATCTACAAGGAAGTTAAATGACCAAATAGGTAAAATTTTCAAACATTATTTTTTTGGGGTTTCAAGCGAATTCAATTTCTAGCCCAAAAGTAGCAAGATTTAAAACATTGTAGCCCAAAAACCCGCCTCGCGGGTTTTTAGTAACTTGTCCCGCGAAGCTGAAAATTTTATAGCCCAATTGGCGGGAAATAGCCCAACCTGGCAACACTGCTGCCCGTGGTGACTGCTTTTTGCTGGATCAATATTTACATTCCATGTTAGTTCTTAGTTTTGCTGAGTGCTCACTAACGAAATTGTAATTAAAGAGTATTTTGCGTAATTTATTTCAAATTTCGAAAAATATATAATGAATCAATAAATGGAAATTTCGATGATATAAATTAATATCCAGAATAAAAATACTCAGGCACATGACAAAGAGAAAGAAATTACTGGCACTAAAGATTGCAAGAGTGGTTCCTCTTCATAAAGGAGGGAAAAAAGATGACCCATTGAATCGATGACCTATATCTATTCTCCCATTGTTCCCTAAGTTATAAGAGAAAGTGGCACATGTCCAGTTAAGCTATTATATTGAAAAGAATAAAATTGTAATGGAAAATCCATTTGGGTTCAGAAAAGGGCTATCTACAGAAATGACAGTTCTGAACTTGGTTCATTGGATTAGTGATGCATTTGAAGCTTGTCTCATACCCGCAGCTGTGTTTTTTCGATATGAAAAAAGCGTTCGATACGGTGGACCACTCAGAGCTTATTCAAGCTCTTGACTCGATTGGGGTGAAGGGTTTAAGCCTGGAGTGGTTTTCATCGTATCTACACAATCGGTATCAGATAGTTCAGAATGGATCATTTTTATCTTAAATAAAGAAAAATAGAGTGCGGGGTCTCACAAGGTCAATCCTGGGACCCCAACTTTTCATCATTTTTATTGATTGAGTGAAACACTACCTGTCAGAGTCTAGTGTCATCCTGTTTGCAGATGACACTTTGCTCTTTCTGGCAGCGCCTTCACTTAATGTTTTGTGTAATAAAATTCATGATGCAGTTTCTGGATTTTTTAACTTTTTCTCAACAAAATATGTTAACCCTAAACTTTTCTTACACTTCTTCATGATATTTTCTAGACTTTCGTCAAGTGCTGGAAATGATCATATCACGGTTCAAGGAAATGTGATAAAGAGAGTAGCAACAAGGAAGTATTTGGGGTTTATAATTGATGAAAACTTGTCGTGGAAAAACCATTCAAGTGCGATAGCTGAAAAATTAAGCAGAGGCCTTGGGGTGATGAAGAATTAAAAATCTAGTCCTAAAGAAAATTCTAAAAATGATTTATTTTTCTATATTTGGTCCATATATTAGCTACAGATGCTCTATATGAGCAAGTGATTTTGTAACATTTTTCAAAAGAAAACAAAAATTTCAGAATAGAGCTGTAAAATCATTATCGGAATTTTATGATTCTGATGAGGTTCATGCTCATGAGCATTTTAAAAAGAATAAGTGAATGGATGTATCCCAAACTTGAGATTACCAAGTAGAAATTTTCTCGTATAAATATTCGAATCAGCTGCTCACCCCCTGCTTTTGAAAATCTTTTTACTTCTAATAGAGACCGTCATGATCATAATACAAGAAAAGCTGATAACTTAACTCATTAGCTAAGGAGCACCACTCGGGCATCTTTTGTGATTCGCCATTATGGTCCCCATGTTTGGAATATATTCCCCAAAGTGTGTGAAAAATCCGCCTAGTCTTCCGGCTTTCAAGTCACGGGCAAAGAAGTTTCTTCAATCTCGTGAGTAAATTTGATGTCAAACCCGTTCCAGGTTGTCATTCTATTTAATGTATTTCCCTGATTTGCTTTGCTGTTATTTTTTCTACTTCTTGTCTTTTCTTCTTTTTTTTGTCATTTATTCCTTCATCAGTTGAGTTTCTCGTGTGTTGAGTAGCAAATAGCGACGAAGACCACACTGCCTTTCCATCAGAGGCAACGCTGTAGCGTTGCCTATAGTAAAGGCCATACGGCTCCAATGTTTCATTATTTATTATTTATTATTTATTTTTTTTTCCCAGAGGCACTTCATATGGAAGGGTTCGTCGTAGAAGCTTTAAAGAGGGCTCTTTCGATTGGAAATCGAGAGTTTTAGTGCCCTTTTTAATAGTCAAAAATGATTGGAGGGCAACTAGCCCCCCCCCCCCTCTACGCCCATCATTCCCCCAAACACATCCAATTTTGAGATAGCCATTTTCTTCAGCGTAGTTGATTTCTGGATAGAAAATATATTTTTGAGGAGGATACTCCCCATTAACCCTCAGGGCAAGGGTTTTAAGTTATGCCCTGGGGGCATATAAGGTTTTTATAGAAGGCGTTGTCGTAGAAACTTCAAAACAGGCTCATTCGATTGGAAATTAAAGAGCTAGTGCCCTTTTTAATAGTCAAAAGTGATTGGAGTGTAACTAGCCCCCCTCCTCCCCCCACGCCCATTATTTCCCCAAACAAATCCAATAAAAATTTTGAGATAGCCATTTTGTTCAGCGTAGTTGATTTAGACATAGAAAATATATTTTTGAGGAGGACACTCCCCCACAACCCTCAGGGCAAGGGTTTTAAGTTATGCCCTGGGGGCATATAAGGTTTTTATAGAAGGCGTTGTCGTAGAAACTTCAAAACAGGCTCATTCGATTGGAAATTAAAGGGCTAGTGTCCTTTTTAATAGTCGAAAGTGATTGGAGGGCAAGTAGCCCCCCCCCACGTCCATCATTCCCCCAAACACATCCAATCAAAATTTTGAGATAGCCATTTTGTTCAGCGTAGTTGATTTCCAGATAGAAAATATATTTTTGAGGAGGACACTCCCCCAGAACCCTCAGGGCAAGGGTTTTAAGTTATGCCCTGGGGGCATATAAGGTTTTTATAGAAGGCGTTGTCGTAGAAACTTCCAAACAGGCTCATTCGATTGGAAGCTAAAGGGCTAGTGCTCTTTTTAATAGTCGAAAGTGATTGGAGTGCAACTAGCCCCCCCCCCGCCCATCATTTCCCCAAACACATCCAATCAAAATTTTGAGATAGCCATTTTGTTCAGCGTAGTTGATTTCCAGATAGAAAATATTTTTTTGAGGAGGACGCTCCCCCAGAACCTTCAGGGCAAGGGTTTTAAGATATGCCCTGGGGGCATATAATGTTTTTATAGAAGGCGTTGTCATAGAAACTTAAAAAAGGCTCATTCGATTGGAAATTCAAAGGGATAGTGCCCTTTTTAATAGTCGAAAGGGATTGGAGGGCAAATAGCCCCCCCCCCAACGCCCCTCATTCCCCAAAACACATCCAATCAAAATTTTGAGATAGCCATTTTGTTCAGCGTAGTTGAGTTTTAGATAGAAAACATGTTTTTGAGGAGGACAATCCCCCACAGCTAAGCATGGGCACTGTTTCTGTTTTCTGTTTCTTTTCTGTTTTTAAAGTACCTGTTTCTGTTCTGTTCTTACAAAAAAAACAGAAACACAACAGAAACAGATGACCTGTTTTTTTATTTACCTGTTCTGTTCTGTTTCTGTTTTTATAATAACTATTTTGTCCTGTTTCTGTTTTTTTTTTCTAACTGTTTTTCTTTTTTGCTTGATTTTACTTTATTGATTCGAGAATGAGATATTAAGAAATTTTGAACTTACAAAATAGTGTTTTCATTTCGTAATTTGAAATTTTGAAGAAGTGTGGTTACGCCCCATATAGTTTTTGGAATTTGAGCGTTAATATAAAGTAGAAGTAAGTAAAATGATGGCACTCAGTGTGTCTAACATATCAAATGTGCTGCTAGATTGTTTAACCTAGGCAAAATTAGGGCTTAGGAGTCAGATGAGAGTAGATAGGTGTATAAATGGGAGAACAGTAAAGGTGCAGTTTGTTCCACTAAAACAACTTATTTTTTAGTGTGTATTGTTCAGTCAATTGAGCAGCAAAGTTGCATAGATACTGTCTAGGTGAAGCAGGATTCAAACAAGTCACTTATTACTGTATATTCTGGTTCTAATGGTAGGGCCTCTGTATCCAGTAGAAATGACTCTATTGATACTGACCCCACACCATATATGGGCATAGAGTCCCTAGGGAGATGGTTTTCTCACTGAGAATGAAAAAACAGGATTTTTCTCACTTGAAAAACAGGATTTTTCTCACTTTTATGGATGTTTCTTGGACGGTTATGTGTGTTGGTCAATTTATTTGATGTTTTTTCATGGATGTCAACATCAATTTATGTCTGTTTTATGGTTTTTTGTCAGTGAGAATAAAAAACAGGAATTTTGTCACTTTGATGGATGTTTTCTGGATTATTGAGTCTAACGGGGACAGGGTCAATGACACTTCGTTCAAGATCAATTGATTTGTTGTTATTGTTATGGCCAAGTGCACGCTCGGGGCGAATGTTAAGATCCAGGAATAGGAAACAGTTAGATCGTGTGTTTCCTTCTCAGCCAATCAGAGGGCTGGTTACATATTAGCGGCGTAGGATTACAGAGAATATGAGGAAAGGATTTTTGCTATAGTTTTATTAGTCTGTGAATAGAATTCAAAGGAGTAAGAACAGTTTGACTTTACTCATTTGGATATATATTTGTGTGTTGATGAGTGGAATGTTTACCCTCTTAGATAGTGGAGTTGATAGTGGAATTGATGGTAATAATACAAGAGCACCAAACATTGCGGTGGAAATCACGAGAGGATCACGGCTTTGTCTGGAATGGGATGAAGTATATCCAAGATATGTGATATCCTTGAGCAAATTTAAAATGGAGGATCAATTATGTTTCGCTGCAAAAGTTGATATAGCACATGTGAATAGACTTCAATGTGCTTTAAGTGCATTGGTGAAACATATCGAAGACAATAAACTGTATCGCTAATTGTACATGCTTAGTATTATTGTTGTAATTATTCAATAAAATTGTTTCGAAATCGAAAATGTTCCCTTTCTTTTCTGGTTAGGTTAGGTTAGGGCTAACGAATCAAGGTCAGTCTAGAGTCAGCAGTCAGAGTGAAAGGACTGAAAAATGAATAAATTTGAGAAAGAGAGAATTAGATCAAATCTAGTGTTTATGGAAAAACATTTGATTTTGGATGACGATTTTCTCAAGTTATCTCTTCAACGCAGGATATTCTCTCGGGGAACACTTGACAATATAATGAGGACTGATTCTCCCCCATTGGACTATTGTATTAAACTTTTAAAATGTGACTCAAGTGCTTATAGTCAATTATTGATATATTAATTGGAACAAAGCAGAATAATATCGTGGATATACTTTTGAAAACATTGCCAATGGATTCAATGTAGATGGCTCCACCATTCGAAAGAGGTAACGTCACAGAGTTACTCCTCTCCCCATTCCCCTCACTGAATCTATCGAGCGAGGACGATCAGTTTCGTTTTAGCTGTGAGAGAGTTGACATCGGAAACCAAAAAAATGTTCTATACATGTCCTTGTGCATGTACACTCTTGGCAGTTGGACTCAATGTGAGAATTGTACAATTATTGATGACTATAGTGAAAAGTGCAAATTATGTAATCCTTGTAAATTACATAGAGGATATGCAATACAAATTAAAGGATGTAATTCATGTCTTGAGGAGATTTGTGACTCTCACCCTAGAGGACACCTGTGCTCCAATTGTCAATATGATAAATGTGATCAGTGGGAGAATACTTACCCCGCTATGATTGGAAAGAATCCCACGTGATTTTAGTTTATTTCTACGAGATTGGTATCGTCGTGGATTTAAATTATTCTGGGAAGAGGAATCTGGTCTACGATTCAACTGTTGGGGTAACAAGACAATTTGATTTCTACGTCATCGTTGTGACGACACTGCCTATTATGACTATAAACCAAGTGATTTTTATTTGGCAGTTACCGAATGTGATTCACCATTTGAAAACACTGTATGTGATATTGCTTCAAATAGACAGATTGAAACTCGTGAATTTCATAATATGAATGCAAATAGTATCATTGACTATACAAAGAGATATGACAAGAGTGAAGTTACATTGTACTGTAGAAAATGTGACCCTGACTTTGCAGTCAATCAAGATCAATATACAGTGAATCCAAATGATTTACCGGCATTAGTGGTTCACGACAGTTGCCTATACATCGAAGAAGAAGAAGAAATCTAAAGTGAAGATTTAAAGACATTGTTGTATATATATATGCATTTTATTAATAAACAAATCACAAACATTTTTTAAGCATTTTACTCTTAGGGCACTGAAATCAATACTGTATAGGTCTGAGAGGATATTTTCCACTAGAAAGTCGTTCAGACGTGGATTGTCACTATAAATGTGGAGAAACTGCTTGTAAGTATAGCCGCGACATCGGAACACAAAATATAGTAGCGCATGGAAGTCACAGCTTTTACTCGTTAGATCCTGCACCCTCTTCCGATTTTGAATAATAGTTTTCCCACTGCTCTCAATATAGTTGCTGATGTGGGGTGTGTAAAATGTATAGGGTAGACCAAGAGGATCAAAAAATTCAATCGTCTTCATTGTTTGAAAGATGCACAGCCAATGACCCGTCAGCACAGTCGATGGACTGCTATTAACAATAATCAAGGTATTGTTGACACTTTGAATTTTTCCTAGAAAGTCCGAGGGTAGACAGTAGGATTTGTACTTGGACATGTAGGGGTCCATATTAAATACATTGATTATTTGACTGGTGTTCATGGCGCCAAGTCTAGTAGAACACTGCCTTCGGGAGTGATTTCCCAATAGGTTTCATATTGATTTAGTGAGATTAGTGCAATACTCTCAGCCAATGGATCGGCAAATGTACACTCTAAACGCACACTCCCCGTACGTACTATACTCATATCCTGTGTGCCAGACAAATCCAATACAATGATACCATGTGTTTTAGCAAACATATCTTCGGTTATACCATTTTCAAATAGTTGCGAATCATGATCTAGGGTTTGCATGGTCAACTCATACAATGTTCTATAGGATTTATCAAAAGATAGATTGTAGAGTGGGATACCGTTTACTTTGCACACAAGAGATGAAAGTCCAAACATCTCGAATTTATGTGGGCATCCAGTCCACGATCCTATTGCACTGGCGCTTTTTACAAATGTCAAAGCGAGTTTTGACGGAATTTCACCATTGATAAAGGATGAATCGGTGAAGGTGCGTGAGCCCATTGCAATATGACGTTGATTGGTGATTGTATGAGGAACAAGTAGTTTAATATTATTTCCATTGGCTCTCAGTTTTTCCACTGCCAAAGCAACAGAACTCATGACCTGTTGTTTGCGTACATGAAGTATTGCCGAGGTGAGGAGAGACTTACATCAGGATTGGCAGCAAGTTCTTTTCTCAATATGAAATTGGAGGGTGCAAGCGTCAGTTTTATATCCGCTTTAACATTGGGTGGCAGCTATTGGGGTATATTAAATATTTCATGATATATTTTTCCAACTAGATGTAATTCACTAGTTGTAGCATTTTTAAGTGCATCTGTACTATCAGTATTAGTAATATTTCATATCCATTGGAGGTACCTCTCAATTCTTTGTATGACTTGGGTGTCATCAGCATGAATTGCATATAGCTTGTATAATTTGAGAGATTGTTGCTTGTGCTCACCAGCGTGCCATTGATGTAGACACTAATTTGACGAAATAAATTATGTAATATACAATTTTCATAGGATATTCCATCGGCCCGAATTGGCATTGTATTATCGGATTTCCGGGCTTTCATTTGTAAATCTATAATATTGAAGACATGTCCATAAAGTAGTCTTCATTGGAATAAATTTGAAAGTGGATATTATCGGAGAGGGGTTGTTGTGGATAAAATTGTTCATAGTATCCATGCTTGACACACACATCAAAATTTTCAGCATTGAATAGATTCAATGAGGCAGTGATTGAAGGTTGAGAATCCTTATGCGGTAGGTAGGACATCTTAAGAGAAGAAATCTAGTTTCGATCTAACAATTTTCTTCCTGGGGCTTCTTCTTCTGTTTACACTACGTGTCGGCTTTTTTCTTCTTTTCTTTGACAAGAGGGATGATGTCTTTCGTTTTTCCGACCTGAGTGGAGACTGATGAGTGATGCATTGTTTCTCGACCTATTTAAGCCTTTACCATTTTGTTTTAATTTCTCGCCAAGGGTTCGCGCACTGGACCTAAGATTTTCCGTAGCACTTTTTTTAAAATCCTTGCCAGAGCCAAAAAAATCGTATAGTGTAGAGGATGCAAAATCTGTCGCAGCCGGTACAAGATATTTTCTAGCCAGTGGTAGTAAAGAGCGAAACAGCTTAGCAAACCAACTGCAAGACCGTAGCCAGACATTGACGAGCGACCTTTGTAATAGTCCATTCCATTGCCCTGTTGTCTTGGGCCAAGAGTATTAACATAGCAGTCAATATCAGGACAAGTGAATACCACTTTTCTATTAGACATCTTGTTGTTGAACGATGGGACGAAAATGGCATGTAATCACAGCCAAACATTTTGAAATTGCTATGGGATCACCCAATTCAGTTCTTAGTGTTAACTGACAGAGTTCCAAATAAGAAGTGTTTACGGGAATATACTGAAGATGCTTTTTATTGTAGTGGTGAATATGCTCTTGATTGGTTTTTTTCGTTCAAGAACTCGTAGGAGGGGAACATTTGAATTACCAACCCGAGATGTTTCCACAAATGAAGCGTAGAGAAATATACAAGTGTCCGTGGAGAAGGCAGGCGGGTAGTCAGCAAAAATGAAATTAGTGTTTCCGGCACTTTTACCGTTGATTATATTGAGCTTAAAGCCAAGAACATCCTTTAGGTTATCATTGAGAATAACCTTTTCGCTGGCAATAGGTGAACTAATGTAGATCTTACCCTCCTCCTTTGAATAGTTGAAATGAAAAGCTCCTTTTTTACGAGCGGAAATTCTTTCATTAATAGAACGACATAAATCATTCATACAGGTGAGTTCCTCGTAGGGTAATTCAATATATGGATAATCCATCCAATTGATTTTTTGAATTTGTTCTTGATCACCTGAGGATGGTGGCGGTCAATCATAGGGTCTAATTTTTATTTCATATTTACGATCTTTTCTCAGGATGTCATAGGTATTTTTGAGAATACAGTCGACAAGAGCCACTTCATACTTTCCGTCGTCGAATTTGATGGTGGGGGAGAGTTTCGTCCAAAAATCACTTGTTCTATTCAAGTCATTGTAGAGAGGATCAGAAACATTGGACATGAAAGTCACATAGAAATCATTGGGCATTGTTAATGTCTTCAGCACTGACCCAAGAATCAAAATCTGAGTTGTATCCTAGCCAGCGAACAAGCAACTGTCTCTTGCCCCTACGAGTACGACTCTTTAATATCTTTTCAATTTGATAATTTCACTAGTGTTTCTAACTTTTTGCAGTTCATATTCATAAGAACCGCCGAGAATCTCATTATCTTTGGTGTCTCGCAGTCGATATGTCGTGGGTTCAGTGTCCAGGATTTTGGACACTTTAAAAAGTTCGGTGCTCCATAAGTAATTCCCCTTTTCAAAAATATTGGTGGTTCTATTAATTCGAACAGTATCACCAACATTGAATTTCTTCTTCACATTTTTTTTTTTCTTTTTCACCATTGGAGTATTGCTTTAGAAAAGCATCAAATGTATTTTCACTGCAGTGAACATCCCGAGGGCTTGAGTTGGACAGAGATCGATGAGGTCGATGGTTGTATATCCGCATGATTTTATCTAAATCATGAATAAAAGCCGGTGTATTTTTCAGTTCAAAATATCTTGAAATTAATAGACGAATCGTTCTTATTAATCGTTCAGCCAATGCAGCCTTTATCGGACTGTGACTATGATAAAGTGTTGTATTATATTTCAATAGAACCTTTTGTACATGGGGATTAACAAATTCATTGCCACGATCCGATTGAATTTTTCTATACGAATGCTGTTCAAGAATAGTTTCAATGGCCCGAGAAACTTCAACCCCTCTCTTTGATCGTAATGGAATGGCATAGGCATAGCGACTAAAGACACTGATTGCCACCAGAATATATTTGTTGGGTGCATTGTGACGCTGTTGAACTGCGTCTAAAGTTAGAAGATCTGTTTGCATTATATGCAGAGGGAAAAAGGCTTTAGTTTGTCGATATTGTTTGCCGCGAAGCCTGTGATTCCGATGCAGTGTGTAACTCGGTTCATTTTCTAGATACTCTTTTGCTTTTTTCAATTTGCTGCCGGAGACAACTTTAGAAAGCGTTTTGGGAGAACTTAAACTTCCCGCTTCGCCAATATTTTCATAGACACCTTTCAGAACTTCATTCATTTTGAACGTAAACACGTAGTGTAATGTCCACTCCCCTTTTGCAAACTGGAGGGTGAATCAATTCGTCTTCGCTTTCGACTAGCAGCCAGAGGTGTTATAAAATCATTGCTGCTGCTGCTGCTAGTATTTTCAAATATTGAATCTTCTTCTTTTTTAAATGGTGTTGGTGTTGGTGTTGTTGGAGGACTATATTCTCTTAGTTTCTTTAGAATTTGCTTATGGCCAATAAAACTTTTGGGGAAGTTTGATGCATTAAGAAAGGTGTATTGATTATTATCAAAGGATAAAAGTCCTTTACGATTCGTCACCATATCACAAATTAAATCAACTAGATTATAACTTTTTCCCTGAATTATAATTCATTTCTCTGTGCTGTCGACTTGAACTTGATGTTCATCACCAGTTTCCAACATGAGATATGATAATACTCTTTTACTCTGTTCTCGATAGGTCAGTGGCAATAGGTTTCCAATTTTCGATACAATCGAATTCAATTCTTTCTCCTTTGATTGTGCAGAATCTTGAGAAGATGTTTCCTGTTTAGAGGGATCGGTAACAGTGGCGGCGGTGGGTCTCTCACGATAAGGTTTATGTTTGTCCACACGTCGCAATGCATCTTGAAGTAAAAAAGCAGTTTTTTGTCATCGGCAATATTCTCATCATTAATGAATTTGCTTAGATTGTCTTCAAAATGTTCGACGGGTGAGAGGACAAGTTCAAATGGTGTCAATTTATAGGGTTTTGCCATTCTCTCTCTAGAGAAAACTGTTTACAAGTCCTGCAATTATTGGCAGTAAAAGTGTGAAAAAGCTACCGCCCGCTTGAAGGAGCCGTTTTCTTTAAAAAATTTTTCCCTTGTTTTTAGAAGCCAAGGCGCGTACAGTGGAACGATGCTGCTTTGTCTGTTGTCTAACACCTTCTGGCAGTTGAACATTGCCCTCAGTTAAATTTAAACAAAGTTCAGATATTAGAATAATGAAATCATTGTCAACACCATGTTTGAGTATGGCCTTCCTAAGCAAGGGTTTTGAAGTGCTTAAAACGGAAAATAAATGCCGTTGTTCGTGTAGTTTCTTCAGTGTCATAACGCCAACTAACAGTCTTTTCTACTGATCACCGGAAGATATACTGTAATTTCATTGTCGAAAATGTCGGTGACTACACGTAGATCCTCGGGCGTGCTCTGATTAAGATCCAGCAAAATGTAACCGTAGGGCTTATTAGTCGCCTGAGTGTACGCTGACAACAGAAATTTAGGGGCGCCGGGGTATATCTGTTTATTGAGAGTTATTAGCGAGCTAGAATCACGAACAACTCGATAGATAATATAGATAGTGCAATTCAAAGCAAGGTTTCGCATACATTTGCTCTGATGAAACAGATTGTTTAGAACTAGGGTTATGGAAATGTGTTCATGGTGGGAGCGAACGGTGAACAGTTTTTAGCATTTCCTGTGAGAACTGTTCAGTGGATTCAGACAAATCATCAATAATCAGCCACGAGTTCGATTCAATACTATTGAAATATCAAGTCCCCGTATGAATTGTATTGGTATGGTTGTGGCAATAGCATTTAGTTATATCGTAGGACTCCTGCCAAATACTATAGCAATAGTAGATTTTTTTTTCGGCTTTTCCAAAAACATTTTATCGCAATTTTGAATTATTTTAGTTAAGAGTGTTGTTTTGCCCGACATTGAGGGACCACACAGAAACGATCTGAAGGGTGTTTTAAATTGATACATGCTGCTGCTGCTGCTGTTGACAACAGTTTGGACTACAACTAACTGTAAATCATAAGTGTCCAATGAATAAGTAGTAGTAGTAATTTTCCCATAGATCTATCTACGTTAACAAGAACAACAACATAAGAATATTTCATGGTCATTTATTTGCAACATGAAAACTCTGAATGAATGAATGAATGAATGCATTTATTACCCATCAATTAAAAAACAGATGGAGCACAACAAAAGACAAGAAAAAAAAAAAAAACGCAAAAACACTAATTCTTCTGAAACAAACAAAAAAAAAAAAACCAAACACAACAACCAACAGCTTATGCCAACTACTGCTGGAGAATCATAGCCCAGGGATGGGACTTAAGTGTCAAATTATATCGAGTAATCTGCGCTAGGATAGCTTCTTCAGGATTCATGATCCGCACCGATGCGAAACATATCGATTGCTTGTCCATGGTGGTAAACGCAAACAAAAACTTTGCATACTTGTAGTACACTGAACGCAATTTCAGTCTATCTGTAGCCGTAAATATACGCCAGAATGGGCTAAGGTACAAATAATGGGGCAAAACCATAGCATTGTACACCCGGGCCAGCAGACGACGGTCAAACTTCCGCTTATTTGCCACAATACGGCTATACGTAAATGAAACCCGCTTCTGAAAATGAGAAAGCAGTAACCGCCGCGTCTCTAGTATTGACCGTCCATATAGGAAGGCCCAGATATACAATGCCACCGGCGAGCCCAACAGTAGAAACACCAAGTGTGATGCTTCGACCAGCATCAGATTTCGAATTAAACAGCAGTACTTCAGACTTGTCGGCATTAAACTGAAGTCCAATCTGAGCATACTCTTGTTGTAGTCGAGTAAAATTATCTTCTAGTCCTTGCAGAAAGCGGCTCAGGTTCAGTACATCGTCCGCATATCCAATCAAAGATAAATCAACACCGCGCAGAATGTAAGTCATAAGTGACTTCGATTGCGGCTTTACGATACTGTTATTAAATGCTGTCGGTGACGAAATGGCACCTTGTCTTACCCCCTTCTTTACCGGGAGAAGGGGATTACCACGCGGAGAAACAGCAACATCATTCAACAGGCTAGTGCACTCACTCGCTGGTAAAGGAAGTTTAAGTTCCGCTTTTAGATTTTCATACATGTCAGCCAGTGGGGCTAGAGAGCAGGGATCAACACCGGCCAAACCCATATCCAGTATAATCTCCTTGTGGAGAAGCGAATCAAACGCGCGCCTTACATCATGAGTGGCTAAAGCGATGCTTTCACCGCGGTCTTCTGCGTCAACTAAAGCGGATACTAAAGCAGAAAGAGCATGGCCGCACCTGAGGCGGGACTGAAAACCGAACTGATGGGCCTGAACTGTACATTTAGTACGAAGCTCCTCAATAATCAGATTTTCAAATATTTTACAAAAAACAGTTTGAAACCGTTATCGGGCGAAAAGACGAACAATCGGAAGGAGGTTTATTTTTCTTTGGGATAGGAGTCAGACATCCAATTGAAAAAGAATCGGGCACAATTCCCAAATTAAATATCATTTGGTAAAGGAGGACCAAATGCTCAATAAACATACCCCCACACAACGACAAATGTTGTGCAGAAATCCCGTCATATCCTCTAGACTTTTTTTTCTTCAGTTTCCCAATTGCAGAAATAATCAGACTCTTTGTAATAATCGGTCCCGGACTAGATGCATGCTCAAAGAAATCTTGGAGTCTCGCTTTATAACTATTTTGAAGATGGGGATCCGGAGCAGAAAATTCTTTTTTATAATGCTCAATCCATGAAGAAAGTGGTATAAGAGACGGGGTTTGACTTGGCGCTTCTTTCACAAGACTAGACCACAGCTTATTAGGCCGCGACCGAACTTCATCCGAACAAGACGAAATAATCGAATTCCGATGCAAAGAGAGCTGCTTTGCAAACTGACGTTTCGTATAGATGTACAGTTTTCTCAGCCACCCATCCCGCGGCTTATCTGCTTCAATCCAGACCGAGAGCCAAAATTTAGCAGAAAAGCAAGCATTGCGCAAGTTACTATTAGTTGACCAACCGGGCTCTTCGGTTCCAGATTTTACTCGCCTAATGGGTAGTACCGCCGATTTTTAACTCTATTTGTTCAACAACAAAAACATAAGAATAACACTTTATGTTCAACAAGAACCTGACAATATTTCATGGTCATTTATTTGCAACATGAAAACTCTATTTCTTCAACAACAACAACATAAGAATAACACTTTATGTTCAACAAGAACCTGACAATATTTCATGGTCATTTATTTGAAACATGAAAACTCTATTTGTTCAACATGAACATGAACAATGATAAAAATGACACTTTATGTACAACATTATAAAAACACTTTTTGTCATCAACAGCAAGAACAACACTTATTGTCTTTAAACACTTTTTGTCCATCAACATGAACACTTTATGTACATTAGCACAGAGTAGCACACTTTTCTGTACAACAACAACAAAAACAACACTTGAAAACAACTGAAAAAAAACTTGCAACATGAACTAGCACAGTTGAACATTATGAATTTAAAAGTGGGTCTCCCCCCTCCCCCAGGGCCGCGGGGCCGAAGGCCGGCCGAGGGCGGGACCCCCCCATCCCCCGAGAGCGGCCGCGGGCGGGAAGGGCCCCCACCCCCTGGGGCCGGCCACGGGAAGGCCCCCCCCCCCGGATCCGAGATGGAAAAAAACAGTACAATAGTTGTCGTCACTGCTGATGCTACAGGTTAGGTTGGGTCAGTGGTGATGGTTAGATTAGTTAATTTATGAACGGGTTGGGTGGTTAGTTAATTTATGAAAGGTTGGTGGTGATGGTGGTTAGTCAGGTTAGGTTAATTTATCCAGACCAAGTTGATTGCAATAGTCTATGCATTCAACTCGGTCTGAAATACGGTAGTGGCCATGAGGCAGGACACTCACACCATTCTCGAGCACATAGACTTTGTCGGATATACACGACATTGCATTTTTTTCCCACTCTTACAGTATAATTTCTATAGTGTAGAGAGCGAATTGCAAGCACTTGTGCTCTCGGCACTAGGTTACTTTCTACACAGTCTCTGTACACGCTCATGTTGAAATTGCTCTTTACAAAATGTGTAGGCACCCCTTTACACGCCTTCTTTTCATCCCCACTATGAGTTTTAATGCAATAAACTTTAGGACCCGGGAACACACCCCTGGATATCAAATCACTCCTCGTCTCTGATTTTAACATTAATAGTTGGTTGGGGGCTTGACGTTTCACCAACTCGGGGTAGAGGGACGGATTCTAGTTGGTGAAATCCATCCGCGAGCTGATGTGTTCCCCCTTTTCTAGATCACCCAATAAATCTTCGGTCCCATTTACCTTAACAGCAGAGAATCTGTATCCCCATAGTAAATTTGAACTCCCCCTCCCGTGGCCATTGCACCTTGCACACATTGTAAAAAAACGACAACATGAGCTTTTTAGAAATTTCTAGTACTGAACTACCTCCTGCTATATTCTTGTTCAGTACCACATTTCGCTTTTTCCTGGTAGAAGAACCATGCCAGCCTCTATGCTCGTGAACGATGTAAAATTAGGATCGGCAATAATTCGTGCACACTCTAGAGGGTCAGTCACGACGTCGCAGCGAGATCTGTTACGTACGCTTTCACACATTTTGCCAAACGCTGAATTTAGAATGAGT
The DNA here is from genome assembly GCA_027921565.1 of Artemia sinica. NCBI lineage: Eukaryota > Metazoa > Arthropoda > Branchiopoda > Anostraca > Artemiidae > Artemia > Artemia sinica. The sequence goes on from CM051266.1 coordinate 1,054,496, forward strand.
TTGTACATTTCCTTCTCTACCTTGGAGTTTGCCCTAGAGCGTTTATCGACAAAAGTGTCTATAAACGTTTTCAAGTATGCTTTCTGATTGAACTGCAGGACCCTATGTATTTTGGTGATCTTGAAACCATTGTTCACCATCCAGTGCAAAAGCACACGGTGAACAACGATATTCTCCTTAGGGTCCAAATCAGCAATCAGTTTTTGCTTAGATGGAGTCCAGTGCATCCCCATATCCTCAACCAATGATAGATTGTAGGGGCTCAGTGAGTCCCTGCTCACGGGTCGATTGATACAGGGAAAAACAAAATCTCTGACTGAATCTTGAAGCGTCAGAGGAATGTGCCCGTCAATTTCAAAGAACCATCCTCGTGGCCCATTGTCCTCGACGGTGGTAATGTCGGGGAACTCACAAGGATTCTCAAGCCATTGATAGTTCCCACACGGCAAAGAGTATTGAGACATTGCCGAGGGGTACAATGAGTTCATGTCCAAGAACACTGCATTTGACTTTGCACCGGTGCTGTTTTGTCCGCTCGGATCGGTTGACAAGACGCGATCCCCATGAAAAACATACCCTCCCCTCATTGAACGCTCTACAAAAAGGTGCTGATCTACATCTGTGATTAGGCCTATTTCCTCCCTACTAATTTTTAAAATCAAATCCATCACCAAATGGGGTGTGGAAAAATAGTAGCCTATATCTAACCCGAACTCTGAATAGATTTGGTCTGTGTTCTTACAGACTATATCCAACAGAGTTAAAACGTCACTGGCCAAGTACAGTCTACAATAATCCCACCCGTTTTTTTACAATTCCCCTTAGACCACACCTTCTTGGCAAACTCATATTCCTCGGCTGTGCATTCACTGCTGGTCAGTGAATTGTAAAAAGCTTCAATTGGAGGTAGTTTCACCTGGCTTAAGCGGGCGCCAGAACAGTAATAGTCGTATGCGTATACAGCTTTGCAGGTCAACAGGTCATACATTTCACTGTCTGGAAAGTGATGTTTAAGCAAGGGAAAGCTATCAAAATTGTCGCTTTTCTGCACTTGAATCAATTGACTCAATGCCTTGGGAAAAAGACTAAAGGAATCTAAAAACCTGATTTTATTCCAACACGTATGCCCATTATTTACTACCTGCCATTTCAGCTCGAGAAGCAAGAACTTCTCGGCCGATTTGGGAATAATGTTATAGGTAAATGAATTTTTTTACCCATGGACTGTCTACTCCCCCTCCCTCCCTGAGCATACGTGCCAGTGCCGGTAAAATAAATTTTAAGTCGTAATTTGAGTTGTGGATAAAACAGGGATAAAAAAACTGCTGGCCACATTTAAGTTACACGATTGATGTGCAACCCCTCTAAAATTACTACCCCCAGAGGATATTCCCTGCCACAAGCGATTATGGTCTCTGACTTTCCCCCTCCCCCCTCTTTTCCTTTAGTCTCCTTATCCCCCTCTTCAAACTCCCCCTTACAAACCCAACATATTTTTTGATTTTTAATCGCGAGACGATCCTCTGCAGACAGCACCATTGGGTAATGGGTATTTCTCAAACGAGAAATAACACCATTAACTGTGCCAATTAGTTTAGTCAGTGCCTTGACCATACACTCCCCCTCATCCAATGTTTCTACTATTTCTAACAACCGCATGGTGTTAGAACTGTCTCTTTGCGCATGGGCATAGGAGACACTGCAATAGCTTGATGTTCTTTGATTCGGTTTGGAAATCGAGGATCATTCACCTCCACCAGCTTAGCTTCACAATCCAAAGATATTTTGTTGCACTGGAGGAGGGTGTTTTGGAAATTTTTAAAGCGTAAAATGGCCCTATCCCCTGAAACCGTTTCCACTGTCTGATAGCCATGCCGTCTACAATGCCTCATATGATTTTGCAACTTTAATTCAGTCCAAAATCAAGAGAGGCATGTTGGACAGTAGAAACGTGAACTCTGTTTCTTACCCTCCCCCAGAACTCTACTGATGTTTGTGATTGGGTTAAAATGACCAATTGAATTGGCAAAGTCACTAGATGGTGGTGTATACAACAACCAAACCCAGTGTTTGACTAATTCAATTGACGGGCCCCTTATTGGGAAAAACAACCCCCTTCTTTTTTAAACGAACCCCATCTTCAAATTCAGTTTCATACTGAACCACAGTAACGCCGATATTTAAATGGGCATTAGCCCTTTCAAAAATATCAATAGATCTTAGCGTTACTGGGTATTTTCCCTCTAAATAAGTGAAATCTACAATTGGGAAATTGGACCCGTCCTTCCCATGTACAGCCCAATCGTCTAAATTCGTCTTGGTAGCGTCACGTGCTAGAGGCTCGAATGCTGATATGAGGAAAGCATACTTGAAACATTTTTGACCTGTTTCAAAACAGATCCGCTGGACACTTTTACAACCTTCTAGATCTGGATTATATTTAATTCAATTGCCCTCCCTCCCCCATGCCCCCTCTTAAAAAAAAATCTTTTTTAAATTTACAGATATTAACGCTTAAATTTTCAACAAAAAGAACTGCATAGCCGCTCCCATTTTCGTTAAAGTTCTCAAGATGCACAATAATATGACCTATCCAATCCATGAAAACACCCTCAAAATTTTCTAAATTCGGATAAATCACGCGCATCTCGGAGTGTATATAATGGTGGTAAACTTCGCTTTTCCCCTCAGTTAAATAGAACACCTTTAAAACAATAGAAACCTTAATTGAATCCCTCCCCCCACCCCATAATTGAATTTGGTTCTCCAGCAGTGCACGAATTTTATCTACATAGTCATGTACAATTTCTACGGGGTCAAAACACATAATTTCCCCCCATAAGTGAATTAAATGGATCCCCAAAAGTCGCAGTGTAGACAACTATTGCATTTAAAATTGTATTAGATAATTGAAAGTGTGGAAAAGTCGTGAATTGGACATTACCCCCCTCCCTCTCTTGTATATCATCAACACTCCCACCACATTGTTCAATATTTGGGGTATGGGAAGCCACTTCAGTTGTTTGAAGTGCGGAAATGTAATCATTGGGGGGGAGGGTTCCCTGTTAAATCCCGGGTAAAATCGTTCAAAAGCTGTAGTGTATTTTGACTCAAGTCCCCTGCCCAACTGCGCTATAATCAACATTTAAAAAATCAGTCAAAAATTCATCAATATTAGATGGTATTTCAATAGAATTAATAATACCATGCCATTCGTTGATAGCCGGTATTTCAATGTCCTGAATGGCGTCCTCTCCTTCTCCAACTGATGAGGACGGCGACATGGAATATGGTACCAATGGCCCATTTTCCTATAAATGAAAAATAGCTTATTTTCAAAGTGTTCAAATCACCCCTACTGTTTAAAATTTGGATTATTATTTACGTATTATTTAAAACGCGCTTAGTAGTAGTAGTAGTAGCAGTATGCACATAGTAGCATTTGTTTAATTCACTGTTCCCCTACTCTATCGTTATTCTTAAAGTTCCAATTTCCAACTTAACATAAGATATTCACAATCTAAAACGCTTTACATAGAGTTGACAATTTGATTTTGTTCAAAAAACTCCACCCCCCATCAATTTCCAATATTTAATTCTCCCCCCCTCCGAGCCGGCCATCGCGGCGCTTCCTGCGGTGCTTTTTGGACCCCACAGCGCTTCCCGAACCACCGGCGCTTCCCGACCGCCACTGCGGCTCCCAGCCGTTTACATAATGTCCAAAAAAAAAATATTGTTAGATCATAAGTCGCTTCTCTCTATAATTCCCTACAGGTTGTCTAGGACTCATTAGCTTAATTATTGTAAGCCGCGTATGTTCTGTTCCAAGACTGTTCAGCAGGAAATACAGTTAAATGGGAAACCGTTAACTCTTATTGAATGTTTCCCCTAAAATCTTGGCAAGTTGTAAGGTTGAAAGCTGTCAAAGTATTACGCAAATTAGAATCCATATGTGCAATAGATAAATGGGGTAATCTCTGTCCTTCTCTTAAAACTATAATATTCAATTATGAAAAATAGCATTTTGAGTTTCATAGTGAAGAGATAGCAGTAAACTAGAAATTACCTAAAAATATTATTATGAGATATCGAAGAGATAGCAAACAGTGGGGGAACAGAGAAAATAGCAAAGATTAGAAAAAGAGCGGTTTCTTTTGACAAGCAAGCAAAAAAATTACATTATATTTAGATATCTCTGAGGGAGGGGGGAGCAGAGAAATTTAAAACAATGGTTGGGGGCGAGGGGTTAATATTTTAATATCTCTGAGACAAGTTTATATTAGGTTGAAAAAATAGTTTTGTTTTTAGATATTTCTATAAGATAGGTAGGAAAAAATGCTCACATTCGCAAATTCGGGGTGTATTTGAATGCCCGAACGCCCAGGCGAAGCAAGCTGTACCATCGGCGGACCTTGTGTTGGTGGGGCAGCTATTATAGGTCCACGGTGAGCGGATGTGCAAGCGATGTCACAATCTTGCGCAGATTGGGCCGTGGCTTGGGCAGGCAACACTTGTTTAGGAGGCTTCGGCCAGCGACCATATTGGACAACTGTCGCCTTCGCAGGTGCCGCATTATTACCCCTTGCTCTCTTACTGGGAGGCGGCGGGCATTCTTCACAATTTGCCTTAAAAGAAGAGAAAAAAGTTAGTATGGAAAATAATTTTCCCCCCTTTTTTTTACAGAAGGAAAATTAGTATCCCCACCCCCACTAACCATAATTTTGTCTAGAAAAGCATTTATCGCAAAGAAGGCCCCTCCCCAGCATTTTCAGCAAAGCAAAAGGTTTGCCTTAAAAGAAGAAAAAAAAGTTAGTATGGAAATAATTTCCCCCCTTTTTTTTACAGAAGGAAAACTAGTATCCCCACCCCCACTAACCATAATTTTATCTAGAAAAGCATTTATCGCAAAGAAGGCCCCTCCCCAGCATTTTCAGCAAAGCAAAAGGTAAAATTTGCGAGAAATGCCCCTATTTTTACCTTGCTGAGAAATTTTTTTAAATGTTTCCCGTCTATATGCTTTTAAAATAGAAAAAGATTGTTAGCCTAGCTGGTTATAGGCCTAAATTACAATCTTGGATGTAAATGTACACATAATAAAGCTATCTTTTTTTTTAGAAACCCTCGGCCCTCTTACTGCCCTAACGCGAAGAAACAGTTTTGTTTTTTCACTTTACAATGATGGCGATAGAATTGAGGCATGTCCCCCCCCCCTTTTCAGCAATGTCCTAAATATATTGTTAGTAATTATTTTTGGGGAATAACTTGTTTCGCTCTTACATAAAATATAGAATTCCAATGTCCTAAATATCTATATTAATTTTGCAGACAATTAGTTCTCAGTTATTTCAAACAACACAGAATTACGCAAAAGCATTGAAACCTAGATTGGCTGAAACTGCTAATGTAAATACACAGGAAAAGGGGTGACAAACTATTTATGAGATTGCACGGAGCCTTATGTCAAAACAGAGCGGCATAATGCCTTAAGAATTGACAGAAGTCAGTGGACACTTTAAATCACAATACAGAAAAGCAAGAATTTATCGAAAAGAGAATTATTTCTATTGCGAGAATTATCGTTGTAAAAACAGTGGGGGGGGGGAGGGTTTAGGTAGTAAAAAGAACACCTTTTACGTTTTCTATCGAGTATAAAGATAGCATAGTGGTATTAGAGTGGGAGGGAGAGGGGGACTTACCTAAATATATTGAAGGGTGACCAAGGAAAATAATTTTATTTTGAAAATAAAAAATGAAAATGTACTAAAACAGAACTTACATTGCTAATTGTGGCTGTCAAGGCTTCAAGCTCATCAATAATTTCAGGTTTTCTATCCATTGTGTCACAACAGTTTCTGATAATTTAATCACAATGCATGTCCGTTATATACGAAATCCCAAGGGCAAATTGTTATGTAATGGGGAAAATCATATGTATGCGAGTTTCTGATTGGCTGAGAAGGGGGATGTATCCGAGTCTCTGATTGGCTGAGAAGGAAACACGTGATCCTGTTTTCCTATTCCTGGATCTTAACATTCGCCCCGAGCGCGCACTTGGCCATAACAATAACAACAAATCAATTGATCTTGAACGAAGTGTCATTGACCCTGTCCCCGTTAGACTCAATAATCCAGAAAACATCCATCAAAGTGAGAAAATTCCTGTTTTTTTCATTCTCACTGACAAAAAACCATAAAACAGACATAAATTGATGTTGACATCCATGAAAAACATCAAATAAATTGACCAACACACATAACCGTCCAAGAAACATCCATAAAAGTGAGAAAAATCCTGTTTTTCAAGTGAGAAAATCCTGTTTTTTTTCATTCTCAGTGAGAAAACCATCTCCCTAGGGACTCTATGCCCATATATGGTGTGGGGTCAGTATCAATAGGGTCATTTCTACTGTATCCTACATTTCATGGGAAGCAATCTGCACCTTTAACCGGGAAAACTTTAGTTCAACGGTTTTTATAGAATTTATGCCGCTAGATAACAGTGACTTGCTATTATTACCATACTAGCCTATACATGATAAATACTGATTATTAATTGAAAATTTTCTTAAATGTTCAGTCAGAGAGGAATGTAAATATATTGGAGTATTTTCCAGTAGAAATATATGTTTTGGTGGCACGTTTTATTGCATCAGCATATCAACATACACTATTTCAAGATGCCAAATATTATTTTTCTACTATCTCTCAATATAATCAATGGAAACTCTTTCAGGGAAAAGCCTATAGTTGAAACAGTGGCCTAACTAGCTGATTCTGGCCTAGCTGGCCAAAGTCTTATAAAATGCTGATACACTTTTCTCATTCTGTTGAATAACACATCTTCCGGTGAACACGGTAATTTTTGCCATACAGCACAATAAATTAAAAAAATGCCACTAAGCAGTATATTATTTGTTGTATCTGTCTCTTAAATACCTATTATAGACAAGTAAATTCCCATAAAAATTAATATGATATGATATAATTTATTAACACTAAAAGCCCTACTGGGCCATGGTTAATACACAATCCACTTCAAAAATAATAAATGAAAATAATCCTATAATACTGTATATTATAATACTGTGCTGCAAATTTTCTAAGTTTTTAGGAAACCGTAGTTAGGAGCTGTCATTTTGCTTTTATTTGTCGACACGTTTTCTTGGCTCATTGCGCAAACGAAACCAATCAGGGGGAAATTGGCCCCTTTTCCCCTAATTACGCCACTGAGGTGGAAGAGGTTAGATATTTGGCTGGAGGTGCAATTTTCAAAATGATAGGCTACTGGAACGTGCTTCTAATTTTCTGAAAAATCCTAAAATCAACCTTTGTTTTAAGACAAGCACGATGTCATTTTCTGATGACGACTTGGACGTTCCAAGACATCGCTCTGGGTACCATAAATAAAAAAGGAAGCAAAGGAAGTATTAGGTGCAACTTCTGAAGAGCGTCTCTAAAGGCTAAGGGAGTCTCTGCCATGGCATTTATACATTATCATAGGCAGCGCGCTAGCGCTGCCTAAGTAAAGAACGATGTGGGGCACAATGTGTTTTTTTTCCATACCCGGGCACTTCGTATCGAAGGAGTTGTCGTAGAAACTTCAAAAAGGGCTCATTCGAGTGGAAATTGGAGTGGCTAGCGCCCTTTTAATAGTCGAAAGTGATTGGAGGGCAACTAGCCCCCCCCCACCCACTCCCATGATTCCCCCAAACACATCCAATCAAAATTTTGAGATAGCTATTTTGTTCAGCGTAGTTGATTTCCAGATAGAAAATATATTTTTGAGGATGACGCTCCCCCACAAACCTCAGGGCAAGGGTTCTAAGTTATGGCCTGTGGGCATCTAAGGTTTTTATAGAAGGCGTTGTCGTAGAAACTTCAAAGCAGGCTCATTCGATTGAAAATTCGAAGGACTTGTACCCTGTTTCAATAGTCGAAAGTGATTGGAGGGCAACTAGCCCCCCCCCACGCCCATCATTCCCCCAAAAAACACCTAATCAAAATTTTGAGATAGCCATTTTGTTCAGCGTAGTTGATTTCCAGATAGAAATTATGTTTTTGAGGACAGTCCCCCACAGCCCTTAGGGCAAGGGTTGTAAGTTATGCCCTGGGGGCATATACAGTTTTTTATAGAAGGCGTTGTCATAGAAACTTTAAAAAAAGTCTCATTCGATTGGAAATTCAAATGGCTAGCGCCCTTTTTAATAGTCGAAAGTGATTAGAGGGCAACTAACCCGCCTCTCACGCCCACCTTTTCCCGAACACATCTAATCAAAACTTTGAGATAGTCATTTTATTCAACGTAGTTTTAACTTCTAAAAATTAGGTCTTTGAGGATGACAGCCCCCCACAGCCCTCAGGGCAAGGGTTGTAAATTATTATTGATTTGATTTTGCTATTAGGGGCCAAAGTAGTGTCGTGGTATGACCAAGTCTTGTAAATTATGCCCAAAGGGCATATAAGGTTTTTATATAACGCTTTGTCGTAGAAACTTCAAAAAGGGCTTATTCGATTGGAACTTGAAATGGCTAGTGCCCTTTTTAATAGTCGAAAGTGATTGCAAAGCAACTTATTTTTGAAACGCATGCTTCTACATTAGTTTTATCGCTAACAGAAATCCTATCTACGTTTGGACAGGCTTCGTAAACAAAAATAAATCTTGCAATATTTCAGGATTATTCCAAAGTCAACAATACACGAAAATTATTCATTTTTATTTTCAATTTAAGGACTCTTCGGCGATTCTTGCAATAGAAGTATGGCCCAAAGGCGTCAATTGGGAGGGGAGGGGGAATTTGCCCCCCCCCCTTATATTTAAAACAAAAAATATACTTCTCTTCGGGTATTATCATTGGAAAATGCCTTCTTTGGCATTTTCATTGAAAAAATTAGAAATGTACAAGAAAACTGCCCCTCCCAGTAGATTTTCAAAACAAACTTGCCCCCCCCCCCACCCTGCATTTTCGCGAATTGGCACTACTAGCCAATTTGCGAAAACGGTTTGAATCATAAACAAATCTTCTTAACATTATATAACATATTCCCAAAAAGCTGTATCCCTCACAAAGCACAATTTTAAGATAAAAGTATACGCAAAATACGCTTATCCTTAAATTGGTAAAATACTAAAGAGAAACTTATATCAAGAAAAATTCAACAACTACAAGAAAGTAATTTTTGTTTGAAAAATAATCGTTGCTACACAATATCCAAAAACGAGCTCGAGTCACTAGTTTTGAGTAGAAATTAGTTTTTGTAAGTTACCCAACAGAACATAATACTACAACACAACACAAAACACATCTAAATTTGCACTTAACTTTTCACTTTTAAAACAGAATAGGTCAAAACCATAAGGCCAAAAGTACAACTTTTATCTATTTTCCTATAATGCCATAGTAAAAATAGTTGGATAAAACACCAGAGCTATCCTTGCATCTACGAGAATCCAGTTTTGGAAAAATTAAAAATCTAATTTTACACCATTGCAATTATGCTACATTAGAAGTTACATGGCATTTTTTTTATTAAACTAAGATCTAAACCAATTCCCTTCAGCTCGGTCTACATGATGGACTGGTCAAAACACTAGTTCTGGTTTTTCAAAATACAAGTTTAAGTTTTTGCTACTATTTTCCCTCTTAGGAAATAATCTTGGAAATAAGGAATTAAAGGGTTTTATATCGAAATTGTTTTGTGTGCATTTTGGTTGCCTGACTACTCGGTTGAAGTTACCAGCATTGCTGAAACATATCTAAATTTTAACCAGGGCGATCAAATAGTACTATAATGTTTTAAAAGAAGGGATAGCCCCCTAAGAGGTCAACTCCAATGAAAATTTGCTAATTTGACGGGTCTAAGCCATAGCTTTCCAAAACCAAAGATGTCACTATTCCACAATTTTAATAATATTCAAAATATCGACTTTAATACCATAATCCAAGCAACTAGCGAGGATAACTGATTCTTCTGATTAGAAAAAATATACCTCTGTCCTCCGAACCGTACCACCCATGACATGCTCCTTGGTAACTGAACGATTGATTTTTGCTGTATATTGATCTATATTTCTAATCAGACAATAAAAAACAAAAATGCAAGGTTTGTATTTTAGTCTATACATCATAAAGGGACAAAAAACTATCGTAGATATAAGACAATACTACCATTTATTGCAACTTAAAAAACGCCAATGAAAGAATCAATATGTCCGATTGCTCTTTAGCCAAAAGCTGGCATTTTCCTCCCTTTCAATTTTCCTTTTTTTAGTCAATAAGTTCTTTTGTGTGGAACATACAAATTAACGAAACAAACAATCTTTTTACAATCAGAGCCTTAAATTCCAAGGCAAACGTAGTAGAAGGTTAAACACTTCTTAAGGTTAAATAATGTTTGTAGTGAAATCCATGCAATCATAAAATTCAAAGACAACCTTTTACTCTTTTCAGACTTAAGAGCTGTCAAGGACCACCAAAGCTGTCAAGTCGATACCTTTTAAATAAGGAAGTAACTACTAGAGTAGGAAAAATTCTCAGGCGATCCCTTTTTCTGAAAATATAACCTAACCTGAAATTCAAAATTGGGGGAGGGGGTGTACCCTGGGTGTAAAGTAAAAACAGGTCGTTCTTTGGACAGCAATATCCCAACTCTGGTATATTTTAACATATGAACCACCTAATCAAAAAATTGTCAGATGTCAGAAGATTTTTAGGGTGTTTTATGCACTCACAACTAGTAGCAGGCAATAACGGCTAAGTCTAGACGGGGACTTGATATCTCAAACTCTGCATTTAGGTGCTTAGTTATTTAACGCAATTGATTTGATTTTGCTATTAGGGGCAAAGTAGTGTCGTGGTATGACCAAGTCTTGTAAATTATGCCCAAAGGGCATATAAGGTTTTTATATAACGCTTTGTCGTAGAAACTTCAAAAAGGGCTTATTCGATTGGAACTTGAAATGGCTAGTGCCCTTTTTAATAGTCGAAAGTGATTGCAAAGCAACTAACACCCCCCTTCCACGCCTACCTTTTCCCCAAACACATCCAATAAAGATTTTGAAATAGCCATTTTGTTCCACGCAGTTCAAAGATCAGGAAATTATACCTTTGAGCAGGACACTCCCCCCACAGTCTTCAAGGCAAGAGTTATAAGTTATGCCCTGGGGGCATATAAGGTTTTTTTTTTATTGAAATCTTTGTCGTAGAAACTTGAAAAAGGGCTCATTCGATTGGAAATTCAAAGGGCTAGTGCCCTTTTTTAATAGTCGAAAGTGATTTGAAGGCAACTAACCCCCCTCTCACGCCCATCTTTTCTCCAAACTCATCCAATCAATATTTTAGATAGCCATTTTATTCAACGTTGTTGAAAGTTTTGGAAATTAGGTCTTTAAGGATGAACCCCCCCCCCCCTCACCACAGCCCTCAGGGCAAGGGTTGTAAGTTATGCCCTGGGGGCGTATAAGGTTTTTATTGAAAGCGTAAAACTTCAAAAGGGCTCATTCAATTCGAAATTGAAAGAGCTAGTGCCATTTCTAGTAGTTGAAAGTGATTGGAGAGCGACTAACGCCCCTCTCACGCCCATCATTTTCCCCAGCAAATTCAATCAAAATTTTGAGATATCCATTTTGTTCAACGTAATTGAAAGTTCTTGAAATTAGGTCTTTTAGGATGATAACCCCCTCAGAGCCCTCAGTGCAAGGGTTGTAAGTTATGCCCTGGGGGCATATAAAGTTTTATATAGAAAGTAGTTATAGAAATTTCAAAAAGGGCTCATTTGATTGGAAATTGAAATTGCCCTTTTTAATAGTCAAAAGTGAGCGGAGAGTAATTAACCCCCCTCTTACGCCCACCATTTCCCCAAAAACATTCCATCAAATTTTAGAGATAGCCATTTTGTTCAACATAGTTGAAAGTTCTGGAAATTATGTATTTAAGGATGACAAACCCCCCAGAGCCCCAAGGGCAAAGGTTGTAAGTTCTGCCCTGGGGGTATATAAGGTTTTTATAGATAGAGTTGTCGGAAAACTTCATAATAGGCTCATTCAATTCGAAATTGAGAGGGCTAGTGCCCTTTGTAATAGTCGAAAGTGATTGGAGGGTAACTAACCCCCCTATCACGCCCACCATTCCTCAAAACACATCCAATCAAAATTTTCAGATAGTTATTTTGTTCAACGTAGTAGAAAGTTCTGGGAATTAGGTCTTTGAGAATGATACCTCCCCAGCACTCAGGGCAAGGGTTGTAAGTTATGCCCTGGGGACATATAAGATTTTTATTGAAAGTTTTGTCGTAGAAACTTCAAAAGGGCTCATTTTATTCGAAATTGAATGGGCTAGGGCCCTTTTTAATAGTTGAAAGTGATTGAAGAGCGACTGCCACCCCTCTCACGCCCACCTTTTCCCCAAACACATTCAATCAAAATTTTGAGATGGCCATGTTGTTTAACGTAGTTGAAAGTTCTGGAAATTCGGTCTTAGAGGATGACAACCACCCTAACAGACCTTAGGGTAAGGGTTGTAATTTATTCCCTGGGGGCATATAAGGTGTTTATAGAATGTGTTGTCGTTTTCAAAAGGCCTCATTCGATTGGAAATCGAAAGTCCTAGTGCCCTTTTTAAAAGTCGAAAGTGATTGGAAGGCTTCACATTTTATAGTAAAGATCGAAGTGGATATAATGTATTGTTTTTTTTTGTTGTTGTTGTTGCTTAGACCAGGGCACTTCGTATCGAAGGAGTTGTCGTGGGAACTTCGAAAGGGCTCATTCGATTGAAAATGGAAAGGGTTGATGCCCTTTTTAATAGTCGAAAGTGATTTGAGGGCAACTAATCCCCCTTCCACTCCCACCCTCCCACGCCAACCCTCCCATTTCTGCTCTTAAAATTTAACCAAATAAAAATAGCGTAAGTGTATCCAAGCTATCAAAGAAAGTAAACAGATTTTTTTTTGCGAATGGTATCAAGTTTGCCATTTCAGGTCAACTAGAGGATGTATGAAACTAAATTAAACAGTACTATTTGTGTCCAGATTTTTAAAAGAGTTTATGTTGTTAAAAATTGCTGAAAATTTTTCTCCAGCATACAAATAGCAGGCCAAATCATACAGTCTTAAATAAAGAAAAGATTTAAAGTATTATTTTCTTTTTCCCTGAAAAGACTATGTCAATATAAAACGAACAGAAATTAATTAAAAAAAACTTTTTCCACAACATAAGTTTTTCAAAAAAAAAGTAAAGAACTCCATTAAACAAAAAATGAGCAAAAATAAAATCAAATAATCTGCCAAGCGTGAAACTACCACAAATCAACATCGACAAATAAATGAAACCCAAAACGAACCGAAATTACAATAATTAATTAAGTCAAACTGAAAACGAGCAAAAATTAACATAAGTTGGGTGCAAAACCCCTATGCCTTCCCAAGGCCAGAACAAAAATTTGCACTTTACTGAAAAAATATAAATGAATATGCATTGTCAGTTTAATACACATATACTGATATTTAGTAATCAAACTGTTAATATTATTTGATTTATTAAAGTTATAAAAGTAAAAACATTTATTAAGACATCGATCCAACTGTTGAAAACGATTCAGACGGCCTTTCTGTTCCTTGTTCTGAAAACTCCGGACATGAAGACATGCTTGCTGAAGAATATGAATAAACTCATTCAGTGTCTAAAGAAGAGGGCGGTGAAAGTAATGGAGAAAAAGAGTGGGGAGCTGGGAGTCTGTCAAAAAATGAGGTCGCCTCACAGGCTATCCGATCCGAAGACATGTTACACTTGCTCAAACATTGATAGTCGTGGTTGTCACCTCCCCTTTTCCTTTGGAAATGGACCATGAAAACGTGCCAAAATAATCAAAAGCATGCCCACTCGTATTTGATGTAGTAACACTTTCTATAATGAAACAAGTGTATGGGTTGGAGAAAGTATTTTCTGCCGCAAAGCGAAAGAAATTTTCAAAATAAGTTATCAACAAGTGCAATTGTTTTATATCCCTTTGAAAACTTATTAAGAGAAGAGAATGCTTAAAGAAAGTATTGTATAGCAAAGGGTCTAAGTTTCTTTGAAATTCAGAATTTGAGAAATTTTATTTTACATATTTACTTAAGAATGAATTCGGTGGAGGGCTAGAGCATTATTTTCTAGCGCAAAGCGCTGTAAAAATATACAAAGTACCCTTAAAACCATGAATTTTCCTTTTGATTTGTCTCTCACACAAATTGGCTAGGAAATAATTAATCTTAAAAAGATGTTTTAAGCTGCGAGGCAACGAAAATTTTTGACTTGGTGGTAAGAAGTGTAATTTTCCCGTACATTTTCTTCTTTCATTCATTATTTCAGATGACTTCCAAACATCAGGATGGGGAAAGGTGAAAGCATGGTTTGGATGGCGAGACTGTCCCCTGCCAAAGCAACTATGGGCTCTGCTTAAACACTAATGACTTTGAGCTGACTGCGCAATTTGACGACGAAAATTATTTTATTTTCAAAACGCTCAAATAATTAGTATACATTTCCGGGAAATTCGAGGAGATTCTGTATAAACATAAAAGTGCATTTTTGGAAAAAAAGGAACGGGAAAAGGGAAGAAAATAACCATAAAAAAGGATGGCGATGTTGTGTGCATAGACAGTTTTTTGCCCCTTTATTGAAAAACTGTTCTTTTTGGCGGAAAATGCTACAATAGTACTGATAATAAACCAAAACTTATCATTTACAAATTTTTTCTTCTTTAAGCTTTAGGTGTTCGAAAAAACAGCTGTTTAAACAGCTGTTTTTTTTAACGAAAACAGCTGTTTTCGGTTTTTACCAAAAAAAAGAACAGAAACAGAAACAGGTCTTCTGTTTTTTGTTGACCTGTTCCGTTTCTGTTCTGTTTCATTCAAGCCCTGTTTTTTTTTTTCCTGTTTCTTCAGAAAAACAGAACAGTGCCCATGATTACCCACAACCTCAGGGCAAGGGTTTTAAGTTATGCCCAGGGGGCATATAAGGTTAATATAGAAGGCGTTGTCATAGAAACTTCAAAAAAGGCTCATTCAATTGGAAATTCAAAGGGATAGTGCCCTTTTTAATAGTCAAAAATAATGGAGGAAAACTAGCCCCCCCCCCTACGCCAATCATTTCCCCAAACACATCCAATCAAAATTTTGAAATAGCCATTTTTGCTCAGCGTAGTTGATTTCCAGATTGAAAATATATTTTTGAGAAGGACACTCCCCCACAACCCTCAGGGCAAGGGTCTTAAGTTATGCCCTGGGGGCATATAAGGTTTTTATAGAAGGCGTTGTCGTAGAAACTTCAAAACAGGCTTATTCGATTGGAAATTAAAGGGCTAGTACCCTTTTTAATAGTCAAAAGTGATTGAAGGGCAACTAGCCCCCCCCCACGCCCATCATTTCCCCAAACACATCCAATCAAACTTTTGAGATAGCCATTTTGTTCAGCGTAGTTGATTTCCAGATAGAAATATGTTTTTGAGAAGGAAAATCCCCCATATCCCTCAGGGGAAGGGTTTTAAGTTATGCCCTGGGGGCATATAAGGTTTTTAATAGAAGGCGGTGTCGTAGAAACTTCAAAAAGGCTCATTCGATTGGAAATTCCGAGGGCTAGTGCTCTTTGTAATAGTCGAAAGTGATTTGAGGGCAACTAACCCCCCAAAATTTTAAGACAGCCATTTTATTAAACTTAGTTTTAAGTTCTGGAAATTAGGTCTTTGAGGATTACAACTCCCCCAAAGTCCTCAGGGCAAGGGTTGTAATTTAAGGATTCTCCGAATCCTTCATATTATTTCTTATGGAAGGGGTGCTCGTATAAACTTTAGAGAGGGCTCATTTGATTGAAAATTGAAAGTTCTTGTTCACTTTTTACGAGTCAAAAGAGATTGAAGGGCAACTAGCCCCTCTCCCTCCTCCACGCCCTAAATGCATCAGATAAAAATTTTGAGATAGACATTTTGTTAAAATAGTTCAAAGTTCTGATAACAAAAAACTCCTTTGTCGACACAGCCCACCAGGGCCCAGGGGTAGGCGTTGTAAGTTATGCCCTGGGGCATAACTTATTAAGGGGGGTTTATAACTTATGGAAAGGGGTTTTGTATGGGAAGAACACATAGGAAATCTATTATAATTATTCAATTACAAGGTTAAAATACATACTCTGTGATAGATGTAAAATTGCTTTGGCACACAAATTCCTATTAAGGTCAATTGCAAACAGTCGTGATCCCTTTGTGTCAGCATGTGAAATGGTCTAAACCCCCTTATTGGAGCTATTTTTTCAATCCATTCATTGTTGTCAATCGCTGTCCACAAGTTATGCAAGCTGTCTATTGTTCATATATAAGGTTTTTATCAAAGAGGTAATCGTATAGACTTTGAAAAAAGCCTCATTCGATTTAAATTGAAAGTTCTAGATCCGTTTTTTAAAGTCAAGAATAATCGGACAGTAAGCCCCCCCCCCCATACCATAAAAACTTGAAAGTTTTTGCAATCAAAAACGAACAAAACTTATTAAATAAAACTTTCCGAAAAATAAGTTTTTCAAAGAAAAATAAAGGCCATTTTAAACTTAAGCTCAGGAGATACAAATACCTGTTAAAATTCAAACTCAAAACGACCAGAAATTACTATTAAAGAATAAATGAAACCCAAAATGAACAGAAATTAAATAAACAATCATAGCAAAAAACATACAACAAGTAATAACATAAATTAATAAATAGATTTTAAAGTGAGTAGGCTAATGCTTAGATTGAATATGAAAATCAAGCTTGAAATGAAAACAAATATTTTGCTATTAAAGTATAAATGAAACTTAAAACGAACAGAAATTAAATAAACAATCAATGCGAACAAACATACAATATATATTAATGTAAATGAATAAATAAATTAAAACGAGTGACACTTAAATTGAATATGCAAATCAAGTTTGAATCAAATAAAAATAACTACAAACAAGAGTTTGGGTATCGTCTCTTTGCAGAAGCCTAAAACCCTACTGCGTCATTGGCGCTTATGAAAACGAATTATGTTACAAATGTTTTCTTTTGTACTTAACATTGAAAATAAATATTAAAATTACAGTAAAATTTTGAACTAATGAGCTTTTAGCAATTAATATCATTATGCATCAAATATTCAGTTTAATTTATTAGTTCTTTTCAAGATTGGTCAAGACAAATATAGTTTCACTACAAGCAAAATTTGGATACTGCCCCCTTCTTTAACTGTAAAAACCTAAAGCCTTCTGCTTCATTGGTGCTTCACTGAAAACGAATTACTCGTATATTACAAATTTATTATTTTCCAGTTCTTACAACATTGAAAATGAAAATAAAAATTACAGTGAAAAAAAAATCTTGAACTGATGGATCTTTCTACAATTAATATCATTATATATCTAATATTCAATTTATTTTGTTTATACTCATATAGTTTGACTCATATAGTTTTGCCATTTTTTTTTAACTCTGCCATTTTTTGTAACTAATCGTGTTAGTTTGTTATGGAAACATTCTATGGCTTCTAGGCATTTCTATTTGAGCGGAAAACTGCACCTCAAACTTTGTGGAACATGCATCTTCTTGCATGAAACACCAAAATATAATAAAATGTCAAGTTTCGGAGTGTTTCACCACTCGCAAGCAAGTTCCATTGGTATTTTTGAATCCGCATGGTCAATTTAGGGGGTGGAGGGTAGGCTAATTCTCGTAGCAGCCCCATTCCGTCGTGGTATGGTTCACATTTTCAACACCTGGCGTCCGGAGTATCATATAATCTACCAAGCATACAACTACCCCAAATTGGTATCAATAAATAAATGAAACCCAAAACGAACAAAAATTAAAATAAATATTAGAGTCAAACTCAAAACGAGCATAAATTAATGTGAGTAGGGTTCAAAGCCCCTATGCTTTCTAAAAGCCAGAATATAATTTGTACTTTACTGAAAAAAAAAAATTCAAATGAGTTTACTGAAAAAAAATGTGCATTGTCAATTTGATATACATATGCTGATATTTATTCCCTAAAATCTTAATTGATTTTTGATTTCTTGAAGTTACAAAAGTGAAAATATTTCAAAGAATTGTTTTCAGTAAAGCGCCAATGACGCAATAGGTTTTAGGCTTCTGCAGTGAGACGATACCTAAACTGTTGTTTGTAGTTATTTTTATTCGATTCAAACTTGATTTGCATATTCAATTTAAGTTTCACTGGTTTTAAGATTTATTTATTCATTTACATTAATATATGTATTGTATGTTTGTTCGCATTGATTGTTTATTTAATTTCTGTTCGTTTTAAGTTTCATTCATAGTTTAATAGCAAAATATTTTTTTTCGTTCTAAGCTTGATTTTCATATTCAATCTAAGCATTACTCGCTTTAAGATCTATTTATTCATTTATATTATTACTTGTTGTATGTTTTTTGCTATGATTGTTTATTTAATTTCTGTTCGTTTTGGGTTTCATTTATTCTTTAATAGTAATTTCTGGTCGTTTTGAGTTTGAATTTTAACAGGTTTTTGTATCTCCTGAGCTTACGTTTAAAATGGCCTTTACTTTTCTTTGAAAAACCTATTTTTCGGAAAGTTTTTTTTAATTAATAACAAACAACAAACGCAAGAAGAACAATAGGGAAATCTTTTTGTAAGACAGTGAAGATAATTTGAATGAATATGATTTTGGGGAGCAGTTGACCAATGATATCTTCTACTTTATTGATTTAGGCCAAAAACACGCTAAAATTATTAACCAACGAAAACTCTTGGAATCTTTCAAAATTGAAAATCTTATTCCCAAGCCTTTAAGATTCAGATTACACTTAAATACCCGGAAAGAAGAGCAATTTGCTCGTACACTACAATTGAAAAAATTAACACATATTATTAAAGACAAAAAACGAAAAAGATACTCTATTTCCCTCTGAAAAAAAATCCTTAGAAAAATTCTTGTGTGAAAATTTGTTTTCTGTTGATTTTAGCCAGGTTGCCAGATTGTAAAGAAATTTGTTTAATCATGATTTACGCTCATCAAGGGAACGATTTATTAAAAAAATTGGAAAACCTATGATTTCAATTTTCGAGGAATAGCCCTACTTACACTCCAAGATTCACTCCTGGACCGGCTGTTGTTGATCTATCCTCTAGAACGCTTGAACCGAAGGAAATTCAAATTCTCGAAAAAAGGTCCAAAATCCTCTTTTCTTCCAAAACAAGTCCCTGTGGCAGATTTAATTTCCTCTCTAGAGTCCTCTGAGCACAAATTTTTATACATCATTTCCAACACAGACGAAGTTAGGGCTACCGTACTCTTATAGATACCCTTTACAACAATAAAAAAAAGGTTAATTCTCCCGCCAATAAAAAACCAGATAATTTGTATGACCTAAAAATACTATCTAATCAAACAGTTCGTGGTAACGAGCTGTAAGTAAGGAGCGACCCGGCTCAATGGTAACCGAAACTCTAGAAAACCGGTTTTTGATATCAATAGATACATGAAAAGAATCAAATTTCGATGCTGAATTCAAATATAAAACTTTCATCAAGTTTAGCCCTATTCATCAAAAGTTACGCGCCTGAGAAAATTTGGCTGATTTTTGAAAAAAGGGGGAAACACCCCCTAAAAGTTATAGAACCTTAATGAAAATCACACCATAATATTCAGCGTATCAGAGAACCTTACTGTAGAAGTTTCAAGCTCCTATCTACAAAAATGTGGAATTTTGCATTTTTAGCCAGAAGAAAGATCACGGATGCGTGTTTATTGTTTGTTTTGTTTTTTTTTTGTTTTTTTTTTTTCCCAGGGGTGATCGTATTGACCCATTGGTCCTAAAATATCGTGGGAGGAATCATTGAAACGGAAATTAAATGTTCTAGTGCTCTTTTTACGTGACCAAAAAATGGAGGGCAACTAGGCCCCCTCCCAGGCTCATTTGTTTCCCAAATTCACCTGATCGAAATTTTGAGCTAGCCATTTTTTCAGCATGGTTGAAAATATGATAAATATGTCCTTTAGGATGAATTAATCCCCCGAAGTCTCCGGGGGGAGGGCTGAAGGTTATGAACTTTACCCAATGTTAACACATAGTATTGGTTATTAGGAAGTATACAGACGTTTTCAGGGGTGATTTTTCTGGTAGTAGGGGGGTGGGTGGGTCGGGGGTTATGTGAGAATATCTTTCCATGAAGGAAGTTTTCATGGAGAAGTGACATTGCTATGAATTCTCAGCATTATTTAAAAAAAGATCAGAAATTAAATATAAAAAAACAAGTTTTCCAACTGAAGATAAGGAGTAACATCAAAACTTAAACGAACAGAAAATATTACGTGTATGGTTGGGTTCACCCCCTAGTCAATACCTCGCTCTTTAAGCCAAAGATTTTTTAGTACTTTCATAAGAGCTCTTTATTCTAAATAACGGCCTTTGTGATTAAGGGGTCATTTTTAAAGAACTGGAACAAAATCTGAACTTTAGCTTAAAGAGCGAGGGTATTGACTAGGGGGCGAGCCCCCTAACATACGTATTAAAAATATATGAATATAGAAGTTCGTCATGTAAGTTAATTCGTAAGTTACGTATATTTATTACTAATAAAAAAGTTCGTAAATAAAATTAAAAAAGTTTCGAGAAAGCCATTTAACCAAATAAAAGTAAAATTAATATGCATATTCTGTTTTAATTATTCATGTTCGGTGAGCCAAATTCAAAACCTGCATTAAATCAAAAACGTTCAAAAATTAAATAAAAAAAAAACAAGTTTTTTTTAACTGAAAGTAAGGAACGACGTTAAAACTTAAAACGAACAGAAGTTATTCCGTATATGAAAGGGGCTGTCCCCTCCTCAACGCCTCACTCTTTATGCTCAAGTTTGACTTTCTCACAACTCTTATTTTTTTTAAACATAAAAAAACTTTAGCGTAAAGATTGAAGCGCTGAGGAGGGGACAGCCCCTTTCATATACGGAATAATTTCTGTTCGTTTTAAGTTTTAACGTCGTTCCTTACTTTCATTTAAAAAAACTTGCTTTTTTTTATTTATCTCCGTAAAGACCCATCCATTATTAAAACTAAAGCAGATAAAAGCAATTCTCTGGTTGTCATGGATACGACAGATAATGACACAAAAATTTATTTACGTCTAAATGACGAGACTACATATACAACTATAACCCACGATCATACTGATCAATTTGCTAGCAAAATTATAAATGAATTAAAAAGTTTAAAATAAAATGGTAAAATCACTCCACAACTGTATAATAAATTTTTCCACCGCGGTAGCTTTTGTCCAAAGTTTTTGGTCTACCAAAATTACAGAAGCAAGGCATCCCTTTAAGGCCCATAGTAGCTTGTACGAAAGCATCCACATCCAATATTGGGAAATGGTTATGTACAGCTTTTAAACCTTTGCTTTAGTCTCAAAATCATATATATGTAATTCGGTAGATTTAGGTGAAAAACTCAAAAAGGTAAATATCTCAGAAAATACAATTATAAGTAGCTGTGACATGGTTTCAATGCATACAAATATTGATGTAGCAGTATCTGAACAATTATTAGAAAATCAAACAAAATTATCATTTAATAGAAGCTTCAGCAGCAGGCATAGATTGCAAAGTCTTAATGACCCTAAACTCTGTAACAAGTACTCAATGTATTTCCAATTCCGTAATTCTTTTTACAAGCAAATTAATGGTTTAGCGATGGGCGCGCCCCTCTCCGGGTTACTGGTGAATATTTATGCGGAACATAATCTTAGTTTTTTTTAGATCACCTTAATACATATGATAGAAATTTACAGTTTACTTTAGAAATCGAAATCGCAAATAAACTCCCATTCCTAGATGTGTTAATTATTCGTAGCTTAAATAAACTCAATTTTACTATTTATAGAAAACCAGCACAAAATAATAGAAATTTCCATTTTAAATCAAACCACCCCCCACAAGTTAAAAGCGCTGTCGTAATCTCTCTCATCGATCTATATTTAGTTGATTGCGATTATTAAGTACAAGAATAATATAAAGTTTAGCACAATTTTTGAAATGCTGATTAAAGTGAAGATCGATACCTTGATCTTTATGATTCAGCATAATAATCTTCAATAATACAGGAGGGTTATAATGCCAATTTTAAAGCGACTGCCCATGTTGACTGATTTTTCTTGATCAATATCAAAGTATAATCACCTACGGAACAAGTACTGACAAAACTCTCCAAAAGTGACCCCGCGTACCTCAGCGCCTCTAGACACAAAGTGCTGTACTACTTAATCGCTATGAGCCAAAATACTTTGCTCCGAGCCAATAAATTATGCTAGAGCGTGATTCAGGCGACGAGTGACCGGGATGAATTGTGTAACTACGGTTTTTAGTTGCCAGGTTCGCAAAGGTATACAAAGGGTCACTTTTTTGTGTGGAGAGGATAGGTTTTGTCAGTACTTGTTCCGTAGGTGATTATGCTTTGATCAATATTTACATTCCATATTATTTGTTAGTTTTGATGAGTGCTCACTAACGAAATTGTAATTAAAGAGTATTTTGCGCAATTTATTTCAAATTTTGAAAACTATAAAATGAATCAATAAATGGAAATTTCGATAATATAAATTAATATCCAGAATGAAAATACTCAGGCACATGTCAAAAAGAAATAAATTACTGGCTATGAAAAAAAAGTAACATGTCAATCTTTTTTCTGAGAGTTGATTCCATTTTTCAGTGATTAACTGACCAGCCTTGAAAAGCTCCTTCAAAGGGACACTGGTGGTGGGCATGGGCACCAATTTAGTGGCAACCTCAAATAGGTCTTCGTGACTCCCAATATTACATGACTTGAGTCGATAATTTCTTGTGTTGGAACTATATACTGTGTATTGAACTATTCACATGGCTGAGGTGTGTGCCACACATAACGTTAAGAAGTGTGGCGTCATTGTAGTATGCCATACGTTGCGGAACAAGTATTGTACCGCGATGTAAACCAGATGGTGTAGAGTTTGTAGCCCTCAAAGTTTGTCATCTGATCAGACAAATAAGGTGCTCTATAAGAATAGGCCAGGAGTAGTATGCTATTAGAAGGCGCGGAAGGGACAAGACTTGTTAGACGACTTTGTGGGGGAGTTACACCTATTTCGGACAGGTTTCTTGGGTAAAGACCCAAGCTCGTCAGGTTTTCTACCTTAATATATACGAAGTGCATGTCATTTAAAGTTGAATATCCTAAAAGAAAAAAAAATACCTGTTTAGTTTGGCCAGCGGGTAATATATTCAATTTTTTTAGTATAAAATACAGGTGCAGATTACGATTTTTAAAGTTTGAAAAAACTCTTTCAACGAGTCGAATAGAGTATTTGCTTTCTGATTAATTATTCGCACTGATAGTGAAATGGAGAATTCCAAGCGAATTTTGGTAAGTAAATGCATTCTTACGTTATAATAAAAAAGAAATCATTTTGTACATCCAATTAAGTCAATCATTGTCTGACATGTATGTAAATAGGTTTTAATAATGACGTTTAATAAAAGCGTCAATAACACTACGTCAGTGGTATTGACGCTTTTAAACTGTCCCTCCCTCCCACTCCCGCATCTGTTGTTCAAGAAGGGCTCGAATCTTGTTCATGTAGGAATGTGTAATAGCCAGGGGTTCTGTTACTATACCCCCTGACATTAAAGAATTAAAGGGATCTCCGAAAACGGCTGTATAAATATTGGAATGGTGCAAGTCAGAGTTAGACAAGAAAAAATCGGGTAGTTTAATTGCTGGTGGTGGTGGTGGTGGTGATGTTTCAATATCATCACCATCACCGCTCTGTTCAACCTCAATAATGGGGATAGAGGGTGGCGTAAAATCTCCCTGCTCAATACCACCACCAGTCTGTTTAATCTCAATAATGGGGATGGGGTGTGGTGTGAAATATCCCAATTCACTAAGCATAACTTCCAGTGTGTCGGGGCTAAGTTGATCAGCTATTGCATATTTATCTTCAGCTATTGCGAAAATATTCGCTTATAAACTTATTTGACCATTCCGGGTCCTCAGTCATGTCTATATCACAGGTTAAATCCTCTAGGCTAGCTAATTCCCCAAAACAGTCGTTTAAAAACCTTCTTTGCCATTCTATGCTATCGTCAACTAAAGCACTATCTCGAAAATCGATTGGTGGTGTTAGGATCGGTGTAGGCTCATTGAACATAACTGATCCTTGAGCTGATGTTGATGTAGGCGATAATTCACCAATGTTAATCTATAAAAAAGGATTTATTTTCCATGTCAAATATCCACTATTTTATAAAGTCAAAAAAAAAAATAAATTATTAATCAGCTCTATGCTCATTTATGTAAAATAGAAACAGGGTTTTTTATCGTTCGTGATCTTTTTTACCTTGTGAAATTGTAAGTGCATTATAAAGTTCAAGAAAAAAGATTATTAACGATTTTAATTCGTGTAAAACAGAAATAGGGGTTTTTGTGCCCCCTCCATCCCCTCTTCTTCCTACCATTAGCCCATGACTTAATATACGCAACTAGTTGGCTTAAAATTATTATTCCAGTGCCAAGCTATCTCTGGAAACAAAAAAGAAAAGAGAAAAAAATATCCCGTTTAGGCAGAATGTTGTAGTAGCTGCCACTTTTCTTGATTTTTTAGTACTGATTTTTTAACTTGCGTGTAGCTTGCTTTGATCTAACAATTATGTATTCATGAATGAGACCGTTTACAGTTTTGACGTTTCTTATATAGTAATTATGACGTCACTGCATCAAAAATACAGTTTTTATTGGAAAAATTTATTCTCTTTTAGAAATAATTTATTTTAGTTACTATAGATTTTTAATCCAATTAATTTCCTTTAGGATGAGCTATTGAACAACCCTCTACGATGTTCCAGTGCCAAGCTATCTCTGGATACAAAGAGAAAGAGAAAAAAAAATATCCCGTTTGGGGAGAATAAAGTGGTTAAAGTCAATTTTCTTGATTTTCAAGCCAATATATTTCCCTTGCTGTTCAAGCCAAGGGACAGAAAGTTTCCTATAAAGGGGTTTCGGACAAGGCGGTTCTAATGGTGTACTTTTTGTTTTGATCTGACTCCTTTTTTAGGAGCTATGGGTTTTTATATTTCTTAACATTGGACGTGATCGTCTCTTACTAGGTTGCTAGCTACCGCTGCAACCCGGATGACTAAAAAGAAGAATCGATGAATGCTGTAAGATAAAATGTAACAAGGAGTATCTAACCCCTAAGGTTGACACAAATTAATCGTTCGTGATTTATTTTCCCTTGCGAAATTGTAAGTGCATTATAAACTTGAAGAAAAAAAAGATTATTAAGGATTGTCATTTATGTAAAATAGAAATAGGGTTTTTTGTGCCCCTCCATACCTCTTTTTCTGTAATCACCCCATGACTTAATATACGTAACTAGCTGATAAAGTCAATTACAGTTATGTCAAGAGAGTCATTGGTCGGCTTCATTAGAGACACATCATTAGCCTGCTGTTCAGAGATGACCTGGTTACCACGTGGATGCGCATACATGATCACTGATTCCCTGGACATGTTTTTTGAAGCAATCAACTCTAGATACACCCTGTCAGGTCCGCATCTGTCATTCTAATCTAGCTTTAGTCTTTTCTGATCTGGATGTTGACCAGCATTTTCCTTGAATAAAAAGTTAAATTTAGTTTTTTCGTCAAGTAACACCCAAAGACGGAGTCTAATAGTCTCTTTCATTAAAGAGGATAAAAGAAAAAAAATGTATGCTTTTTCAACTGAAAGCAAGAGGCAAGATTCAAATTTAGGGGAGTAAATCATTTTGCTCAAAATTCCATCTGGTTAAACTCCTAAATCATAAAAAAAGAATCAGCGCTCCCTAAGACGATCTCAACCCTTAGAATAATAATAACTCAAATAAGATGCACACAAAAATAACACACAATTTGCGTATTAGTTTCAACAGATTTTTCTTTCTTATATGAAGGGGGCTTCACCCCTCCTCAATACCTAGCCCCTTACACTAAAGGTGTTTTGCACTTTCGAAACACTCCCTGTGTGTTTTTGTTTAACAATTTTTAAATCTAACATAGAAATTCTTCATCACAATTTAAGACAAAAGGATTAGATTACAAAGCATTAGACAAAAGGTTTTAAATCCCTATATTGGAAAGGACTTAAGCCTGTGACAGCAAAAGTAACTCAAAGAAGAATTATTATAAAACCTATTTACATTATAATGACGTTTAATAGATTTAATAATGACGTTTTAATAATGTTCGTTAAAAACGAACAGAAATTAAATAAACAATCAATGCAAACAAACATACAATAGATATTAATGTAAATTAATAAATACATCTTAAAACGAGTGAAACTTAAATTGAATATGCAAATCAAGCTTGAAGCGAACAAAAATCACCACAAAGAAGAGTTTGGGTATGATCTCCTTCTCTCAATGTAAGAGTCTAAAACCTACTGCGTCATGGCGCTTTACTGAAAACCAATTTTATGACAAATGTTTTCTTTTGTACTTAATATTGAAAATAAACATTAAAATTATAGTGAAATTTTCAACTGTTGAGATTTAAGCAATTAATATCATTGTACATAAAAATATTCAGTTTAATTTATTAGCTCTTTTTAAAGTTGTTAAAGACGAATGTAGTTTCCCTACAGACAAGTGTTTGGATACTGTCTCCTTTCTTAACTGTAAATAAAAACCAAAACGCCTACTGCGTTATTGGCGCTTATCTGAAAACGGATTATATTACAAATATCTTCTTTTCCAGTTCTTACAGTATTGAAAATAAAAATACAATTACAGTGAAATAAATTCTTGAACTAATGGATCTTTCAACAATTTACTATCATTATTCATCAAATATTCAATTTGATGTTGTTTATACTTTCCGAGACTGTTCAAGACGCATTTAGCTTTCAGTAAAGCGCCAATGACGCAGTAGGTCTTTGATTTTTACAGTGGGAGAAGGAGGTCATACCCAAACTCTTGTTGGTGGTGATTTTTTTCGTTTCAAGCTTGATTTGCATATTAAATTTAATTTTCACTCGTTTTAAGATTTATTTATTAATTTACATTAATATCTATTGTATTGATTGTTTATTTAATTTCTGTTCGTTTTAAGTTTTATTTATACTTCAATAGGAAAATATTTTTTTTTCATTTTAAACTTGATATTCATATTCAATCTAAAAATTACTCGCTTTAAAATATATTTATTCATTAATATTATTACTTGTTGTATGTTTTTGCTATGATTGCTTATTTAATTTCTGTCCGTTTTGGGTTTCATTTATTCTTTAATAGTAATTTCTGGTCGTTTTTAGTTTGAATTTTAAAAGGTATTTGTATCTGCTGAGCTTAAGTTTAAAATAGCCTTTACTTTTCTTTGAAAAACTTATTTTTCGAAAAGTGTTTTAAATTAATTTTTGTTCGGTTTTGATTGCAAAAAATTTCAAGTTTTTAAAAATTCCTTATTTTAAAATCAAACTTTAAAAAAAATCAGATTCATCAAAGTATCAAAACTGATATCAAAGTAACAATATCAAAGTGAAAAAATGGGTTTGTGTCAACCTTGGAGATTTTATTATCTGATGTTTGACGTATTTTTAACAAAATTGCTATCTCAAAAGTTTAATCGGATGGGTTTGGGGAAAAGGGGCGTGGGGGGACTAGATTAAGCTTCGGTCTCTTTTGACTCTTTAAAAGTGAACTAGAACTTTCTATTTTCAATCAAATGAGCCCTCTATGAAGTTCATACGAGTATCCCTTATATAAGAACCATATATATCCCAAAAGCATAACTTGCAACGCATATCCCTGAGCTCTGGGGGGGGGGGTTGTGTCAACCCTGGAGTTTTAATATCTGATGGTCGAAATATTTTTAGCAAAATGGTCACTTGAAATTTTTATCGGATGGGTTTATCCATCCGATACGCCCAAAGGCGTTGAGGACGAGAGGGGCTAGTTGCCCTCTGATCTTTTTCACTCTGAGAAAATGAACTACAACTTTTAATTTCCATTCAAATAAGCCCTCTCTGAAGTTTATACGAGCATACGTTCCATAAGAACCATATATGCCCCCCAAGGCAATATTTACAACGCCTTCCCCGGCCCTTGGGGGGGGGGGGGGTTGTGTTGACACATTAGTTTTTCTTATCTGATCTCTGAATTATTTTTAACAGAATGACTGTACGTAAAGTTGTTTTTTTTTATGATCTTTCAACTATTTTTAACAAAATGGCTACCTCAAATTTTTTATCAGATGTATTTGGGGAGAAAAGGCTTGGGGGGCCAGTTGCCCTCTGATCACTTTTGACTCTTAAAAAGGGCACTAGTGCTCTCGATTTCTAATCGAATGAGCCCCCTTTGAAGTTTATACGACGTCCTCTTCTATGTGAAGTGCCTCTGGGAAAAAAAATAAATGGAGATTGGGGGGAGGCTAGCTGCCCTCCAATCACTTTTGACTCTTAAAAAGTGAATTACAACTTTCAATTTCCAATCAAATGAGCCCTTTATGAATTTTATACGAGCATCCTTTCCATAACAACCATATAAACCCCTAGGGCATAACTTGCAACGCCTACCCCGGGGCCCTGGGGGGCTGTGTCGACACCGGAGTTTTTTGTTATTAGAATTTTGAACTATTTTTAACAAAATGTCTATCTCAAATTTTTTATCTGATGCATTTAGGGCGTGGATTAGGGGGGGGGGGCTAGTTGCCCTCTGATCTACTTTGACTCTTAAAAAGTGAACAAGAAACTTTCAATTTCAAATCAAATGAGCCCACTCCGAAGTTTATACGATCATCTCTTCCATAAGAACTATATATGCCCCTAGAGCATTACTCATAACGGGTGCCTCCAGGTCCTCGCGGGTTCCATCGACACAGGAATTTTTCTTATCTGACCTTTGAACTATTTTTATTGTAATAGCTATTATAAAAATTTTATCGGATGGGCTTGGGAACAAGGGTGGGGGGACTAGTTGCCCTTGGATATCTTTTGACTCTTACAAATTGAACTAGAACTTTCAATTTCCAATCAAACGAGCCCCTCTAAAGTTTATACGAGCATCCCTTTCATAAGAACCATATACGCCCCCAGGACAACACTTACAACGCCTATCCCGCAGGCTCTGGGGGGTGTTTTTGTTATCCAATTTTTGAACAATTTCCAAAACACTGGCTATCTCAAAATTTGTAGGGGACGAGTTTGAGGGAAAAAGAGCGTGGAGGGGCTAGTTTGACTCTCTTGACTCTTAAAAAGTGAACTAGAACTTTCAATTTCCAATCAAATGAGCCCTCTTTGAAATTAATACGAGCATCCCTTCCATAAGACCCATATGTGCCCCCAGGGCATAACTTACGATACCTACCCCTGGTGGGTTGTGTCAACACCGAAATTTTTTTTTATATGATCTTTGAACTATTTTTAACAAAATAGCTATCTTAAAATTTTTAAGGGCACTAGCCTTTGATTTTCCAATCGAATGAGCCTTTTTTAAAGTTTCTACCACAACGCCTTCTATAAAACCTTATATACCCCAGGGCATAACATAAAACCCTTGCCCTAAGGGTTGTGAGGGAGTGTCCTCCTCAAAAACATATTTTCTATCTGGAAATCAACTATGCTGAACAAAATGGCTATCTCAAAATTTTGATTGGATGTGTTTGGGGGAATGATGGGTGTGGGGGGGGGGCTAGTTGCCCTCCAATCACTTTCGACTATTACAAAGGGCACTAACCCTTTGAATTTCTAGTCGAATGAGCCTTTTTTGCAGTTTCTACGACAACGCCTTCTATAAAAAACCTTATATGCTCCCAGGGCATAACTTAAGACCTTAGCCCTGAGGGTTGTGGGGGAGCGTCCTCCTTAAAAACATATTTTCTATCTGGAAATCAACTACGCTGAACCAAATGGCTATCTCAAAATTTTGATTTGATGTGTTTGGGGAAATGATGGGCGTTGGGGGCGGGGGGGAGCTAGTTGCACTCCAATCACTTTCGACTATTAAAAAGGACACTAGCCCTTTGAATTTCCAATCGAATGAGCCTGTTTTTAAGTTTCTACAACAACGCCTTCTGTAAAGAACCTTATATGCCCCCAAGGCATAACTTACACCCCTTGTCCTGAGGGTTGTGATGGAGTGTTTTCCTCGAAAATTTATTTTCTATCTGGAAATTAACTACGCTAAACAAAATGGCTATCTCAAAATTTTGATTTGATGTGTTTTGGGGAATGATGGCTAGGGGGGGGGGGGTAGTTATCCTCCAATCATTTTCGACTATTAAAAAGGGTACTAGAACTCTTGATTTCCAATCGAATGAGCCCCCTCTGAAATTTCTAAGACGACCCCTTCCATATGAAGTGCCTCTGGGAAAAAAACAATAATAAATAAATAATAAAACATTGGAGCCGTATGGCCTTTACTATAGGCGACGCTACAGCGTTGCCTCTAACAAAAAATTCAAGCGTACAAATGATATCTTCACAAGTCATTTTCGATTCCCCACACTTTTTTTAAGCAACGCTGGAAGTCTTAATTTTGAATAGGCAAACTTTATGAATTAGTGTCCCATTTTATGATTTATGGATCAGACATATTCAGAGCTTCCATCTTGGAATCTCAAAAATCGGAGAGAAAGTCTTAAGAATTAGGGGCGTTTTCGGGGACAAGTTTTCAAGATTTTGTCAATTTTATCCGATATACCCGTCAAATGATGTTGATAATGCATTTAATGGATGTTGATTAAGCATTTATTCACTCTGACGCTTAGATTTTGTCAATTTTATGCCATGTATCCGAGAAAGGGATGCTGATATAGAATTTAATCACTCTGATACTTAAATTCTGTCAATTTTATCCAACATATCCTACAAAGGATGTTGATAATGAATTTATTGACTCTGATACTTAGATCTCGTCAATTTTATCCCATGTATTCGAAAAAGAGATGCTGATATAGAATTTAATCACTCTGATACTAAGATTTTGTTAATTTTATCCGACATATGTGACAAAGGATGTTGATAATGAATTTATTCACTCTGATACTTAGATTTTATCCATTATATCCGATGTATCTGACAAAAGGATGTTGATAAAAAAAAATTATTCACTCTGACACTTAGATTTTGTCAATTTTATCCAATCTATCGGAGAAATGAGGATGATAATGAATTTATTGGCTCTGATACTTAGATTTTGTGAATGTTATCCGATGTACCCAACAAATAAATTTGATAAAGAATTTATTCACTCTGATACTTAGATTTGGACAATGTTATCCGACAATATCTGGCAAAAGATAAATATAAAGAATTTATTTAATCTGACACTTAGTCTTTGTCAATTTTATCCGACATATCCGAAAAAGGATGCTGATAAAGCATTTATTGACTCTGATACTTAGATTTTGTCAATTATATTTGATGTATCTGACAGTAAGATGTTGATAAGAAATTTATTCACTCTGACACCTACATTTTGTCAATTTTATCCAACATATCCGACAAAGGATGCTGATAATGCACTTATACACTCTGATATTTAGATTTTGTCAATTATATTCATTGTATCTGAAAAAAGATGCTGATAAAAAAATTTATTCACTCTGGCACCTAGATTTTTTCAATTTTATTCCATGTATGCGAGAAAGGGATGTTGATATAGAATTTAATCAATCTGATAGTTATATTTTGTTAATTTTATCCGATATACCTGACAAATGATGTTGATAATGCATTTAAAGGATGTTGATAAAGCATTTATTCACTCTGATACTTAGATTTTTGTCAATTTTTTCCCATGTATCCGAGAAAGAGATGTTGATATAGAATTTAACCACTCTGATACTTAGATTTTGTTAATTTTCTCCGACATGTTCGACAAAGGATGTTGATAAAAAAATTTATTCACTCTGACACTTAGATTTTGTCAAATTTTATCCTGTCTATCGGAGAAATAAGGATGATAATGAATTTATTAGCTCTAATACTTAGATTTTGTGAATGTTATCCGATGTAACCAGCAAATAAAGTTGATAAGGAATTTATTCACTCTGACACTTTGATTTTGACAATGTTATCTGACAATATCTGGCAAAAGATAAAGATAAAGAATTTATTTAATCTGATACTTATATTTTGTCAATTTTATTCGACATATCCGACAAAGGATGCTGATAAAGCATTTATTCACTCTTATACTTAGATTTTGTCAATTATATTTGATGTATCTGACAATAAGATGTTGATAAGACATTTATTCACTCTCACTCTGACACCTAGATTTTGTCAATTTTATCCAACATATCTGACAAAGGATGCTGATAAAGCATTTTTTCACTCTGATATTTAGATTTTGTCAATTATATTCATTGTATCTGACAAAAAATGTTGATAAAAAAATTTATTCACTCTGACACCTAGATTTTGTAAATTTTACCCCATGTATTCGAGAAAGGGATGTTGATATAGAATTTAATCAATCTGATACTTAGATTTTGTCAATTTTATCCGATATACCCGACAAAGGATGTTGATAAAGCATTTATTCACTCTGATACTTAGATTTTGTCAATTACATTCAATGTATCTGACAAAAGATGTTGGTAAAAAAAAAATATGCTCTCTGACGCATAGAATTTGTCAATAGTATCCCATGTATCAGAGAAAAGGATGCTGATATAGAATTTAATCACTCTGATACATAGATTTTGTCAATTTTATCCTACATACCCGACAAAGGATGTTAATATGCATTTATTCACTCGGATACTTAGATTTTGTCAATTTTATCCGACATATCTGACAAATGATGTTGATACAGCATTTATTCAATCTGATACTTAGATTTTGTTAATTTTATCCGATGTATCTGAAAGAGGAGGTTGATAAAAAAAATTTATTCACTCTAGCACTTAGATTTTGTCAATTTTATCCAACATATCTGACAAAGGATGCTGATAAAGCATTTATTCACTCTAATGCTTAGATTTTGTCAATTATCTTTGATGTATCTGACAAAAGATGTTGATAAAAAAAAAAATTTATTCACTCTGACACTTAGATTTTGTCAATTTTATCCAACATATTCGACAAAGGATGCTGATAAAGCATTTATTCACTCTGATATTTAGATTTTGTCAATTATATTCGGTGTATCTGACAAAAGATGTTCTTAAAAAAATTTATTCACTCTGACACTTAGATTTTTTCAATTTTATACCATGTGTTCGAGAAAGGGATGTTGATATAGAATTTAATCACTCTAATATTTAGATTTTGTCAATTATGTTGGGTGTATCTGACAAAAGATGTTGATAGAAAAAATTATTCTCTCTGACACTTAGATTTTGTCAATTTTATCCCATGTATTCGAGAAAGGGATGTTGATATGCATTTGAAGGATGTTGATAAAGCATTTATTCACTCTGATACTTAGATTTTGTCAATTTTTTCCCATGTATTCGAGAAAGGGATGTTGATATGCATTTGAAGGATGTTGATAAAGCATTTATTCACTCTGATACTTAGATTTTGTCAATTTTATCCCATGTATCCGAGAAAGAGATGTTGATATGGAATTTAATCACTCTGATACTTAGATTTTGTCAATTTTATCCGACATATCCGACAAATGATGTTGATAATCAATTTATTCACTCTGATACTTAGATTTTGTCAATTTTATCCGAGATATTCGAAAATGATGTTGATAAAGCATTTATACAATCTGATACTTAGATTTTGTCAATTTTATCCGATGTATCTGACAGAGGATATTGATGAAAAAAAAAAGTTATTCACTCTAACACTTATATTTTGTCAATTTTATCCGACATATCCGAAAAAGGATGCTGATAAAGCATTTATGCACTCTGATACTTAGATTTTGTCAATATATTTGGTCTATCTGACAAAAGACGTTGATAAAAAAAATTGATTCACTCATACACTTAGATTTTGTCAATTTTATCCAACATATCCAACAAAGGATGCTGATAAAGCATTTATTTACTCTGATGTTTAGATTTTGCCAATTATATTCGGTGTATCTGACAAAAGATTTTGATAAAAAAAAATATTCACTCTGACACTTAGATTTTGTCAATTTTATCCCATGTATTCGAGAAAGGGATGTTGATATAGAATTTAACCTCTCTGACACTTAGATTTTGTCAATTTTATCCACCATATCCGACAAAGGATGCTGATAAGACATTTATTCACTCTTATATTTAGATTTTGTCAATTATATATGTTGTATCTGACAAAAAATGTTGATTATAAATTTTTCACTCTGACACTTAGATTTTGTCAATTTTATTCCTTGTATTGGAGAAATCGGTGTTGATATAGAATATAATCAATCTGATGCTTAGATTTGTCAGTTTTATCCAATATAACCAACAAGTGATGTTGTTAATGCATTTGAAAGATGTTGATAAAGTATTTATTCACTCTGATACTTAGATTTTGTCAATTTTATTCCATATATCCGAGAAAGATATGTTGATATAGAATTTAATCACTCTTATACTTAGATTTTGTTAATTTTATCCGAGATATCCGACAAATGATGTTGATAAAGCATTTATTCAAGCTGATACTTTGATTTTGCCAATTTTATCCGATATATGATGAAAAAAAAATTATTCACTCTAACACTTAGATCTTGTCAATTTTATCCAATATATCTGACAAAGGATGCTGATAAAGCATTTATTCACTCTGATACTTAGATTTTGTCAATTTTATCCCATGTATTCGAGAAAGGGATGTTGATATGCATTTGAAGGATGTTGATAAAGCATTTATTCACTCTGATACTTAGATTTTGTCAATTTTATCCCATGTATCCGAGAAAGAGATGTTGATATAGAATTTAATCACTCTGATACTTAGATTTTGTCAATTTTATCCGACATATCCGACAAATGATGTTGAAAATCAATTTATTCACTCTGATACTTAGATTTTGTCAATTTTATCTGAGATATTCGAAAAATGATGTTGATAAAGCATTTATACAATCTGATACTTAGATTTTGTCAATTTTATCCGATGTATCTGACAGAGGATATTGATGAAAAAAAAGTTATTCACTGTAACACTTAAATTTTGTCAATTTTATCCGACATATCCGAAAAAGGATGCTGATAAAGCATTTATTCACTCTTATACTTAGATTTTGTCAATTATATTTGGTCTATCTGACAAAAGACGTTGATAAAAAAAATTAATTCACTCATCATACACTTAGATTTTGTCAATTTTATCCAACATATCCAACAAATGATGCTGATAAAGCATTTATTTACTCTGATATTTAGATTTTGCCAATTATATTCCGTGTATCTGACAAAAGATTTTGATAAAAAAAAATTATTCACTCTGACACTTAGATTTTGTCAATTTTATCCCATGTATTCGAGAAAGGGATGTTGATATAGAATTTAACCTCTCTGACACTTAGATTTTGTCAATTTTATCCACCATATCCGACAAAGGATGCTGATAAGACATTTATTCACTCTTATATTTAGATTTTGTCAATTATATTTGTTGTATCTGACAAAAAATGTTGATTATAAATTTTTCCCTCTGACACTTAGATTTTGTCAATTTTATTCCTTGTATTCGAGAAATCGGTGTTGATATAGAATATAATCAATCTGATGCGTAGATTTGTCAGTTTTATCCAATATAACCAACAAGTGATGTTGATAATGCATTTGAAAGATGTTGATAAAGTATTTATTCACTCTGATACTTAGATTTTGTCAATTTTATTCCATATATCCGAGAAAGTTATATTGATATAGAATTTAATCACTCTGATACTTAGATTTTGTTAATTTTATCCGAGATATCTGACAAATGATGTTGATAAAGCATTTATTCAAGCTGATACTTTGATTTTGCCAATTTTATCCGATATATGATGAAAAAAATATTATTCACTCTAACACTTAGATCTTGTCAATTTTATCCAATATATCTGACAAAGGATGCTGATAAAGCATTTATTCACTCTGATACTTAGATTTTGTCAATTATATTTGATGTATCTGATAAAAGATGTTGATAAAAAGATTTATTCATTCTAACACTTAGATTATGTCAATTTTATCTAACATATCCGACAAAGGAAACTGACAAAGCATTTATTCACTCTGATATTAAAATTTTGTCAATTATATTCGTTGTATCTACCAATAGAAGTTGATAAAAAAATTATTCACTCTGACACTTAGATTTTGTCAATTATATCCCATGTATTTGAGAAAGGGATGTTGATATAGAACTTAATCAATCTGAAACTTAGATTTCGTCAATTTTATCCGATATACGCTTCAAATGATGTTGATAATGCATTTAATGGATGTTCGTAAAACATATATTCTCTCTGATACTTAGATTTTGTCAATTTTATCCCATGTATCCGAGAAAGGGATGCTGATATAGAATTTAATCACTCTAATACTTAGATTTTGTCAATTTTATCCGAAATATCCGAAAAAGGATGTTTATAATGAATTTATTCACTCTAATACTTAGATTTTATCAATTTTATCCGATGTATCTGACAAAGGATGTTGATAAAAAACAATTTATTCACTCTAATACTTAGATTTTGTCAATTTTATCCCATGTATCCGAGAAATGGATGCTGATATAGAATTTAATCACTCTGATACTTAGATTTTGTCAATTTTATCTGATATATCTGACAAAGGATGTGGATAATGAATTTATTCACTCTGATACTTAGATTTTATCAATTTTATCCGATGCATCTGACAGAAGGATGTTGATAAAAAAAATTATTCACTCTGATACTTAGATTCTGTCAATTTTATCCAATCTATCTGAGAAATGATGATGATAATAATTTATAAGCTCTGATACTTAGATTTTGTGAATGTTATCCGATGTAACCAACAAATGAAGTTGATAAAGAATTTATTCACTCTGATACTGTAGCATTGGGTACTGCTCCATTTGTGGCAATAAGGATTGTGGCAATAAGGATTGTGGCACCTGTGGCAATAATGATCGACCGCGCTAAATGTAATGTTAAGGGGATTTACCCTGTATACCGATCGCACCAACTGCGCTGTTAAGGTTTAAAGCTGTGAACTTGCACCTTATCAGTTCTTCGATCGCGCCCCTTGTAACAGTAAAAATTGTGCCATCAAGGACTGCGCCATAGCAATGGGGAGTAGGGTAAATGGGTGACCGCGCCACTCGCTAAACGCGAGAAAAAAAATGCGTACTATATAGTAATTCGATAGTTGGAAATTCTCCAACTATCAATCCAGGAGTGTGACCTCGCTTCCTCGAGTGATCTCCTTGTCAATTACCTCTAATGTTATGTAGAAATCAGATTCCTGGGAGCAGTACCAATGGAGTACAATTGAACTAGTTATCTACCGCGCGATGAGATACAGTCATATAATAAGAAAAAACACAAATAGAAAAGTAATAGTGTTATTGAGACTTACATTTTAGGTGTACAACAGTGCTTCACTTCAATTGACGACAATAGAGGCAGAGATAATAATGACCAAATCTCTACAATGACTGCCTAATGATAATTCTGAAAAATGAATGCCCAATAATAGTTCTGACAAACGAATGACTCGAAAAACACTTTTCTTCACTATATCTAACTAGTCCTGATCCTGCGCCCTAAGAGCTATTTCACGGGCTGGCCCAACTCTTGTGAAGGGCCCGCTACCTTGTAATTATGTTTGCAAGCTCACTTCATTATGCTAACTGTCCATTCAATAATTCCTTTAAATATTTTTGATGATTAAACATTCATACTGCTCTTATAACTTAAACTTCCTGTGAACTTTGTATCTAGTAATTTTTTTATTGTCAAGCATCTTCGCGAAATTCAAAACCGATTAGCTTCAATGTTTGGCTGAGACTAGAATGCGGTTTTTCTTTTGCTGATTAAGAAGTTTTCTTTTTGAAACGGGATTTAAACTTAATTAGGGGAAGTTTAATTTATGTCGGCATTATCCTTAGAAGGAAATAATTTTATTTTTTTTTTGTATTTTAAATATATCACATATTACTCAAGGTACATATTACCCTTCCCATTGTTTAATAACGTCCCGTCATTAGGACTTGCTTGCCCTTGGGTTTTTGAAATATCCACTATTTATTAACTATTGGTCCTACGTAATTTTAATTGACATTGTATTATTTTATACTTTTACATAAGCTTAATCAGGAGTGCTAAAAATTTTCTCTATTACTTTTCTTATTTTATTATATATCCCTTTCTAAAGTTCATCTACCGGACTAAGATTATCTATGGTTCTGGCCTAGCTACCATAATAAAGTTTTTTTCTACATCTAACACTGATGACTTTTACATTTCCAGCAGGGTTGAGGCTATTCTATTTTTACTATAAGATTTTTTGAAAATTCACCTTTTACAAGTTTTTTTTTGATTTTGCTAACTATAGGATAATTATGCTTCCTATCTAAGCTAAATTAATGGGGAAATACATTGACTTTAAATTAACTCTATCTAATTAAATAAGAATATATATATATATATATATATATATATATATATATATATATATATATATATATATATATATATATATATATATATATATATATATATATATATATATATATATATATATATATATATATAATATATATATATATATATATATATATATATATATATATATATATATATATATATATATATATATATATATATATATATATATATATATATATATATATATATATATATATATATATATATATATATATATATATATATATATATATATATATATATATATATATATAATATATATATATACATATATATATATATATAATATATATATATATATATATATATATATATATATATATATATATATATATATATATATATATATATATATATATGTATATATATATATATATATATATATATATATATATATATATATATATATATATATATATATATATATATATATATATATATATATATATATATATATATATATATATATATATATATATATATATATATATAGATATATATATATATATATATATAGATATATATATATATATATATATATATATATATATATATATATATATATATATATATATATATATATATATATATATATATATATATATATATATATATATATGAATATATATATATATATATATATATGAACGATTTAAAATGTTCACTACATTCACTGGTAATCATTAAAACATTTTCACTGGGTTTGTTATAATAAGTTA
Source organism: Artemia sinica (assembly GCA_027921565.1). Classification (NCBI taxonomy): domain Eukaryota; kingdom Metazoa; phylum Arthropoda; class Branchiopoda; order Anostraca; family Artemiidae; genus Artemia; species Artemia sinica. Next base: position 1,093,845 of record CM051266.1, read on the forward strand.
TCGAAGTTTTTTTTCAAAACTATTTTTTTATCATAACTATTAAAATGTGACATTTGTAAATTCACACCTATTTCATCACCTTACGTGTCTCTTAGCGTTTTCACTCCTTCTGTTGTAAATTATGGTCCTTTATTCCTTTCGTCTTGGCAAAAATTTTAAAACACTTACAATATAGTTTCTTCACAGAACAGTTCGAGCATGGTTATGTTCATCTTGGACGAAACGCTTTCTCTAATTGTCAAACGGGAAATGATACTCCCAGGTACAGGTGTGTAGAATTTTGATATCAGAGTTCATTCTCACCTGCTGTTTTTGGATAGTTCATAAGGTGCCTTATCGTTAAGGGGTTGAACACTGGGACTGTTGGGACTTGGGACTTGATCTGTTATCAACGCAGTCCGGATTGTGTTGATTTTCTTCTCAGCATATCGTTCTTGGGATATTTTAAAGTACATAGAGAATGTAATTCCCGTATAATTAATTGTTCGTTTGTGCACTTAGACATTAAGTTCTCTTAATGTCCTGGCTTGCGGACTTAATGTCCATGTTCGTGCCTGGCTTGCGTCTATTAACTTTAGCGGTGATTCCTTGGTTAATCACAGGGGAATTGATGTCTGGATTTGGAATGGGTCGACATCAAACTTTAGTGACTCCTTCAACATATTGTCTTTAACTTTTGGGAGGAGTATATTGCCACTGAGGGGTTAGTCACTGGGGTTAATTTTGGTTTCTGTAATTCAATGGTTGGTTTCCAGGTCCATTTTTCAGAAATTATCTCGTAACATTTATGGGATGACAGAGATAGGAACTTTTCGCATTTGATAGAGGTGATAGGATGGGCTCCGAGAAATGGTCGAAAGGGATTCAACGCGTGAATCTGCGACACATAAATAATTTTTGGGTTTATAAAATATCATAACTATACAGTCATATGGTAAATGGGTCCATAAGGATTATCAAGGGTGATATTTATGTACTTATATCTTATACTGGTCGATGGGGTTCTCAGGATTCATGTGTTTATATAGTTCGATAATGCACTGGATACTGAGATTCAAATATAGTGTTACCTGATACGTAATATGGTTTGTGGTTGAGGAAAAAACGATCAAAAGTCAAATGTAATTTTTGTAAACGAAGCTAGGACGAAAATTGCCTGGAGTCTATGGTGAGTACTCTTCATTGGTTGAGGTATGATGAAAATAGATGCTACTAGGTTGTATCTGCACTGGACTACGCATTGTAATGATCGATTTTCAATATGTCATTCCACTTCCTGTAATAAAAATAACTAGGCAGAATCACTCGTTCTTTAAAACAAGTCGTCATAATACATAATAAGCAATATAATTAGTTACTGTTACGGTGAATTTTACACTACAGGACAATATTAAACGTATTGGTTAGTCTGAAGTTGGTTGTGAGAGTGTTAGGACTCTAAAACATGGATGAACTTGAGAAAGAGCGAATCATGGGGAATCTTGTGTTTATGGAAAAAATGTTTGATTCTAGATGATGATTTTCTAGAGCTGTCTATTCAAAGGAAGATATTTTCTCAGGGAATGCTTGTCGATATAATGAAAACTGATTCTCCGTCATTAGACTATTGCATGAAGCTTTTACGTTGTGGTCCAAATGCATTTACACAATTTATTGACATATTAATCACGACACAGCAAAATGATATTGTGAATATGCTTTTAAACACTAGTTTATAAATTTAGGACTTTTTTCTCATGAGAAAGATGGAGTTCAAGGATGATTTACTCCTCTCTATCTTTCTGTCTATCCCACTCAATTTGTTGATAGTAGCTCAGTTTCATTGTGACAGTGAGAGTGTCAACACATTAAAAAAATGTTCCTTACATGTCCGCTATGCATGTACACACTGGGCAGCTGGTCATCATGTGAAAATTGTACAATGATTGATGAGCATGATGAAAAGTGCAGATTATGCAACCCGTGTAAATTGCATAGAGGATATGCTGTAAAAATTAAAGGTTGTAATTACTGTCCTGAAGAGGTATGTGACTCTCATCCTAGAGGGCACCTATGCTCCAATTGCCACTATGATAAATGTAATCAGTGGGAGAATACATATCCTGGTATGATTGGAAAGAATCCTAAGCGTGATTTTAGTTTATTGCTAAGAGATTGGTATCGTCGTGGCTTTAGATTGTTCTGGGAGGAGGAACCGGGTCAGCGATTCAACTGTTGAAACAACAAAAGAATTTGGTTTCTACGTCATCGTTGTGAAGACAATGGCTACTATGATTATAAGCCCACTGATTTTTATTTGGCTGTGACGGAATGTGATTCGCCACTTGAGGACACTGTTTATGACATTGCTTCAAATAGGCAAATTGAAACATGTGAATTCTATAAAATGAATGAGAATAGTATCATTGACTATACAAAGAGATATGATAAGAGTGAAGTTACACTCTACTGTAGAAAATGCGACCCTGACATTGAAGCACATCAGGATCAGTATACTGTGAGTTCAGATAATCTACCTGTATTAGTTGTTCTCGACAAGTACCTATACCTAGTAGAAGATGAAATCTAAAGAGTAGAAAAGTCGTTTTTATCATGTACATACATTATTTTTATTAATAAACAATTTCACATACATTTTTAGAACATTTTATTCGTAGGGCACTAAAATCAATATTAAACACGCTTGTAAGTATGTTTTCCACTAGAAAGTCGTTCAATCGAGGTAAGTCAACTTAAATGTTGAGAAACTGCTTGTAGGTATAGCCACGTCATCTGAACATGAAAAAGTGTAGCGCATGAAAGCCACATGTCTTAGTCGTTAAATCCTGTATTTTTCGTTGATTTTGAATAATAGTTTTCCCACTGCTTTCAATAAAGTTGCTGATGTATGGAGTGTAGAATTTATACGATAGGCCAAGAGGATCAAAAAATTCAATATTCTTCGCTGTTTGAAAGATGCATAGCCAATGGCCTGTCTTCAAAGTCGATGGACTGCTATTAACAATGATTAGGGTATTGTTAACACTTGGAATTTTTTCAATAAAGTCCGATGGTATGCAATAGGACTTGTACTGGGACATGTATGGATTCATACTAAACACGTTGATTATTTGGTTTGTGTTCATGGTGCTAGGTCTAGTAGAAACACTGCCGTCGGGTGTGATTTCCCAATAGGTTTCAAATTGACTCAATGATATATTAGCGATGATACTCTCAGTAAAAGCATCGGCAAATGTACACTCTAAACGTACATTCCCTGTTCGTACTATGCTCATATCCTGGGTCCCCAACAAGTCCAAAACAATTACACCATGATTTTTTGAAAACATTGAATTGGTTATTCCATTTTCAAATAGTTGGGAATCATGATCTAGGGATTGCATGGTCAACTCGTACAGAGTTCTATAGTATTTTTGTCAAATGATAGAGTGTACAATGGAATACCATTCACCTTACACACAAGGCTAGATAGACCGAAAAAAATTAAAATCATGGGGGGATGCAGTCCAGGATCCAAACGGCACTGCCACTCTTCACAAAGGCCAAAGCCAGTTTTGATGGGATTTCTCCATTGATAAATGATGAATCGGTATAGCTACGAGACCCAGTGGCAATGTGACGTTGATTGGTGATTGTATGGGGGACAAGAAGTTTAATGTTGTTGCCGTTGGCTCTTAGCTTTTCCACTGCCAATGCAACAGAGCTCATAACCTGTTGTTTTCAGACGTGGAGAATTGCCGATGTGATAATGACATTTGCATCGGATGCTGCAGGAAGTGTTTTTCTCACAATGAAATTCGACGGGGCAAGATGCAACTTTATGTCAATCTTGACACTGGGGGGTAACCATTGGGATATATTGGATATCTCATGATTTAATTTTCCAACTAAGTTATACTCCTGGGTCACTGCAGTAGTCAACTCACCGTCAGTATCAACACCTGATCGATATTCATAGCCCAATGACTGTCCTCTCAGCTCCTTATATGCCTTTGGTGTCATCATCATAAATTGTATGTAGCTTGCATAGTTGGATAAATTATTGGTAGTGCTTACCAATGTTCCATTAATAAATACATTAATTTGTTTGAACAGGTTGTGTAGAATACAGTTTTCGTCGGAGAGACCATTGGCAGTTGTTGGAGTTGTAGCATCTGACTTTTTCAACACCGCAACATTTAAATCAATAAATGTTAATGGCAAATCAATGAAATAGTCATTGGAAAATATTTGACAGTGTATATTTTCCGAGAGGGGTTGCTGGGGATGAAATTGTTCAAAGCAGCCATACTTAACACTGACATCAACATTTTTAGAATTGAAAATATTCAATAAGGAACTGATTGATGGGTGTGATTTCTTGTGGGGGAGATAAGTCATCTTAAGAGAAGAAATCCTTCTTTGATCTAACAATCTTTTCTTTTTCTTCTTATTGGTCTTCCTCGTTTTATTCCTCAAAGTCCTTGTTGATGTCCTTTGCTTCCCACCTGGGTAGAGACTGATCAGTGAATGACGCGCACGCATCCTTTTCAATCCCTTCCCATTTTTCTGAGATCTTAATTCCTCACCAACGGCTCTTGTTGAAGATCTAATATTTTCCTTAACACTCTCCTTGAAATTCTTACCCGACCCCCAGTCCTGTAGTGTTGAGGCAGCAAAATTTGATGCAACAGGTACAAGATATTTTCTGGCAAGGGGTAGTGCAGAACGAAATAACCTAGCAAACCAGCTACCAATACCATAGTCAGACATTCTAGTACGCCCCTTGTAGTAGTCCAATCCATTGCCTATTTGACATGGACTCAGAGCACCAACATAGCAATTGATATCGGGACAGACAAATGAAATTCTTCTATTGTTCATTTTAGGAGGTGGTGTCGCTGAAAATGGGTCGAAAATGACATGTAATCACTGCTAAGCCTTTCGTTATTGCTAGAGGATCACCCAATTCACTTCTTAGTGTTAACTGTTAACTGAATTCCAAATACGAAGTGTTTACAGGAACATGCTGAAGATGCTTTATATTATAGTGGTGAACAAGTTTATGAGTTGTTTTTCGTTCAAGAACACGTAGGAGGGGGATATTTGAATTACAAACTCTCGATGTTTTCCACAAAGGAGGCATAGAGAAATATGCAAGAGTCCGAGACAAAACCAGGTGGATAATCAGCAAAAATAACTTGATCCATCCCGCCAACAGTGCCAGCGTTTTCCCATTGATCATATTCTGTTTAAAGCCAAGAACGCCTCTCAGATTATCATTGAGATGAATTATTTCAATGTCAACAGGTGAGGTAATGTGAATCCTATCGTGTTCCATTGAATAATTAAAATGGAATTTACCTTTCCTACTATATGAGATTTTTCTATTGATTGCACGACACAAATCCATCATAGTACCATACTCTTTATATCTCAATATAACATCTGGATATTCACTAGATTTAAATGCTTCAACCCATTCATACTCGACAAATAGTGACCAATCGAATGGTATAACTTTTATATTATACACACGATCCTTTCTTAGGATGTCATAGGCATTTTTGAGAATACAGTCGACAAGAGCCACTTCATATTTTCCGTCATCGAATTTGATGGCGGGGGAGAGTTTCGTCCAAAAAATCACTTGTTTTATTCAAGTCGTTGTAGAGAGGATCGGAAACGTTGGACATAAATGTTACATAGAGATTATTGGGCATTGTGAATATCTTCAACACTGATCCAAGAATCAAAATCAGAGTTGTATCCTAGCCACTGAACAAGTAACTGTTTCTTACCCCTGCAAGTATGAGTCTTTAATATCTTTTCAATTCGATATATTTCACTATTATTTTTAACTTTTTGTAGTTCATAGTCGTAAAAGCCGCCGAGAATTTCTTCAACTTTGGTATCGTGCAAACGATAAGTTATGGGTTTAGTGTCTAGGATTTTTCCCACTTTAAAAAGTTCTGTGGACCACAAGTAATTACCCTTTTCAAAAACATTAGTTGTTCTATTAATTCGAACAGTATCACCAACATTAAATTTGTTCTTCTTGACAATCGTTTCATTGGAATATTGTTTAAGAAAGGTGTCAATTGTATCATGATCAGAATTATGAGCTTCCGTTGGGGTTGAATTGGACAATGATCGATGAGGTCGTTGATTATAAATCAACATGATTTTATCTAAATCATGAATAAAAGCATTTGTATTTGTCAATGTACAATATCTTGAAATTAAAAGTCGAATGGTTCTTATCAATTTTTCGGCCAATGCAGGTTCTATAGGACTATGACTATGATAGAGCAGTGTATTTTATTTCGATAGTACTTTTGCAACATGGGGATTAACAAATTCACTACGACGATCCGTTTGAATTTTTTTTGTACGAATCCGGTTCGAGAATACTTTCAACGGCCTGAGAAACTTCAACACCTCTCTTCGAGCGCAATGGAATGGCATATGCATAGCGAATAAAAACACTGATTGCAAGTAGAATGTACTTGTACGGTGTATTGTGACGTCGTTGAATCTCATCTAGAGTTAAGAGATCTGCTTGCATTATATGCAATGGGAAAAAGGCTTTAGTTTTTCGATAATGATTAGCACGAAGTCTATGATTTCTATGTAGAGTGTAACTTGATTCATTTGTAGATAGTCTTGTACACTTTTAGCGTGAACACCAGTGACTTTGGAAAGAGTGGTGGGGGAACTTAAATTTCCCACTTCACCAATATTTTCATAAACACGTTTCAGAACTTCAACAATTTTGAACGTAAACGTGTAGTGTAACGTCCGCTACCCTTCTGTATACTAGTGGTTGGCGGTGGTTGTGGTGACGTTGACTTGATACGTCTTCGCTTTTTTCTAGCTATCAGTGGTGTGCTCCTCCTCCTCCTCACCATTGTCGAGTTTCCACTAGGTGTGCTATTATTTTTCCAAAATTGATTTAAAATCTTCTTCTTCTTCTTCTTCTTCTTCTTCATGTTTATATTTTAATGGTGTTGAGGGTGCATGTTCATTTAATTTTTTTAGAATTCGCCTATTGCTAATAAGGCTTTTGGAGAAGTTTAATGTATTTAGAAAGTTGTATAGATGATCGTCAAATGATAATAGTCCTTTACGATTTGTAACCATATCATAGATCAAATCAAGTAGATTATAGCTCTTGCCCTGAATTATAATTCCTTTCCCATTGCTATCAACTTGAATATGATCTTGACCACTTCCCATGAGATATGTTATGAGTCGTTTACTTTGTTCACGATATGAGTGGGGCATTAGATTTTCAACGCTCGACATAATTGAATCCAAATACTCCTTCTTTAATTGTGTTCCAGCAGCAGCAACAGACGAAGAATCATGAGGAGATGGTTATTTTTTTGTGATCAATACTACTGGCCTTCGCACGATAGGGCTTATGTTTGTCCACTCGGCGAAGTGCATCTTGAAGTAAAAGCAGTTTTTTATCATCCTCAATATTCTCGTTGTCAATGAATTTACTCAGATTGTCCTCAAAGTGTTCCACGGGTGAGAGAGAGCGAGTTCCGAGTTCTATTGGAGTCAATTTATACGGTTTGTCCATTCTCTCTCTCCAGAGAAAACTGTTTACAAGTCCTGCAATTATCGGTAGTAAAAGTGTGAAAAAGCTACCGCCTGCCTGAAGAAGACGTTTCCTTTTAAAATTCTTTCCTTTGTTTTTAGAGGCCAATGTACGTACAATGGAGCGATGTTGCTTTGCCAATGCTTCTTATTTTTCTATTCAATAGTACCATGTCCGGGCCAATGATTGTAAAGGAAGTGTAATTTGGATCGGCAATAATTTTAGCACATTGTTCGGGATCGGTCACGACGTCAAAACGATTCCTATTGCGAACACTTTCGCACATTTTACCAAAAGCCGAATTTAAAATGAGCTTATAGATTTCTTTGTCGGCTTTTGTCTGCGCTTCAGAACGTTTCTTGACGAAAGTGTCAACAAACGTTGTCAGATAGGGTTTTTGACTAAACTGGAGGGCTCTATGAACCTTTGTGACGTTGAAATCATTGTTGCACATCCATTTTGTGCCACATGATGTACATTAATATTTTCTTCGGCAGAAGGTCGGCAATAAGTTTTTGTTTTGAAGGTGACCAAAGCAATCCGTCCACCTCGACCAAACGTCTGTTACAGGGGCTCAAAGAGTCCCTAGACACAGGTCTATTGATGCATGGAAAAACAAAATCCTTTACCGAATTCTGAAGCTCAACTGGTATCTCCCCATCAATTTCAAAAAACATCCAACCGGCCCATTCTCCTCAACACTGTCAATGTTGGGGAAATGGGGGGCTTGAGGATCATTGAGCCATTTATAGTCATCGCAGGGTAGCGCATAATGGGACATGGCCGAGGGGTAGAGGGAATTCATATCAAGGAAAACTGCATCTGATTTTGTCCCCGTCTTCTCTCCAGTTGGATCAGTTTACAAGATACGATCCCCGTGAAAAACGAATCCACCCCTCATTGACCTCTCGATGAAAAGGTGCTGATCGATGTCGGTGATCAGCCGAATTTTTTCCCCGCTAATTTTTAGGATGAGGTCTATTACCAGATGAGGAGATGAAAAATAATATCCTAAATCAAGGTTAAATTCCCATATATTTTGTCCGTATTTTTACACATAATGTCTAACAAAGTTAACACATCAATCGACAAATACAGTTTGCAGTAGTCAAACCCATTTTTACACCCTCCCTCTGCCCACAGTTATTTAGCAAAACTGTATTCATCAGGGGTGCACCTACTATCGTGTAAACTGTCGTAAAACGATTCGATTGAGGGAATAGTTTCCTCGGCGAATCTCGACATGGAGCAGTAATAATCATAAGGATATATGCCCTTGACCGTCAACAAATCATATAAATCATTTGGAAATTGTTGCTTTAGAAGGGGGAAAGCGTTGCAGCCGTCATCGTTTTTCTGAACTTGAATTAATTCGCTCAATGATTTGGGGAAAAAACTGTAGGAATCTAAAAAGCAAATTTTATTCGTGTACTCAATATCGTCTTCAACATATCTCCACATAAAATTCCAAAACAAGCAGATTTTCCGACGATTTAGGAATGATTTTGTAGGAAAAGCTGTCTATCACCCATGCATCATCCACTGTTCCATTTCTTTGAAGATGTGCCATTGCTGGTAGCACATACTTCAGATTGTAGTTAGAATTATGTATAAAAACTGGAAGAAAGAGTTGCTGTTTAATTTTTAAATTACATGATTTGTGAGCCCACCCCCGAAAGTTACTTTTCCCCGTTGAATTGGGGTCAAAAAGATGATTATGATCCTGGACAGCGTCTTTTGGGGCAAGACCGCCCCTACAAACCCAAAAAATTAACCCCTTTTCTAGTGCCCGTTGCTCCTTATCTGGTAATGACATTGGGTAGTTGGTGTAACGCAATCGTAAAATTGCACCGTTCGCTGTTTTTATTAAACACACCAATAACTTCTCCATGCTACCCTCCTCATCCACAGCAAAAAAAAACTCTTCCAGTTGCATTTTATTGTTGGAATCGCGACCGGCATGCACATAGGAACACACGCAACTAGTTTGTGTTCCTTGACTATATTTGGCCTTGATGGGTCCGATACCTCCAACAGTCTTTATTGACAATCTAAAGATACTTTATCAACCTGTAGCAGGGAATTTTGGAAGTTTTTAAATTGTAAAGTATCTTTGCCTTCTTCCGGCATTTCTATTCTTTGATTGCCATGAATTTTGCAATATCTCATATGATCCGTGAATGTTCGTTCAGATCTAAATGGGGAAAGGCACATTGGGCAATAGTGACGTTCCCCTTTCTGAACACCTTGGGATGAGAGTCGACTTATTGCCGTAACGGCACCATAGGAGTTTACATCTTTGGGAGGCTGATAGATAATCCAAACCCAATTTTTAATATTATCTACCAACGGTGTCCTAACTGAATATAAAATCCCTTTTTTATTTTGTTTCTTTCCCCCATTTACAAATTCTGTGTCATACTGGAGAACAACCACCCCCAACCCTAGATTTTCGTTTCCTTTTTCAAATATAGTTAGTTCTTTTAAGGACACCGGATACTTTCCCTCTAAAGAATCAAAATTTACTTTAGGGAAATTGTCTCCACCGTTACGTGCAAGTCTGTCGAGATTTTTCATTGTTGAATCATCTTTCAATTTTTTATGGGCTGCTGCTAAAAATGCATATTTAAAGCATTGCAGCCCCGTGTCAAAATTGAAACCCTGAACCCCTCCTGTAGCCGACAAATCTGGGTGGCATTTTATTTTGTTACCACGCCCTCCCCTTAAAATAAAGTTTTTTTTTTAATCTATTGAGATTCAGATCCATATTTTCAATGTATAAAATGGTGGACCCACTCCCCTCTCGTTGAACGTGTCCAAAGTTAATATTAATTTATTGACCCAATTGAAAAAGTTACCCTCAAATTAATTTAGACCAGGGTAAAAAGTTTGGTTGCCAGTTTAAAAATGAAAATAAAAAATGTCCCCAGATGTCCCCTTTTGTAAATAAACTTTTTGATTTACTGATGCCTTAATTCCCCCTTGACCCCCCCAATTCTGAATCTGAATCTCAATAAGTGCTCGAATTCGGTCGATGTAGGTATGAAGAACATTTACAGGGTCTGTTAAAATGACACTCCCGTCAACCAGGTTTTTCTTGGGAGGATTAAAATCTATCCTATGTGTTTGCAAGTGACCTAGAGCACACTCTAACAAATAAAATTCACGTAGTTCCGGGCATGTGACACTATTTTCATGTCCTGCACCTATTTGCACAGGACTCAATTCACTAATAATAAAGTCATCGTCAAAAATGTCCCGGAAACGTTAGATCCAACAATTTCCATAAGACTATTCATTTCTTCTATTGTAAACTGGAAATTCGGGGGAAAAGTAAACGACGTACCTTCATTAACGTCATCCGATTGTTCCGGTGACAGCGGACAATTACCCATGATATTCTGAAGTTTGGGCCAGGGAAGGCAGTTGTTTTGTAGCTTCCCCCTGAAACTAAAATGAATGGATTGAGGTTGTTTTCCTTGCGGAAAGTTTTATCACAATTATAGCACACTATTTATTTTTTTTTTCTTTGTCGGATTTATCAAACAAATGTTTTTTTTTGTTTTTTTTTTTCTTAATTCGATTCGTATTTATCGAACAAATGCATGATAAATTACAAATTTTTGCTAAAACAAGCGCATAATAAATTACAAATTTTGTTAATAGCACACACACACACACACACACACACACACACACACACACACACACACACACACACACACACACACACACACACACACACACACACACACACACACACAACACACACACACACACACACACACACACACACACACACACACACACACACACACCACACACACACACACACACACACACACACACACACACACACACACACACACACACACACACACACACACACACACACACACACACACACACACACACACACACACACAACACACACACACACACACAACACACACACACACACACACACACACACACACACACACACACACACACACACACACACACACACACACACACACACACACACACACACACACACACACACCACACACACACACACACACACACACACACACACACACACACACACACACACACACACACACACACACACACACACACACACACCACACACACACACACACACACACACACACACACACACACACACACACACACACCACACACACACACACACACACACACACACACACACACACACACACACACACACACACACACACACACACACACACACACACACACACACACACACACACACACACACACACACACACACACACACACACACACACACACACACACACACACACACCACACACACACACACACACACACACACACACACACACACACACACACACACACACACACACACACACACACACACACACACACACACACACACACACACACACACACACACACACACACACACACACACACACACACACACACACACACACACACACACACACACACACACACACACACACACACACACACACACACACACACACACACACACACACACACACACACACACACACACACACACACACACACACACACACACACACACACACACACACACACACACACACACACACACACACACACACACACACACACACACACACACACACACACCACACACACACACACACACACACACACACACACACACACACACACACACACACACACACACACACACACACACACACACACACACACACACACACACACACACACACACACACACACACACACACACACAACACACACACACACACACACACACACACACACACACACACACACACACACACACACACACACACACACACACACACACCACACACACACACACACACACACACACACACACACACACACACACACACACACACACACACACACACACACACACACACACACACACACACACACACACACACACACACACACACACACACACACACACACACACACACACACACACACACACACACACACACACACACACACACACACACACACACACACACACACACACACACACACACACACACACACACACACACACACACACACACACCACACACACACACACACACACACACACACACACACACACACACACACACACACACACACACACACACACACACACACACACACACACACACACACACACACACACACACACACACACACACACACACACACACACACACACACACACACACACACACACCACACACACCACACACACACACACACACACACACACACACACACACACACACACACACACACACACCACACACACACACACACACACACACACACACACACACACACACACACACACACACACACACACACACACACACACACACACACACACACACACACACACACACACACACACACACACACACACACACACACACACACACACACACACACACACACACACACACACACACACACACACACACACACACACACACACACACACACACACACACACACACACCACACACACACACACACACACACACACACACACACACACACACACACACACACACACACACACACACACACACACACACACACACACACACACACACACACACACACACACACACACACACACACACACACACACACACACACACACACACACACACACACACACACACACAGACACACACACACACACACACACACACACACACACACACACACACACACACACACACACACACACACACACACACACACACACACACACACACACACACACACACACACACACACACACACACACACACACACACACACACACACACACACACACACACACACACACACACACACACACACACACACACACACACACACACACACACACACACACACACACACACACACACACACACACACACACACACACACACACACACACACACACACACACACACACACACACACACAGACACACACACACACACACACACACACACACACACACA
>CM051266.1:1112500-1127500 GCA_027921565.1 Artemia sinica
ACACACACACACACACACACACACACACACACACACACACACACACACACACACACACACACACACACACACACACACACACACACACACACACACACACACACACACACACACACACACACACACACAGACACACACACACACACACACACACACACACACACACACACACACACACACACACACACACACACACACACACACACACACACACACACACACACACACACACACACACACACACACACACACACACACACACACACACACACACACACACACACACACACACACACACACACACACACACACACACACACACACACACACACACACACACACACACACACACACACACACACACACACACACACACACACACACACACACACACACACACACACACACACACACACACACACACACACACACACACACACAGACACACACACACACACACACACACACACACACACACACACACACACACACACACACACACACACACACACACACACACACACACACACACACACACACACACACACACACACACACACACACACACACACACACACACACACACACACACACACACACACACACACACACACACACACACACACACACACACACACACACACACACACACACACACACACACACACACACACACACACACACACACACACACACACACACACACACACACACACACAGACACACACACACACACACACACACACACACACACACACACACACACACACACACACACACACACACACACACACACACACACACACACACACACACACACACACACACACACACACACACACACACACACACACACACACACACACACACACACACACACACACACACACACACACACACACACACAGACACACACAGACACACACACACACACACACACACACACACACACACACACACACACACACACACACACACACACACACACACACACACACACACACACACACACACACACACACACACACACACACACACACACACACACACACACACACACACACACACACACACACACACACACACACACACACACACACACACACACACACACACACACACACACACACACACACACACACACACACACACACACACACACACACACACACACACACACACACACACACACACACACACACACACACACACACACACACACACACACACACACACACACACACACACACACACACACACACACACACACACACACACACACACACACACACACACACACACACACACACACACACACACACACACACACACACACACACACACACACACACACACACACACACACACACACACACACACACACACACACACACACACACACACACACACACACACACACACACACACACACACACACACACACACACACACACACACACACACACACACACACACACACACACACACACACACACACACACACACACACACACACACACACACACACACACACACACACACACACACACACACACACACACACACACACACACACACACACACACACACACACACACACACACACACACACACACACACACACACACACACACACACACACACACACACACACACACACACACACACACACACACACACACACACACAGACACACACACACACACACACACACACACACACACACACACACACACAGACACACACACACACACACACACACACACACACACACACACACACACACACACACACACACACACACACACACACACACACACACACACACACACACACACACACACACACACACACACACACACACACACACACACACACACACACACACACACACACACACACACACACACACACACACACACACACACACACACACACACACACACACACACACACACACACACACACACACACACACACACACACACACACACACACACACACACACACACACACACACACACACACACACACACACACACACACACACACACACACACACACACACACACACACACACACACACACACACACACACACACACACACACACACACACACACACACACACACACACACACACACACACACACACACACACACACACACACACACACACACACACACACACACACACACACACACACACACACACACACACACACACACACACACACACACACACACACACACACACACACACACACACACACACACACACACACACACACACACACACACACACACACACACACACACACACACACACACACACACACACACACACACACACACACACACACACACACACACACACACACACACACACACACACACACACACACACACACACACACACACAGACACACACACACACACACACACACACACACACACACACACACACACACACACACACACACACACAGACACACACACACACACACAGACACACACACAGACACACACACACAGACACACACACACAGACACACACACAGACACACACACACACACACACACACACACACACACACACACACACACACACACACACACACACACACACACACACACACACACACACACACACACACACACACACACACACACACACACACACACACACACACACACACACACACACACACACACACACACACACACACACACACACACACACACACACACACACACACACACACACACACACACACACACACACACACACACACACACACACACACACACACACACACACACACACACACACACACACACACACACACACACACACACACACACACACACACACACACACACACACACACAGACACACACACACACACACACACACACACACAGACACACACACACAGACACACACACACACACACACACACACACACACACACACACACACACACACACACACACACACACACACACACACACACACACACACACACACACACACACACACACAGACACACACACACACACACACACACACACACACACACACACACACACACACACACACACACACACACACACACACACACACACACACACACACACACACACACACACACACACACACACACACACACACACACACACACACACACACACACACACACACACACACACACACACACACACACAGACACACACACACACACACACACACACACACACACACACACACACACACACACACACACACACACACACACACACACACACACACACACACACACACACACACACACACACACACACAGACACACACACACACACACACACACACACACACACACACACACACACACACACACACACACACACACACACACACACACACACACACACACACACACACACACACACACACACACACACACACACACACACACACACACACACACACACACACACACACACACACACACAGACACACACACACACACACACACACACACACACACACACACACACACACACACACACACAGACACACACACACACACACACACACACACACACACACACACACACACACACACACACACACACACACACACACACACACACACACACACACACACACACACACACACACACACACACACACACACACACACACACACACACACACACACACACACACACACACACACACACACACACACACACACACACACACACACACACACACACACACACACACACACACACACACACACACACACACACACACACACACACACACACACACACACACACACACACACACACACACACACACACACACACACACACACACACACACACACACACACACACACACACACACACACACACACAGACACACACACACACACACACACACACACACACACACACACACACACACAGACACACACACACACACACACACACACACACACACACACACACACACACACACACACACACACACACACACACACACACACACACACACACACACACACACACACACACACACACACACACACACACACACACACACACACACACACACACACACACACACACACACACACACACACACACACACACACACACACACACACACACACACACACACACACACACACACACACACACACACACACACACACACACACACACACACACACACACACACACACACACACACACACACACACACACACACACACACACACACACACACACACACACACACACACACACACACACACACACACACACACACACACACACACACACACACACACACACACACACACACACACACACAGACACACACACACACACAGACACACACACACACACACACACACACACACACACACACACACACACACACACACACACACAGACACACACACACACACACACACACACACACACACAGACACACACACACACACACACACACACACACACACACACACACACACACACACACACACACACACACACACACACACACACACACACACACACACACACACACACACACACACACACACACACACACACACACACACACACACACACACACACACACACACACACACACACACACACACACACACACACACACACACACACACACACACAGACACACACACACACACACACACACACACACACACACACACACACACACACACACACACACACACACACACACACACAGACACACACACACACACACACACACACACACACACACACACACACACACACACACACACACACACACACACACACACACACACACACACACACACACACACACACACACACACACACACACACACACACACACACACACACACACACACACACACACACACACACACACACACACACACACACACACACACACACACACACACACACACACACACACACACACACACACACACACACACACACACACACACACACACACACACACACACACACACACACACACACACACACACACACACACACACACACACACACACACACACACACACACACACACACACACACACACACACACACACACACACACACACACACACACACACACACACACACACACACACACACACACACACACACACACACACACACACACACACACACACACACACACACACACACACACACACACACACACACACACACAGACACACACACACACACACACACACACACACACACACACACACACACACACACACACACACACACACACACACACACACACACACACACACACACACACACACACACACACACACACACACACACACACACACACACACACACACACACACACACACACACACACACACACACACACACACACACACACACACACACACACACACACACACACACACACACACACACACACACACACACACACACACACACACACACACACACACACACACACACACACACACACACACACACACACACACACACACACACACACACACACACACACACACACACACACACACACACACACACACACACACACACACACACACACACACACACACACACACACACACACACACACACACACACAGACACACACACACACACACACACACACACACACACACACACACACACACACACACACACACACACACACACACACACACACACACACACACACACACACACACACACACACACACACACACACACACACACACACACACACACACACACACACACACACACACACACACACACACACACACACACACACACACACACACACACACACACACACACACACACACACACACACACACACACACACACACACACACACACACACACACACACACACACACACACACACACACACACACACACACACACACACACACACACACACACACACACACACACACACACACACACACACACACACACACACACACACACACACACACACACACACACACACACACACACACACACACACACACACACACACACACACACACACACACACACACACACACACACACACACACACACACACACACACACACAGACACACACACACACACACACACACACACACACCACACACACACACACACACACACACACACACACACACACACACACACACACACACACACACACACACACACACACACACACACACACAAAGACACACACACACACACACACACACACACACACACACACACACACACACACACACACACACACACACACACACACACACACACACACACACACAGACACACACACACACACACACACACACACACACACACACACACACACACACACACACACACACACACACACACACACACACACACACACACACACACACACACACACACACACACACACACACACACACACACACACACACACACACACACACACACACACACACACACACACACACACACACACACACACACACACACACACACACACACACACACACACACACACACACACACACACACACACACACACACACACACACACACACACACACACACACACACACACACACACACACACACACACACACACACACACACACACACACAGACACACACACACACACACACACACACACACACACACACACACACACACACACACACACACACACACACACACACACACACACACACACACACACACACACACACACACACACACACACACACACACACACACACACACACACACACACACACACACACACACACACACACACACACACACACACACACACACACACACACACACACACACACACACACACACACACACACACACACACACACACACACACACACACACACACACACACACACACACACACACACACACACACACACACACACACACACACACACACACACACACACACACACACACACACACACACACACACACACACACACACACACACACACACACACACACACACACACACACACACACACACACACACAGACACACACACACACACACACACACACACACACACACACACACACACACACACACACACACACACACACACACACACACACACACACACACACACACACACACACACACACACACACACACACACACACACACACACACACACACACACACACACACACACACACACACACACACACACACACACACACACACACACACACACACACACACACACACACACACACACACACACACACACACACACACACACACACACACACACACACACACACACACACACACACACACACACACACACACACACACACACACACACACACACACACACACACACACACACACACACACACACACACACACACACACACACACACACACACACACACACACACACACACACACACACACACACACACACACACACACACACACACACACACACACACACACACACACACACACACACACACACACACACACACACACACACACACACACACACACACACACACACACACACACACACACACACACACACACACACACACACACACACACACACACAGACACACACACACACACACACACACACACACACACACACACACACACACACACACACACACACACACACACACACACACACACACAGACACACACACACACACACACACACACACACACACACACACACACACACACACACACACAGACACACACACACACACACACACACACACACACACACACACACACACACACACACACACACACACACACACACACACACACACACACACACACACACACACACACACACACACACACACACACACACACACACACACACACACACACACACACACACACACACACACACACACACACACACACACACACACACACACACACACACACACACACACACACACACACACACACACACACACACACACACACACAGACACACACACACACACACACACACACACACACACACACACACACACACACACACACACACACACACACACACACACACACACACACACACACACACACACACACACACACACACACACACACACACAGACACACACACACACACACAGACACACACACACACACACACACACACACACACACACACACACACACACACACACACACACACACACACAGACACACACACACACACACACACACACACACACACACACACACACACACACACACACACACACACACACACACACACACACACACACACACACACACACACACACACACACACACACACACACACACACACACACACACACACACACACACACACACACACACACACACACACACACACACACACACACACACACACACACACACACACACACACACACACACACACACACACACACACACACACACACACACACACACACACACACACACACACACACACACACACACACACACACACACACACACAGACACACACACACACACACACACACACACACACACACACACACACACACACACACACACACACACACACACACACACACACACACACACACACACACACACACACACACACACACACACACACACACACACACACACACACACACACACACACACACACACACACACACACACACACACACACACACACACACACACACACACACACACACACACACACACACACACACACACACACACACACACACACACACACACACACACACACACACACACACACACACACACACACACACACACACACACACACACACACACACACACACACACACACACACACACACACACACACACACACACACACACACACACACACACACACACACACACACACACACAGACACACACACACACACACACACACACACACACACACACACACCACACACACACACACACACACAGACACACACACACACACACACACACACACACACACACACACACACACACACACACACACACACACACACACACACACACACACACACACACACACACAGACACACACACACACACACACACACACACACACACACACACACACACACACACACACACACACACACACACACACACACACACACACACACACACACACACACACACACACACACACACACACACACACACACACACACACACACACACACACACACACACACACACACACACACACACACACACAGACACACACACACACACACACACACACACACACACACACACACACACACACACACACACACACACACACACACACACACACACACACAGACACACACACACACACACACACACACACACACACACAGACACACACACACACACACACACACACACACACACACACACACACACACACACACACACACACACACACACACACACACACAGACACACACACACACACACACACACACACACACACACACACACACACACACACACACACACACACACACACACACACACACACACACACACACACACACACACACACACACACACACACACACACACACACACACACACACACACACACACACACACACACACACACACACACACACACACACACACACACACACACACACACACACACACACACACACACACACACACACACACACACACACACACACACACACACACACACACACACACACACACACACACACACACACACACACACACACACACACACACACACACACACACACACACACACACACACACACACACACACACACACACACACACACACACACACACACACACACACACACACACACACACACACACACACACACACACACACACACACACACACACACACACACACACACACACACACACACACACACACACACACACACACACACACACACACACACACACACACACACACACACACACACACACACACACACACACACACACACACACACACACACACACACACACACACACACACACACACACACACACACACACACACACACACACACACACACACACACACACACACACACACACACACACACACACACACACACACACACACACACACACACACACACACACACACACACACACACACACACACACACACACACACACACACACACACACACACACACACACACACACACACACACACACACACACACACACACACACACACACACACACACACACACACACACACACACACACACACACACACACACACACACACACACACACACACACACACACACACACACACACACACACACACACACACACACACACACACACACACACACACACACACACACACACACACACACACACACACACACACACACACACACAGACACACACACACACACACACACACACACACACACACACACACACACACACACACACACACACACACACACACACACACACACACACACACACACACACACACACACACACACACACACACACACACACACACACACACACACACACACACACACACACACACACACACACACACACACACACACACACACACACACACACACACACACACACACACACACACACACACACACACACACACACACACACACACACACACACACACACACACACACACACACACACACACACACACACACACACACACACACACACACACACACACACACACACACACACACACACACACACACACACACACACACACACACACACACACACACACAGACACACACACACACACACACACACACACACACACACACACACACACACACACACACACACACACACACACACACACACACACACACACACACACACACACACACACACACACACACACACACACACACACACACACACACACACACACACACACACACACACACACACACACACACACACACAGACACACACACACACACACACACACACACACACACACACACACACACACACACACACACACACACACACACACACACACACACACACACACACACACACACACACACACACACACACACACACACACACACACACACACACACACACACAGACACACACACACACACACACACACACACACACACACACACACACACACACACACACACACACACACACACACACACACACACACACACACACACACACACACACACACACACACACACACACACACACACACACACACACACACACACACACACACACACACACACACACACACACACACACAGACACACACACACACACACACACACACACACACACACACACACACACACACACACACACACACACACACACACACACACACACACACACACACACACACACAGACACACACACACACACACACACACACACACACACACACACACACACACACACACACACACACACACACACACACACACACACACACACACACACACACACACACACACACACACACACACACACACACACACACACACACACACACACACACACACACACACACACACACACACACACACACACACACACACACACACACACACACACACACACACACACACACACACACACACACACACACACACACACACACACACACACACACACACACACACACACACACACACACACACACACACACACACACACACACACACACACACACACACACACACACACACACACACACACACACACACACCACACACACACACACACACACACACACACACACACACACACACACAGACACACACACACACACACAGACACACACACAGACACACACACACACACACACACACACACACACACACACACACACACACACACACACACACACACAGACACACACACACACACACACACACACACACACACACACACACACACACACACACACACACACACACACACACACACACACACACACACACACACACACACACACACACACACACACACACACACACACACACACACACACACACACACACACACACACACACACACACACACACACACACACACACACACACACACACACACACACACACACACACACAGACACACACACACACACACACACACACACACACACACACACACACACACAGACACACACACACACACACACACACACACACACACACACACACACACACACACACACACACACACACACACACACACACACACACACACACACACACACACACACACACACACACACAGACACACACACACACACACACACACACACACACACACACACACACACACACACACACACACACACACACACACACACACACACACACACACACACACACACACACACACACAGACACACACACACACACACACACACACACACACACACACACACACACACACACACACACACACACACACACACACACACACACACACACACACACACACACACACACACACACACACACACACACACACACACACACACACACACACACACACACACACACACACACACACACAGACACACACACACACACACACACACACACACACACACACACACACACACACACACACACACACACACACACACACACACACACACACACACACACACACACACACAGACACACACACACACACACACACACACACACACACACACACACACACACACACACACACACACACACACACACACACACACACACACACACACACACACACACACACACACACACACACACACACACACACACACACACACACACACACACACACACACACACACACACACACACACACACAGACACACACACACACACACACACACACACACACACACACACACACACACACAGACACACACACACACACACACACACACACACACACACACACACACACACACACACACAGACACACACACACACACACACACACACACACACACACACACACACACACACACACACACACACACACACACACACACACACACACACACACACACACACACACACACACACACACACACACACACACACACACACACACACACACACACACACACACACACACACACACACACACACACACACACACACACACACACACACACACACACACACACACACACACACACACACACACACACACACACACACACACACACACACACACACACACACACACACACACACACACACACACACACACACACACACACACACACACAGACACACACACACACACACACACACACACACACACACACACACACACACACACACACAGACACACACACACACACACACACACACACACACACACAGACACACACACACACACACACACACACACACAGACACACACACACACACACACACACACACACACACACACACACACACACACACACAGACACACACACACACACACACACACACACACACACACACACACACACACACACACACACACACACACACACACACACACACACACACACACACACACACACACAGACACACACACACACACACACACACACACACACACACACACACACACACACACACACACACACACACACACACACACACACACACACACACACACACACACACACACACACACACACACACACACACACACACACACACACACACACACACACACACACACAGACACACACAGACACACACACACACACACACACACACACACACACACACACAGACACACACACACAGACACACACACACACACACACACACACACACACACACACACACACACACACACACACACACACACACACACACACACACAGACACACACACACACACACACACACACACACACACACACACACACACACACACACACACACACACACACACACACACACACACACACACACACACACACAGACACACACACACACACACACACACACACACACACACACACACACACACACACACACACACACAGACACACACACACACACACACACACACACACACACACACACACACACACACACACACACACACACACACACACACACACACACACACACACACACACACACAGACACACACAGACACACACACACACACACACACACACACACACACACACACACACACACACACACACACACACACACACACACACACACACACACACACACACACACACACACACACACACACACACACACACACAGACACACACACACACACACACACACACACACACACACACACACACACAGACACACACACACACACACACACACACACACACACACACACACACACACACACACACACACACACACACACACACACACACACACAGACACACACACACACACACACACACACACACACACACACACACACACACACACACACAGACACACACACACACACACACACACACACACACACACACACAGACACACACACACACACACACACACACACACACACACACACACACACACAGACACACACACACACACACACAACACACACACACAGACACACACACACACACACACACACACAGACACACACACACACACACAGACACACACACACACACACACACACACACACACACACACAGACACACACACACACACACACACACACACACACACAGACACACACACACAGACACACACACACACACACACACACACACACAGACACACACACACACACACACACACACACACACACACACACACACACACACACACACACACAGACAC
>CM051266.1:1137500-1202500 GCA_027921565.1 Artemia sinica
CATCCCTTCCTTTCCATGAAGGTAAAACTTTGAAGATTTAACTGGAACATTATTTGCTTTCATCAAAGAGATTTGAAAATAGAACACTCCTCTCATTAGGTGTAATTGTCTGCAAAAGCAATTTTTTCGGTCTGCAAAAGCATACATATCTTTTTTTCGGTTTGCCCTTACAATAAAGGATGTATTTTGTTTAAAGAACAAGAGACATATATTTAATTTTGCCAGCCCTCCCTCTAAATTAAAGATTTTGCTTTATAGCCTAATAAGTTTTCACCCCCTCCCCTTGAGAATATAAAAGACACTTTATCGAAAGAAAGCTATAGAAAAAGGAATAATAAACACTCTAAAGGACTCTTTGCATCTAACATTTACATAATTTCCATGTCCTAAAAATATCTCTTTTAATTTTGCAAATAATTCATCCCTTTTTTCAAACCGTATAGAATTACGCAAAGCATTTAGCCTTAATCATTTCCGTTCGTATCTACCATCCTTTTCAGGGGGAGAGCATTTGTCTGAACCCTCCTTAAAAAAGAAGAAAATTTAGTATATGATAATAATATAAGAGAAGAAAGGAAATTAGTGAAAGATTTTTATAAAAGCCTCTTAATCATCTATAAAATCCATGAATTCGAAAATAAGAGCATTTAAAATGCTCCATCCCTTCCTTTCCATGAAGGTAAAACTTTGAAGATTTACTGAAACATTATTTGCTTTCACCAAAGAGATTTGAAAATAGAACACTCCTCTCATTAGGTGTAATTGTCTCCAAAAGCAGTCTTTTTCAGTTCTGTTAATAAAGGATGTATTTTGTTTAGAGAACAAGAGTCATAGATCTAATTTTGCCAGCCCTCCCCCTAAATTAAAAATTTTGCTTTCTAGCCTAATAAGTTTTCACCCCCTCCCCCTTGAGAATATAAAAGACACTTTATCGAAAGAAAGCTATAGAAAAAGGAATAATAAACACTCTAAAGGACTATTTGCATCTAACATTTACATAATTTCCATGTCCTAAAAATATCTCTTTTAATTTTGCAAATAATTCATCCCTTTTTCAAACCGTCTAGAATCACGCAAAGCATGTAGCCTTAATCATTTCCGTTCCTATCTACCATCCTTTGTTTTCATAATTTAGATAATTCGCGTGCGAAGGTTGTTTACGAAATCACCCCTCTTCTAAGAGGATTAAGTCTTAATCACACACGGTTTTATCTAGACCGCAAAGAGAAAACATTTTATTTTCATGATTTTAAATGCATGATGGGAAAATGACATTTTTGAGTGAAAGAATTATTTCTAATGAATGAATTAAAGTCGTAAACAGAGGGGGGGGAGGATGGGGTTTACATGGTAAAAAAAGAGTGTATTTTACGCTTTCTATCAATTATAAACATCATATAGTGGAGTTTGTATTGTGGGGGGGGGGGGTATATCCTGAATGTGAAGTTACTGGAGGGGTGACTATTTAAAATGATTTTATTTGGAAATAAACTAAGAAAATTTACTAAACTGAACTCACATTATAAATCGCTGTAGCCAAAGCTTCCAAGTCAATAATATCAGGTGCATTATCCATAATGTCTTAGAACTTTATGAAAGTTTAATCATAACGCATGTCCGTTATATACAAAATCTCAAGGGCGAATGAAAATCACTCCTCTTATTCGAATCCAATTACTAATCAAGTTATCGTATATGGATAACCACCGCTCTCTCTGATTGGCCCTAAAAAATGGGTGTTGCCTCAAAAACCAGTCTGCTTGCGTTATACTTTCAAAACGTGTTTGATCACTGTGCTTGGAAAGGTACCAAGGGACATAGGCGTGAGAGGATACTCACTCTCTTTGAAAAAGTGTAGAGCTTCAAGCAAATAACATGGGAATTCCTATAGCTTCAAACAAAGTATAAGACCATGTGAGGGGGTACTCACTTTCTTTGAAAAGGTGTAGAGCTTCCATAGAAATGTTTTCCTATAGCTTCAAGCAAATAGCATGATAATTTCTATACGTCTAAGCAAAATGGTACCTAGTACTCTACTGGGCCCCTTGGATGTTGGGGCTATGGGGACCCTTTGAGGTTGAGGTCCTCGGTGGTTACGGTCATTGGTGCTTACGATCCTTGACGGTTCATACTCATAACCGTCTCACTACTTGATTTCCAAGGATTTCTAAGGATTGTTCTGAATTTCTTTATTAAAATTCTTTTTTTTTGCCATCTACATCTCTATTAGTATCAACTTTTTAGTATACTAGAATGTTATAGCATATTTTTATAATGACAACACTGTTCAAATGGTACTTGTGTATTATACAGAACACATCGGAGAGGTAAAACTAGGTCAACTCACAAGGTCATTTTATCATCGTCAACCATTTCCATAGATTGATGCTATTCCCAATTTATAATAAATTCCCTATGAGTTGACAACCCAAATAATCAAAAAAGTAAAAAAACTTAAAAAAGTAAAAAAAATGGGGGTTGGGCCAAAAAGTTTGGGGAGGGGGCTTTTGGAGGTGGGAGGTATGAGGACCTTTGGAGGTTGAGGTCCTTGGTGGTTAGGGTCATTGGTGCTTACGATCCTTGACGGTTCATACTCATAATCGTCTCACTATTTGATTTCCAAGGATTTCTAAGGATTGTTCTGAATTTCTTTATTAAAATTCTTTTCTTGCCATCCACATCTCTACTAGTATCAACTTTTTAGTATACTAGAATGTTAAAGCATATTTCATAATGACAACACTGTTCAAATGGTACTTGTGCATTATACAGAACGCATCGGAGAATTAAAGCTAGGTCAACTCACAAGGTCATTTTATCATCGTCAACCATTTCCATAGATTGATGCTATTCCCAATTTTTAATAAATTTCCTATGAGTTGACAACCCCTTCGGGTTTACCTTAAGTGCTAATCCGTTTAACCCCTTTATACCACCTTCATACAATCCAATCACCAATTAGATCATTCTCACCCCTATTATTCAATCATCAATTAAGATCATTCATTTACTCCAATTCGCAAATGCTATACCCTTTTCGCAATTAGAGTTATTTTTTGGTAAATGATTTAACACATATGCCAATTAATTCTAGACAAGGTGCAAGGTACCTTCAGCCTAGAGGTTATTAGTGCTTGACAATTTTTGAGTCAGAAACATGCGCGGCTTGGATTTATCTTTAGTAAAAAAAAAACATTATTTATACGAAAAACATGATTTTCTTATCCTATGACTGAAACCAGTATTTTTTACAGAAAAGCTTA
This sequence comes from Artemia sinica, assembly GCA_027921565.1. Lineage (NCBI taxonomy): Eukaryota > Metazoa > Arthropoda > Branchiopoda > Anostraca > Artemiidae > Artemia > Artemia sinica. The sequence continues at coordinate 1,140,764 of CM051266.1, forward strand.
TTAAACCTTTGAATACGTCATGTGACGAAGTTTAATTTTGACAATTGAACCAGGAAAAAAACATGTTCTAGTGATAGATCAATGAACCTGGTAAAGTGTGTACCGTCTGTAGTAATAGGTTACTGTCCTTTGTAATCCAATGTACTGGTTAAACTGCACACATATCCATGCCTCAGGCGTAGGATCAACAGAGTATATTCTTGTATAATTCCTTATATATCTATGATTGGCTCCAAAAAATGGGTGTTGGCCCAGAAACCCGTCTGGTTGCATTACACAATCTCGTCCCTGGTTCCAAATATAACGTGTTTGATTGCTTTATAGGTCCATAATATAGAGGGGTTGGTCGCTTTATACGACCTGTCTTTAAACCAATAGGTGCATTACTACTATTCTCTCCCCGAAAACATCGTCTAGACAATTCAGTCTCGTCAAAAATTTACCCCGGACAAATATTCCACGCGTAAGATTGGGTCGACAAAGAGAAAGTTAAAATAAATAAAAATAATTTTGTTTAGGAATTTTGGCAAATCCCCCAGTGTAAAATTTACCCTCAAAATTTCATCCCCTGGAAACATTCCCCAGGAAAGTTCTCCCTATGGAAAATCTTTCTGCAGAAAATTCAATCCTTTGCCCAAAAAAGCATGCATACTTCCCAATAACACATATTATACGTAAACAATGGGAAAATTTCATATTTTCAAGACCTTTCCCCAGGGGCTGCGGGCCGTGGGAGGTCAAATTAACTTCAAAGACAAATGTATTGGGTCTCTAAACTATGCTGAACAAAATGGCTATCTCTGGTATCTCTATGTTTTGTTATCTCTAGATTTTCATCACACGACTTTGGTTTTTTTTTTTTATATACCTATCTTTCTACCTTCAATCTCGAAAGCCATTAAAACTGCTCTTTGTCTTCCACCGACTACATGTACCATCGAAAGGTCTTTCAGGTAAACAAAAGCTAATTTTCTAAAAAGATACTTATCTACCTCACTGATAATTTTACATAAATGTCCGTAGTCAAAAAGAATTTAAAAAAAAAAAAAAAAATTGTGTTCACCAATGATACTTCTGTCATGATCGTAAACAGAGCCGTTCAAAGGGGATGGGAGACAAATGGAACAGCTGTCTCAAGTACCATAGCGGGGGGGGAGGGGTCCAAGGCTAGGGGTGTGCCCTTTCTGATCAAATGTTTCACGTTGATTTGGCTCTTTTGCTTATAATTCGAGTCGGGAGGGGGGGCACTTTAATGTTGCCCTGGGAACCACCAGCCCTAGGAACCGCTCTAGTCGGAAGTTAATGCTTCAGAAGGTTGAGGGTTCCCAGCATTAAAAGCTCTACAACTAGGCTTTTGTAAGAGATGGTCAGGTGTAAGTGAAAAAATGATAGTGTAGCAGTCGAGTAGAGATTTGCAAATTGTCACTAACATGTCCTAGGCTACTGAATTTAACGAAGTTCCGGGAACATATTCTGAATATGCCACGAGTGTGGCTATTTAAACTGGCTTTCCAAGTTTTGCTGTGTTTTTTGTTCTTTTATTGCAGATTTCTTGCAATTTTGTTGGGTCTGTAGATAATTTGTTTCCAAGGCCCAATTTTGAATAATAAAAATAAGTCAATCCGAACTGTAAAATATGACATCATAATACACCCCAGACCACTATTAAACATGTGTACAATTCTCAGCATGCTAAGAAGAGTTAAAACATGGACGAGAAGTAAGATGTCAGACGACCGTCTTAGTGGATTATGCCTCTTATCTGTCCAAAAAGAAAAAGAAAAAACTGAAGGAGAAGTGTATGTCGAAAAAGTGATTAATAATAATAATAATCTGTATTTAAAAGCCAATTAAAGCCATATACAAAAAGACAAATACTAAAGAAAAATTACACTTCATTTGACATCCTTCCCATCAATACGAAATTTCCTACTGCCACAATATAACGGGGAGTCCTAGACCTCATTAACTCACAAAGCAGCCTATCTTCCCCCTCCTGGATAGTTAATCCCCTTAAATGTGTTTGCCATGAATCCTCGCTGTTTGAAATTTTCCTGAATTCTGTTTTATTTTGAATGCAAATAATAAGTTTTATCATTTGTATATCTTTCTTTGTTTGTCTCTGTACTCAGGTGTCAATATCATGATGATAAAATAGGAAAAATTGTCACAGTCCAGTCTACAATTTGAAATCCTTCTCAAGGTTGCAACCGGCTCAATACGACATATTCTCGAAATTTTGCAAAAGCTTTTACCCAGATCCATAGCTGCTTTATCGACAGTATTTAATGCAATGAACATGCCAAACAGGGCATTATCGAAAGTTGCCTTTTTTCAATGGTTCTATAGTGACAATAGCTTGTCAACGAGTTTGACATAGTAGCTAACTGGTTAAAACTCAAAAAATTATACTTAACTGATCAACGATATACTTCTTTGTATTTTTTTTTACCACAAAATTTTTTTCTCCTCCAATCTCCGCTATTCTAGTATGTGCACCCCACCCCTGGAAAATTTTCTGCGGGCGCCCTTGCGACAAATCTTTGGTCCTCTTCAGCTGTTTGCAATTTTATGTCGTTGGTGTATCAGTGTAAGAGTAAAAAAAACTACCACTGCTTTGGCCTAAATGTCTTTTGACATAGTCTATGTAAGATTCTGCTACCTTAGAGCATGTGGATCTGGCAGTCCATGGTGTTTTGTGTACTAGCCATTCACCGTCCCAAACTCTCTGGGAGCTTGGCATTGTCACTGGACCATCGAGCCCCTAAATTTTCCGCAATGTATTTGTTAGAAATGCTTTGTCAGTTGTCCTCATCACCTTGAACGAACTAAAGAGCGATGATGGAAAAGTACAGAGCTCGAATGACAGAACCTCTTTCAAGTCCAGAACCACTGGTGCTAGCCGCTGCGGCTTGACGTTGGAAGATTAGAGCTGGTTTGACCGTTTATTTCTTGCTATCTGTCACCATAGATGATTTTTCAGCCACAGTTATAGCTTTATCCTTTCTTCTGAAAATCTATTTGCAAATTTCTCTCGCTTCCATGTCCTTCGGAATCTTTTCTCTCACAGATTTGGCATCGTCTACGGTTACAGATGATGAAGCGTGGACACCAGTAACTACGTTCAATAGCTGTGAATCCTGCCTGAAGGGTTCCAGGGCTTCAGTGTATCGAAATACCTTTTTATGTCCCCCGGATCTCTAGCTTTCCTCGAAGATATCACTTCTACATGATTTTCAACAGTCCACTCTACAAGGCCAGTCACGCCCCTACCTCTCGTCAGACCAGATATCCCCCAGATCTCTAGCTCTCCTCGAAGATATCGCTTTTATGTGATTTTCAACAGTCCAATCTACAAGGCCAGTCAAGGCCAGACCGCCACTTGTTTTCATACTTCTCAATAACGTTTGTTTTATCAGTTGTTAGTTCTCCAGATGAGCAGGTATTCCTGCAACATTCGTCATTGCTATTGGTTGGTTGTCTTTCCTCTACTGAAAAGTTGACTGCACGAACAGCCGAGTAGACTTCGTATAAAGATTATGACATGAAGCAGCAAAGTAAGGAAACATTTCTAACAAATACTGTAGCTAAAGCTAAAAATTGCCACTTCTTTCAGCTCTCAGATTTTTCTTAAGGTTCTAAGTTGGTCCAGATACTGGAACTAAAGACGTGCAGTTCGAGACTCGGGTAATCGTTCTCTTACAATGTGAACTATTTAATAGATAAGCTCTACTGCTTCCGAAACCTTCGCTTCGTTGATGGTATCTCCTTCAAGGAGCAACTCGTATGCCTGTTTTGCCTTTTCAAGGGGTTCTGGTAGCATGTCATTGCCATGAGACACTCTGCTATTCGATTCTAACGTAAAAGGTTAGCATACATCGCTACCTCCATCAGACCGCAGCCTCGCACAGCACGAGAGACAGCGTTGCCATGAAATATACTTCGCCCAGAGTTAGGCGCGTGTACTTGACTTCTGATTTCCAAAAGTCCCGAGCCAGCTATAAGGAAGACAATGGCTCCTAGGAAACTCATACGCGCGTGAAATCCACCTAGGACTACAATAGCATTTCTTATTGCACTTGTGGCAGGTTCTGCATTTACGATCTCCTTTGCCTTCCAGTAAAGCGGTTTGTCAAAGGTAATGACTAGAGTTTTTCTAGCTCGACTAGCGGGCTCGTTAGCTCTATTCTTTTGTCCTATTTTTCGAAGTAAATAAAACAAAACAAACCTTTTATATAGCATTGATCCCAGTCATGTAGAAAGTCCTATGGTAGGTGGACCCACCGATTAGATAAGGTAAAGAAGGACACTACGGAATGGAAACCACAAACTGGATAGGGAGGGGATTCTAGAATACTGGTTTGAAATAAAACTGTTCAAGACTCACATTCAAAGGCGCCATTCCTAGCTTGATAGGAAATGGTGAATCGACCAAAAATGATTAAAACAACTAGTTCATATAAGTGAATTTTCACAACCGTTTTAAGTAAGATGAGGTACTTGACCATGTAAAATCAAGTTTTTAACTTCCTTTTTAGAATTCGCCACCATTCATTTCATAGGAAACGATAAAAAATACGACAACCTCTTAATTTCGAGTTTTAACCCCCTCCTCGTCCTTTTAGGGTGGAAATGGCATCAGGGTAAGATAAAAAATGAAAACCTAAAATCCAGATTTGGAGTGAGCATGCTTGATTTGATAGGAAACGACTATTTAAACTCCAAAACATATATAAACACAGACATCGATTTTCCTTCTTCAGAGCATATTTTGGACGCTTGCGCAAAGGGGACTGGGGTGGATTTTTTTGCGTAATTAAACTGATTTTTCTGACCATTTTTGTGTAAAAAAAAATACTGTTGTAATTTCTCCTAGGTTTTATCATTTTTTTCCCGTATCTTTCCTCCACTATTAGTATTGTCATGAGGTGACAAATTATTATTTCACTTATAACACCGGAATTGGATTTTTGTTGTTGTTGTTGTGAGTGGGGGGGGGGAGGGAAAGTAGTGACATTCATCAAATTTAATAGAAGGGGGCAAATTCTTTTTGTTTCAGCAAAAATACCAGAAAAAGCAATGAAAATACCCAGGAAAAGCTATTTTTGAAATATATTGGGGGAATGTACTGCAGAAGCATATACACCAGGCGGTAAAAATTTTGTTATTTTACTTATAATACTTTAGCTTGAACCTTTTTTTTTTTGGTAGCGGTGGGGAGGGGTCAATTCTTTTTCAATATAAATACCCAAAAAAGTGTTTGCATTGAGTTAATTTAAGTTCGTGTTGTATATATACCCTATGAAGTTAGGAAAACAACAACTCTTGTTCTTTTTAAGTTTCATCTTTGCTCTTTACTTCCGAAAAAAAACTTATATTTCAATATCAATAACTAAGTGGACTCGATTTCTCAAAGTATTGTTTTGGAAAAGTTAAATGTGAATTGGAGAAGTTGGATGCCAGGGTAATCTGATTAATGTAAATATCCTTTGCGTTATAATGTGAGAATTTTAGTTTTTTTTAGTTCTCTTCTATATAGACAAGAGTTAAACAGAAGCCATTAGGGGGAGGGGAGAGGGTCGTCAAAAATGTGAACAATCTAAAAATGTCCATCTTTTTGTTCTAACGTGTCTCCTTCTGGATAGTCGCTATACTTGATCTTTTCCTTTTAGTGTTTTTGCTAGCTATTACATAAAAAAAAAATCAACTGAAAATAAGGAGCGACATTAAAACAACTCCTCTGTACCAAGCTTTAAACGCTAAAATATACAGAATCATGTTTATCCTTAAAGTCAGTAAAAAAAACTTGTTTTTTTTATATTCAGTCTCTTGAACAAGGTAAAATAATGTCCACTAATTTTATCTCAGGAGGTGCAAATTCGAAAGCATTAGTTCATTCCACAAAGATAAGCAGGAAAGCTTCAAATCTTCAAAATAAAATTTTAATTTCACTTAAGGGCCTATTTAGCATCACTCTCAGCGCTTGTGAGTATTAAATAAAAAACAAGTTTTTTCAACTGAAAGTAAGTGACAACATCAAAACTTATAATGAACAGAAATCATTACGTATATGGGGGGGTGGGGGGGGGGGGGGGGCGGGGTTGCCTCTCCTAAATACCTCCCTCTTTACGCTAAAGTTTGATTTTTTGTTCCAAATATTTAAGAATGACTCCTGAATTATAAAAGACGATTAATTAGAACAGTAAGCTTTTTAAAAGCTCTAAATAAAAATTAGTGTAAAGAGCGAGCTAATGAGGAGAGGCAACCCCATTCATATACGTAATAATTTCTGTTCGTTTTAAGTTTTAATGCTGCTCCTTACTTTCAGTTGAAAAAACTTGTTTTTTTTAAATTTCTGATCATTTTTTTAATGATGCTGGGAAATCCGGTTCCCCTCCGTGGAATATTCCCTTCCCCCATGAAAAATTCCTCCATTGAAATATCCTTCCACGTAACCACCCCCCTCAACCAGAAAAATCCCCCCTGAAAAGCGTCTATATACTTCCTGATAACAAATACTATATGTAAACAATGGGCAAAGTTCAAAGCTTGCAGGCTTTCCCTCAGAGACAGTAGGGGGTTAAATAATCCTCAAAGAAAAAGTTATTAGATTTTTCCGACTATGCTGAAAAAAATAGCTGTCTCAAAAATTTGATTGGGCGACTTTGGTGAAAATATGAGTGTGGAAAGGGAGCTAGCTGCCCTGCAATATTTTTGGTCACATAAAAAAGGGCAATAGAACATTTGATTTCCGATAAAATGACCCCTCTCCTGTTCTTCTACGATCACTGGTTCGATTTGATCACCCCTGTAGAAAAAAAAAAAACACACACACACACACACACACAAACAACTAATAAACATACAGTAGGGTTCTCTGGTATGCTGAATCTGATGATATCATTTTCATTAAGATCACTTGATGTGTTAGGGGTGTTTCACCCCTTTTTCGAAAATCGGGCAAATTTTCCCAGGCTCGTAACGTTTGACGGGTAAAATTAAATTTTATGAGTTTTAATGTTTTGAATAAGCATCAGAATTCAATTATTTTGATATGTCTATTGTTATCAAGGCTCTGTTTCTCAGAGTTTTGGTTACTATTAAGCCTTATCGCTCCTTACTTACAGTTCGTTACCAAAAACTGTTTGAAAACTAGTAACCTACATCTGTACATTTTTCACAGCAGGTTCTCAAATTGTTGTGCAAGAAGGTGCTCATAATAAGCTAAAAATAAATTTCCTTTTTTAAGGTAAGAAATGGCAAACAGGACAGTGAAAGACGCAGCGTCTGTCAAGGGAACAAATCCATAATATTTAGTTGAAAAAATAATTAGATCTCGCATATGTGACTCAAAATATTGGAAAGAAGTGTGCTTTGCCCTAAACAGGTAACTTATAATTTAGATTTGTTATATAATCCCGGATGGACAAAATAGAGGAGGAATAGTGTCTCCCTCCGCATTTGTCTTATGAAGCCCCTTCTCTCTTGGGATTAATCTAAAGCACCCCTCTCCTCAACCTCCTGAACATAAGAACGTGCTGAAAGCGCACTTTTAAGCATGTTTTTGCCCTATGTCAGACGTAAATCATATGGTCCCTTCTAAAAGTTTGGCATGTTTATAAATACGAGTTTTGAAGATCTAGTGCTGTTATTTTGGAAATCACCGTTATGCTTAAGTCAGCACAACTGCTGTGGAGGCATCTTGACTACTGGGAGGGATCCTGCATAATTACAGCTTGAAATTAACCAAAAGTCGTGGAAGTGACTGTCTCTGGAGAGTTGCAAGGCCATAATAAAAAGATAAAAGAAACTGCATGGCGATGCTTACACCCGCGGAGTCAACTCCATTTGTTGAGAGAAGACAGAGAACACATAAGCAGAGACATGCAATTTTGACCAAGAACTGGAAGCAGAGGTTTTTCTAAGGCGCATAAGGTCAAATGCAAAATTCATGATGTTTTTAAGTTCATATTGTTCCAAATCCTCTTTTAAGGGAGGGAGGGTCATCTAAAATATGCGACACTTACAATTTGTGGGCAAAGGCGGTTTGGCTCCACGGATCTGAGCTGCTACTGGACTTGTCAATTAGCCCTATAACCACTTTGATTCTTAGTGCCAATTTCTTTAGGCGGTTTGGCTCCACGGATCTGAGCTGCTACTGGACTTGTCAATTAGCCCTATAACCACTTTGATTCTTAGTGCCAATTTCTTTTTGTGTCATAATATAAAAGTTTTTATATTTAAAAATTCCAGCTTTTAGAAAAATAAAAACAAGTTCGAACAAATTGAAAGAAATTTGAGTTTGTTCAATTGCATTTGAAGCAACAAAATGCTTCTGTGACTTCCAACGAATTTAAAATGGGATCTTATTATGACAAGGCCTTGTATATTTCTTTTGAAAATAGAATATAGGCTAAAAAAATTAACAATTTTTCAAAAACGATATTTGAATATTATAATTCAAATTGTAAGTTATTTTACTACCTACTTAATCACTTAAGCGATACTAGGGTCTTCCACCATATCTCAAATTCTTTGAGTCTTTAATCTGATTGGTCAAAATCGTTTAATCTTGAATTTGATTGGTGGAAAGTTGCCATGCTGTGTATTGGACAAGTATTTCGAACATACTTGGCTGTATGGACCAGGCTTTGACCCGTAACCCTTTTGTGTAGTTAGTTGTTTTATTTTATCTATTATTTAACCTTTATTTTAATTTATCAGCGTTCGAATTGTGTGTTTTTATTTTAGAGAAATTATCCTGTATTGATTGCTTCTTTGGTAATTACTGCAACTTTCCCTTAAGAAAACTGTAGGAAAAAATTTAGTTTAAATTGCTGTAGAAAAAAATTAAGCAAACAAATAAATAAAATTGTCTTCAATATTCAATACGTACGGAAAAAACATCGATAAGTACCAACAGAGGAAAACTTTGTCTTTTAGTTCTGTAAAGGACTATAGGATTTTTTTCCATGAACATATAACAGAAAATATTAAGTTTACTTAGATTTAAATAATAGTTTTTGTACCAGGGGAATGTTCATGATGACTCAAAGCAACAGATTCTGGGACCTTAAAATACTCAGGACAATGAAAATAAAATTTGATTGTTGAATCTGTTAAGTGGGAACTAACGCGCACACACATATATCTGGAAAAAATTGACAATCTGGAATTCCAATTTCTAATGTTAAAATCTAACATTAATCTAATCTTCTAATCTAATCTGATATTAAATTTAGTAGACGGTATGACCTTGAATCCTTGTTTACTTTAGAGTGTCTGATAGTATGACTGTTTATTCTCTTGTCATTGATCTGAAAAGCCAGTTTGCATGTGATACTGTTTGTTTGATTTATAAGACCCCTCCTTTTAGAACACATCTGTTCTGTGATTTGCTTGATCAGCTTTCTGGTGTGGGGACTTTCTCTAAAAAAACGTATTTGTGTTCTGGGAGATTTTAATTGTAATATGTTAAATGTTGGATCAAGTGATGAATGTGACCATCTCTTTGATGTACTTTCTTCTTTTGGGCTACTTCCTTCAATTTTTTTTTTCTTCTCGTGTTGATCCTACAAGAAATTCTGTCACTTTGATAGATAATATTTTGATTTCTCATTCTCCTGAATTGAAGTTTACTTCTGGTCTTGTTTTCACTGATCAGTCTGATCACTTCCCTATTTGTCTATCACTTTTTGTGCCTAAAAATGAGATTGTTGTGGATGAGCAAGATGAGTCTTCTTTTAGAAGTTTTAACGATAAAGAAATTTCTAATTTAATTCTTAGTCTTCCGAGCAACGACTGGTCTAGTGTTCTTGAAGCTAATGATGTTGAATGTGCAACAAGTTTATTTGTGTGTCGTATGGGAGCTCTGTTGGATAAGCATTTTCCTCTTAGGAAGAGGCCAAGAAATTCTATACCCAAATGCCCATGGATGTCCTAAAGTCTGATCAATGCTACACATATGGAGGCGTCTCTGTTCAAGGTTGCATGTAAAAGTAAAACACAGGATGATCTTTTGAAGTATAAACATTATAAAAATGTACTTACTTCTTCAATGCGTGCAATCAAAAAGCTCTATTTTTCGCGTCGAATTGATGTGTGTAAGGGAAACTTGTGAAATGTTTGTACTGTGGTTAATTAAGCTACTTCTCGCAAGAAACTCAAACAGTCCCCCCTTGTCATTACAGGAAAGCTGATGGATCTATTGTGGATAAAAATTCTTCAGCAAACACCCTCAATTCGCATTTCACCACTCTTCCTTCGGTTCCCATTAACCCAAGAGTAGAGTAAGTAGTTTTCCCATAGCAGAAAAGTCATTTTTCCTTTCCCCATGCAGTGATATTGAAATTTATAGGCTAGTATTATTTCTCAGCTTCCAAGTAGCCGTTCAGTTGATGGTTTTTGTTTTGAGTAGGGGAAATTCGGGTACGTTGGGACGCGGGTCCGTTGAGACATGTGTACTTTTGACAGAAAACTTCAAGCTAAAAATCTGCCGCTACTCACACCTCAAACGTGGACTATCTGTGGATGTAATATAGTGATCGCATCTGCAACTTTCTGTCACAAAATTTAGGTAAGAATTTTCTATGTGGTTTTTTTTGAAAATATTTTTGCTTTGCGAAATTCTACGGTACTCTTAGGTATGCAGCTCCTAGAAAATTGCTTATAAGTCGCATCTGCAACTTTCTGTCACAAAATTTAGGTAAGAGTTTTCTATGTGGTTTTTGAAAAATATTTTTGCTTTGCGAAATTCTACGGTACTCTTAGGTATGCAGCTCCTAGAAAATTGCTTATAAGTCGCATCTGCAACTTTCTGTCACAAAATTTAGGTAAGAATTTTCTATGTGGTTTTTTGAAAAATATTTTTGCTTTGCGAAATTCTACGGTACTCTTAGGTATGCAGCTCCTAGAAAATTGCTTATAACCCATTAGATAGAAAAACTTATGAGCTTTTCGATGGTATAAATTTTGTTGTGTTCTTCTGCCGTCTAGTGGCTGATCTATTTTTTTTCGTAAGTTCGTACAGTTAGGGTACTCTGGGATGCGTGTTCCGGGGTACACTGGGACAGGTTCAGTTCAATTTGTCCCAAGGTACCCTTGATTACTTTAGCCTAGAGAACTTTCAAGAGTATGCTTCTTGTCTTATGTTGACTTTTTTCTTTCGTTTTTCTACTCTCGATGGGCCTTGTGTTATTAGGTAGCTAGAACAATCCTAAAAAAAAACTCCCAAAAATCCAATATTTTACAATCCAGGCCAATCGTATCCCCCTCAACACATAAAATAAATTCCACTAGTTGAAAATAAATTTCAACAATTATTAAAAAAATGACTTCAAATCTATAATCTATAATCTAAAAATTCATAAAAATCCTATACTATTTCTACATTTCCTATAAATTTACTCAATATTTTTCTTCATAAAATAAACTCCACTAATTCAAATATAAGTTTTCAAATCTAAGACCTCAAATCTAAAACCTACAATCTAAGTCTCAAATACTTCAAATGTAAACTCTATAATTTTTTTTCTTTATATCATACAAAATCCTATATTATTTCTATATTCCGTAAAACTATATTCAATCATAAACTCCATACATTCTAATTATTCAATTAAATTTAAATCTTACCTAATATATAAACTTAGAGGAACTTAAACTTAGACTTAATATATAAACTAAAAACTTTTTCTTTCGTTTTAGAATGCCAAAAACGAGGAAAGCTGATCCGCCGCTTTACGTCTGGAATGAGGAGGAAATGAAGAAAAGCAGTAGAAGCTCACCTTTATGGGATGCCACTTCGAGCAGCTGCTGAAGTTTACAATGTCAAGAGGTCAACTCTTAGCAGATATGCCACTGCGTTTCGTAACAGAACAGATGAAGAAAAAGAGGAGTTTATTTACACTCCCGCCCCTGACAACAGGAGAGTATTTACGATTGAGCAGGAGCTTCAACTTGAAGAGTACTTCCTTCAAGCAGCCCGAATGCACTATGGTCTCTCCAGGAAGAGAGCCAGAGATCTTGGTTGGCTTATGGCGAAACGAAACAGACTTGCATATCCGTCAAGCTGGGACACAGAAAAGTCTGCAGGCAAAGACTGGTTGTATGGCTTTCTTAGAAAGCATCCTTCGATTTCGCTTCGAAGGCCGGAACCTACAAGTATCCAGAGAAACCTTGGTTTCAATCGTGTTGCTCTTGGCACTTTTTACAGGAATCTCGGAGAGTTGTATTCAAAATACAAACTCCCTGCTAGCTGGATCTTCAACCTCGATGAGACTGGGCTCACGAATGTCCAGACCAAGTGTCAAAGAGTGCTGAGCCCGAAGGGAGTAAAGCAGCTTGGTGCTACGACTTCCCAAGAGAGAGGAAAGCTGGTGACCATGGTGGGCACTATAAATGCCATGGGAGGATTTATTCCAGCCTTTCTGATTTTCCCACGAGCACGTTTTGTAGAAAGGCTTCTTGATGGAGCTCCCCCCCCCCACAGACTGCTGGAGTAGCAAGTGACAAGCCAAGAAATTCTTGGATGACAAAGGATCTGTTTTTGCTGTATTTGGAGCACTTTGTATCGCATGTCCACCCATTTCCTGAGAATCCTGTCTTGATTCTGATGGACAATTATGAAAGCCACACCAGTTACGATGCAGTTTCGTTGGCCAAAGAAAAGGGAATAAATTTACTTACGTTCCCGCCGCACACATCATCCAGGTTGCAGCCTCTCAATGTTTCGATTTATGGAACTTTAAAGACTTACTGGTCACAGGAAATGGAGAACTGGTTAAGACTTTACCCTGGTCGAGCTGTGACGGTATATGAGATGGGTGAATTATTGGGGGTTGCTTTTCCTAAGACTTTCTCTCAGACTAACATCACTAGCTAATTCTCAAGGCCTGGAATTTTCCGCTGAATACTAGAGTGTGGCAAGAGTCTGACTTTCTTCCTGCTTTGCGACGAGAAGATACTGCTGAGCCGGGAAATCAGTCTGCCGCTGTTGATGAAAATTTACCAGATCAGCAAGAGCCTCGGTTGAGCCAGAGTCCCAGTACTACAACCCATTCAACCTCGTTTGTTGTGCCAGAAGATATTATACCCCTGTCAAGAAGGGAAGCTAAAAACAGAAAGACAGGGAGGAAGTCTGGAGTATCCAAGATATTGACTTCTACACCGATGAAAGACTCGATCCAAGCTGCAGAAAACGAAAGGAAGGCAAAACAAGAGAAGAAAGGATCTCAAGAAAAGCAAGAAAGCGGCTCCTGCCAAAAAGCCGAAGATTCAGAAGAAAACTACCAAGAGATTGCTGACGTTCAGTGACAAAAGCGGAGATGAATCAGGACCAGGGGATTTTGAGTGTGACGACAATTCTGACGACTCGTTCTGCTCTGAAGATTCCCGATTGGCGGAAGAGGAGTTCTTGACTCCCAGTATCTGTTCCGGTGACTTTTTTCTAGTCGAGTACAAGGGAAAAAAGGGATCAAAATTCTGCACCGGTGAAGTGCTTCCGGCTGAGCCAGACGGCTACACTGTCAATTTTTTGAAAGGAAACGTTCCAGCCTGGAGGTTTACGTTTCCGACAGAGCGCGATGAAGCTTTTGTCGATAGCTCAGAAGTAGTGATGAAATTGCCAGTTCTAATGGTCTCGGGTGGAACTAAACGCATTGCCAAGATGATCAGCTTTGATGCAGACCTGACCAGCTACTCTGTTGAATAATTTTTTAAATAAGCTTATTGTATTTTTACAGTTTTATACCACAAAATATACGAAGTTTTAATTGATTTATCATGGTGTCCCAAAGTACCCACACCCTGACCCATAGTACCCGCACAAGTGGTACTCTGGGACAAAACGGGACCCTCAGAAAAATAAGTCTTGCTAATTTTACTAGGAGCCATAAAAATTTGAGAAAAATCCCAGTAAAAGCCAAATCTCTCTCCTAATAATGTTCTTACAAAAATTGGTCAGTTTGTTTCTAACCCTATCTCACAAATAACTAGCCTCTATCTTTCTTCTGGTGTTTTCCCTCATTTATTTAAAGTTGCTAATGTTGTACCTTTGCATCAAAAAGGTGATTCATCTCTAATTTCAAATTATATACCCACTTCTCTTCTTCCTGTCGTGTCTAAGGTTGTTGAAAGGGTAGTGTATCGTAGACTCTCTTCATTTGTATTTAGTACTAATACGACTGCAAGAAATTCTCTCATTACTAAACATCAGCATGGTTTTCGTCCCAAATTCTCTACCTCGTATGCACTTTCAGATGCAACAGAGTTTGTGCGTGTTAATCTGGACAAGGGCTTGTGTGTTTTGGGTCTATTTCTTGACTTTTCAAAGGCCTGCGATATGGTTGACCGCTCTTTTCTTTTGTCTAAACTATCTTTATTTGGATTGCATGGAGTCCCACTAGAATGGTGAAGGTCTTATTTGTCAGGAAGATCTCAGTATGTTTCGGTTAATGGTACTTCTTCCACTACTTTGCGTATATTGAAGGGTTTCCCACAGGGCTCTGTGCTTGGACCACTTTTGTTTTTAATTTACATTAATGATCTTATTGATGGTCTTCATCACCTTGTGCACCCTATTCTTTTTGCTGATGAAAGTAACTTTTTCATTGCTGCAGTGGACCTGCCATCTGCCACTTCTCTAGCTCAAAGTCTTCTTGATAAAGTAAAAGATTGGTGCAGGTCAAATGGTGTGACTTTCAACAGCCAAAAAAATGCCATTGTGCACTTCACGACCCCTAATAGTAAGAGAGACGTAAGGGAGCTAATCATCCTGACTTATGGGAATGATGTTATGCCGCAAGCTGCTATGGTGAAATTTCTTGGTGTGTATCTTGAATGTTTTCTTTCTTTTAAACCTCATATAACTCACACCCGTTCCCTCATCCTCCGCTAGTCTTCAATGTTGCACCGGATTAACTCATTTCTTCCCCCAGATGTTATGCTTTTTCTTTATTATGCTTTTATTTTTCCTTACCTTTCTTATTGCTGTTCTGTGTGGGGTAATACTAAAAATATTTGTAAGTAAGTAAAAAACTCTTTATTGATTTCACCTCTTGGATATACAGTACAGATATTTCATTCAAGAAATTATGAAAAAATCGCAAGTAAGTAACAAACTCTTTATTGTTTTCACCTCTTGGATATACAATACGGAAATTTTCATTCAATAAATTATGTAAAAATTGTAAGCAAATAAAAAACTCTTTCCTGAAGTCACCTCTTGGATACGCAATGCAGAAACTTCATTTAAGAAACTATGAAAAAATTGTAAGTAAGTAAGTAACAAATTCTTTCTTGAATTCGCCTCTTGGATAAACAAAAAGTCATTTCATTCAAGAAATTATGACAAAATTCTAAATAAGTAACAAACCCTTTCTTGAATTCGCCATTGGGTTGCACAATCCAGAAATTTAATTCACGAAACTATGAAAAACATTACAAACAAACTCTTTCTTGAACTCGCTTCCTGGACAGACAATACAGCAATTTCACTCAAGAAATTATGAAAAAATTGTAAGTAAGTAGCAAAGTGTTTCTTGAATTCTCCTCCTGGATGCACAATACAGATATTTCATTCAAGAAACTATAAAAAAAATTGTAAGTATGTAACAAACTCTTTCTTGAATACACCTCTTGGATACCCAATACGGAAATTTCATTCAAGAAATTATGAGAAAATTCTAAGTAAGTAACAATCTCTATCTTGAAGTCCCCTCTTGGACACGCAATACGATACGGATATTTCATTGAAGAAATTATGAGAAAATTCCAGGTAAGTAAGAATCTCTTTCTTGAAGTTCCCTCTTGGATACACAATACGAATATTTTTATTCAAGAAATTATAAAAAAAGGAAAGTAAGTAACAAACTCTTTATTGATTTCACCTCTTGGATACAAAAAAAGACATTTCATTCAAGAAATTGTGACAAAACTCTAAGTAAGTAAACAACTCATTCTTGAATTCGCCGTTTGCATGTACAATACAGAAATTTCATTCTATGGGACCTCTACACGTGATTAAACACGTTTTGAAACTACATGCTATTACCTCTACACGTGATTAAACACGTTTTGAAACTATATGCTATTTGCTTGCCTTTCCTTGGTACCTTTCCAAATGAGCGAGGATTCCCCACTGGTTCCTACACATTGCAAAAAAGTGAGCGGTACGAAAACTCCACGTTTTCAACCAGACTGGTTTTTTAGACAACACCCAGACTGGTTTTTTAGACAACATCCATTTTTGGGGACTAATCAGGGGACGTGCACGCACGTAACCTCGTCTAAATTAACCTTAAAAAATGAAATAAAGCTATGTCGACTTTGCATGTCTCTCTCACTATGTACGTGCCGTCGCGGTGCGTAACCAATCACCAATCACGTTATCGTATATTGAGCAACCTTCACTGTCTCTGATTGGTCCCCAAAAAATGGATGTTGTCTAAAAAACTAGTCTGGGTGTTGTCTAAAAAACCAGTCTGGTTGAAAACGTGGAGTTTTCGTACGCGCACTTAACCTCGTCTAAATTAACCTTAAAAAATGAAATAAAGCTATGTCGACTTTGCATGTCTCTCTCACTATGTACGCGCCGTCGCGGTGTATAACCAATCACCAATCAAGTTATCGTATATTGAGCAACCTTCGCTGTCTCTAATTGGTCCCAAAAAATGGATGTTGTCTAAAAAACCAGTCTGGGTGTTGTCTAAGAAACCAGTCTGGTTGAAAACGTGGAGTTTTCGTACTGCTCACTTTTTTACAATATGTAGGAACCAGTAGGGAATCCTCGCTCGTTTGGAAAGGTACCAAGGAAAGGCAAGCAAATAGCATGTAGTTTCAAAACATGTTTAATCACGTGTAGAGGTAATAGCATGTAGTTTCAAAACGTGTTTAATCACGTGTAGAGGTCCCATAGAATGAAATTTCTGTATTGTGCATGCAAACGGCGAATTCAAGAATGAGTTTTTACTTACTTAGAATTTTGTCATAATTTCTTGAATGAAATGTCTTATTTTGTATCCAAGAGGTGAAATCAATAAAGAGTTTGTTACTTACTTTCCTTTTGTTTATAATTTCTTGAATAAAAATATTCGTATTGTGTATCCAAGAGGGGACTTCAAGAAAGAGATTGTTACTTACCTGGAATTTTCTCATAATTTCTTCAATGAAATTTCCGTATCGTATTGCGTGTCCAAGAGGGGACTTCAAGAAAGAGATTGTTACTTACTTAGAATTTTCTCATAATTTCTTGAATGAAATTTCCGTATTGGGTATCCAAGAGGTGTATTCAAGAAAGAGTTTGTTACATACTTACAATTTTTTTTTATAATTTCTTGAATGAAATATCTGTATTGTGCATCCAGGAGGAGAATTCAAGAAACAGTTTGCTGCTACTTACAATTTTTTCATAATTTCTTGAGTGAAATTGCTGTATTGTCTGTCCAGGAAGCGAGTTCAAGAAAGAGTTTGTTTGTAATGTTTTTCATAGTTTCGTGAATTAAATTTCTGTATTGTGCATCCCATTGGCGAATTCAAGAAAGGGTTTGTTACTTATTTAGAATTTTGTCATAATTTCTTGAATGAAATGACTTTTGTTTATCCAAGAGGCGAATTCGAGAAAAAATTTGTTACTTACTTAATTACAATTTTTTCATAGTTTCTTAAATGAAGTTTCTGCATTGTGTATCCAAGAGGTGACTTCAGGAAAGAGTTTTTTATTTGCTTACAATTTTTACATAATTTATTGAATGAAATTTCCGTATTGTATATCCAAGAGGTGAAAACAATAAAGAGTTTGTTACTTACTTGCGATTTTTTCATAATTTCTTGAATGAAATATCTGTACTGTATATCCAAGAGGTGAAATCAATAAAGAGTTTTTTACTTACTTACAAATATTTTCATAATTTCTTGAATGAAATTTCCGTATTGTGTATCCAAGAGTTGACTTCAAGAAAGAAATTGTTACTTACTAAGAATTTTTTCATAATTTCTTGAATTAGATTTCTACATCGTGTATCTAAGTCGTGTAAACAATAAAGAGTTTGTTACTTACTTAGAATTTTGTCATAATTTCTTGAACGAAATGTCTTTGTTTATCCAGCAGGTGAATTCAAGAAAGAATTTGCTACTTACTTACAATTTTTCATAATTTCTTTAATGAAATTTCTGTATTGTGTATCCAAGAGGTGACTTCAAGAAAGAATTTGTTACTTACTTACTTACAATTTTTTCACAGTTTCTTAAATGAAGTTTCTGCATTGTGTATCCAAGAGGTGACTTCAGGAAAGAGTTTGTTACTTGCTTACAATAGAACTATTCTAAAGAATAAAGACGGGTTAAGCTTAAAGATATTTATTGCTTAAACGTATTAACAGATTTTTTTTGAGAAAAAAAACACAACAACCAATGTTTACATAAAAATAGTACTTAGAGCTCACTCTTAAACATTCACAAACGATGGTCCCGAGATATAGAACAGTTTTTTACCATATCTTATGGATTTATCACGATCAGGTATGTTCTTAGGTATCCACTGTGCGAAGAACCTAACCTCGTCTTCAGGACGGTGATAACCCCATTCAAATTTAGGACACTTAAACTCTTCTAGATTGAAAAGTGGAATCCTAAGGTCACATTTTTGAATTAAAACTTTATCTGTAGGTACATTGCCTTTACGTAGTGCGCTTCAACCCCAAAAAAGCTGTAAATTTCAGTGACTTTCTCCTGAACATTTCTCAGTTCCTGAACAGCATTATTAAGTGGTGTAATCACTCTATCGTAGAATCCCAGTCTGTTTATATGACGTAATGTAGTACTCCGCAAGCTTTTATCATACTCAAACATGTTATAGTTCACTATCCAATGATAATAGTCAATTTCTTCGAGTTCCATAGACAATAATAAAAATGCACATTCAAATATAACACCACAAGATGATTTTTTCAAACTGATAAATTCTGTGTCATACAGTCCTATCAGCTTGGAAGTTATTAATGTAGTTGTTAAGTAGAAAAATACTTCATCAAACTTTTATATCTTCGCTCAATGTTGAATGGAGTTATGGCTAGGGGGATGAGTCCTAAAACCATCTGACTTCATTGTGGGGACGAGTCATAAAGCCCTTGGAAGTCATTGCGGGGAGGAGTCATTGAACTCTCGGTAACTGATAAATTCTGTGTCATACAGTCCTATCATCCTGGAAGTTATTAATGTAGTTGTTAAGTAGAAAAATACTTCATCAAACTTTTATATCTTCGCTCAAGGTTGAATGGTGTTATGGCTAGGGGGATGAGTCCTAAAACAATCTGAATTCATTGTGGGGAGGAGTCATAAAACCCTTGGAATTCATTGCGGGGAGGAGTCATTGAACTCTCGGTATCTATTGCATGTAAATGAAGTCTGGAAATTACATTTTTTTTTATAATATCTGTATTGTGTATCCATGAGTTGAATTCAAGAAAGAGTTTGCTACTTAAGATACTTTGATTTTGTCAATGCTATCCCAAGTATCCGTCAATAGATGTTGATAGAGAATTTATTCATTCTTATACTTAGATTTTCTCTATGTCAGAGTACAGCATTATAACTAGTCTAAGACATCCACTCTGTCATCGCCCCCACCCCCACCCTCCGAAAAAAAATACTTTTCAGACATTTCTTGTTAAAACTTTATTTTCAACTAATTCATCCGAGTTTTCGAAAGCAACCTAGGTCTGAAAATCCCAAACAGTCAATTAAATATTCTAATTCATGATTTCAGGCAAGTCAAACCATGAAATACTAAAGTTAACTTCTCAAATAATATATCCCAGGAACCTAACACCCACGAAAATCTAAAAAAATAGGTCTGAAATCCCAAATTGCTAATTAACTATTCTAATTCATGATTTCAGGCACGTAAAACCACAAAATACTAAAGTTAACTTCTCAAATAATAAACTCCAGGAAACAAACACCCACGAAAACCTAAAAAACCTAGGTCTGAAAATCCCCAAACAGCTAATTAAACATTCTAATTCATGATTTCAGGCAAGTCAAACCATGAAATACTAAAGTTCACTTCTCAAATAATAAATCCCAGCAACCTAAACACCATGAAAATCTAAAAAACTATGTCTGAAAACCCAAACAGCTAATTAAATATTCTAATTCATGATTTCAGACACGTAAAAATAAATCCACATAACACTAAAGTTAACTTCTCAAATAATAGACCCCGGGAGTCAAACACACACGAAAACCTAAAAAAAAAAGGTCTGAAAATCCCCAAACAGCCAATTAAATATTCTAATTCATGATTTCAGGCACGTCAAACGAAATACTAGAGTTAACTTCTCAAATAATAAATCCCCGAACCTAACGCCCACGAAAATCTAAAAAACTAGGTCTGAAAACCCAAACAGCTAATTAACTATTCTAATTCATGATTTCAAGCACGTAAAACACAAAATACTAAAGTTAACTTCTCAAATAATAAACCCCAGGAGTCAAACATACACGAAAATCTAAAAAACCTAGGTCTGAAAATCCCCAAACAGCCAATTAAATATTCTAATTCATGATTTCAGGCAAGTCAAACTATGAAATACTAAAGTTAACTTCTCAAATAATAAATCCCAGGAACCTAACACCCACGAAAATCTAAGAAACTAGGTCTGCCCTTCCCTCTCCTGCCCCTCTGAAATGGAGGAACGAAGGACCTCTGAGCCTTGCCCATGAGACAGATCCCGTTTATTTTCGATTCTGAGTACTTTTGGTTTTCCCTCTGAAATTGACTCCCCCTCCCCTGCCCTCAGAAATGTGGGAACGAAGGGCCTCTGAGCCTTCCCCTTGATGCAGATCTCATTTATTTTTGATAATGAGTATTTTTGGTTTTCCCTCCAAAATTGACTTCCCCCTCCCCCTGCCCTAAGAAATGGGGGAACGAAGGGTCTCTGAGCCTTCCTTTTGATGCAGATCTCATTTATTTTTGATTCTGAGTATTTTTGGTTTTCCCTCCAAAATTGACCCCTCACCTCTCCTGCCCCTCAGAAATGGAGGAACGAAGGGTCTTTGAGCCTTCCCCTTTAGGCAGACCCCGTTTATTTTCGATTCTGAGTATTTTTGTTTTCCCTCCAAAATTGACCCTCAACCGCATTTAACAAATCCCCATGTAACTGAATCCGCATGTAACTGAACCCCCATGCAACTGAACCCTCGTGCAACTCAACTCCCGCGCAACTCAAGCCTCATTTAACTAAACCCCCGTGCAACTGAATCCCCCCATGTAACTGAACCCCTGTATACCCGAAACCCCATACAACTGAACCCTCGTGCTACTGAACTCTCGTGCGACTCGACTCCATTTAACTAAAACAATCTGTCATCGCCCCCACCCCCCAAAAAAAACTTTTCAGACCTTTCTTGTTAAAACTTTATTTTCAACTAATTCATTTGGTTTTTTTTCACAAGCAATTCGTACCACAGTACAGCACTATGAAAATTAAATTGATTTTGAAATTCGTTCCTTCTTATAGAAACTGCAAAAGTTTCATGGGGGTCATCTTTTAGCGTATTTTAAGTTTAAATGAAAAGTATTCAATGAAAATTAAATTTGATTTTGAAATTCAGTCATTTTTATAGAAACTACAATAGTTTCATGGGAACCATCTTTTAGTGTATTTTAAGTTTAAATGAAAAGTATTCAATGAAAATTAAATTTGATTTTGAAAATCGTTCATTTTGTAGAAACTGCAATAGTTTCAAGAGAACCAACTTTTAGCGTATTTTAAGTTTAAATGAAAAGTATTCAATGAAAATTAAATTTGATTTTCCCTTTTCCCTCCAAAATTGATTTTTGGAGTATTTTTGGTTTTCCCTCCAAAATTGACTCCCCCCTCCCCTCCCCTGCCCTCAGAAATGGGGGAACGAAGGGCCTCTGAGCCTTCCCCTTGAGGCAGATCTCATTTATTTTCAATTCTGAGTATTTTTGGTTTTCCCTCCAAAATTTACTCCCCCCTCCCCTCCCCTGCTCTGAGAAAAGGGGGAACGAATGGGCCTCTGAGCCTTCCCCTTGGGGCAGATCTCGTTTGTTTTCGATTCTGAGTATTTTTGGTTTTCCCTCCAAAATTAACCCCCCCTCCCTCTCCCCTGCCCTCAGAAATGGGGGAACGAAGGGACTCTGAGAGCCTTCCCCTCGGGGCAGATCTCATTTATTTTTGATTCTGAGTATTTTGGTTTTCCCTCCAAATTGACCCCCCCCCCCCCTCCCCTGCTCTCAGAAATTGGGGAACGAAGGGCCTCTGAGCCTTCCCCTTGAGGCAGATTCCCGTTTATTTTCGATTCTGAGTATTTTTGGTTTTCCCTCAAAAATTGACCCCCTCCCTCTCCTGCGCCTCAGAAATGGAGGAACGAAGGTCCTCTAAGCCTTCCCCCTGAGGGAGATCTCCCTCCTCCCCTTCCCTCAGAAATAAGGGAACGAAGGGCCTCTGAGCCTTCCCCTTGATGCAGATCCCGTTTATTTTCAATTCTGAGTATTTTTGGTTTTCCCTCTGAAATTGACTCGCCCTCCCCCTCCCTGCCCTCAGAAATGGGGGAACGAAGGGCTTCTGAGCTTTCCCCTTGAGGCAGATCTCATTTATTTCGATTCTGAGTATTTTTTTGTTTTAACTCCAAAATTGACTCCCCCTCCCCCTCTCCTACCCTCCCCTGCCCTCAGAAATGGGGGAACGAAGGGAACATTAGATCCTATTTTAAATTGACAATACTTTTCAAACGTTACTTGTGTATTATACAGACCACATCGGAGAGGTAAAGCTAGGTCAAGTCACAATGTCATTCTATCGTTACTTTTCAGACATTTCTTGTTAAAACTTTATTTTCAACTAATTCATCCGGGTTTTTCACAAGCAATTCGTACTATCCTCGCTCGTAATCGCTAATTACCTTAGCCCTTTATTAATTTATAGGCAATATCGGTTTAGAAAAACTAGAATAGTGACATAATTCACTTTATCGACTCTCAAATTCTATACCCACCAGAAACCTGTCTGGTTGGCCTAGAAACATGTCTGGTTGGCCCGGAATTGCTATATGTCTGGTAATCAACCATGGAAAGGTGCCAAGGAACGTAAAGGCCCAAAATAATAATGGAAGGAACATAAAGTCCCTAAAGTATAACCTTGATTACTACTGACATGAAATATGCTTATGGGTCAAACAATTGTACTCTATGTTATCTCAGAGACACAACGCGGCTTTCCCACTGATACTCTATGGCTGGTTATTGACATTATTTAGTTCATTGCATGTATTAAATCAGTATTATTTACGCAGTTGAACGATAAACACATAGGTCATATTTTTAAAAAAAAAGTGAAGATGGAGCATTTTAAGAAAGTGTGTTCACATGTTAATGGTATTGTAGCATTGAATGCCGACAAGGAGAAGTATTTGAACTATAAAACAAGTACAAATGGTATATAGGTAATATTTCCCCAGGGGTGATCGTATCGACCCAGTGGTCCTAAAATATCGTGGGAGGACTCATTAGAACGGAAATTCAAAGTTCTAGTGCCCTTTTTAATTGACCAAAAAAATGGAGGGTAGCTAGGCCCCCTCGCACGCTCATTTTTTCCCCAAATTCACCTGATCCAAATTTTGAGATAGCCATTTCGTTCAGCATGGTTGAAAATATGATAACTCTGTCCTTAAGGATGACTTAATCTCCCAGAGTCCCTGGGGGGAGGGCTGAAAGTTATGTACTTTACCCAATGTTAACATATAGTATTGGTTATTAGGAAGTATATAGACGTTTTCAGGGGGATTTTTTCTAGTAGTAGGGGGGTGGGTGGGTCGGGGGTTATGTGGGAAGATCTTTCCATGAAGACAGTTTTCATGGGGAAGGGACATTTATATGAAGGGGGCGCCGGATTTCCCAGCATTATTTAAAAAAAAATCAGAAATTAAACGTAAATAAAATTAAAACAAGTTTCGAAAAAGCCAATTAACCAAATAAAAGTAAAATTAATATGCAAATTTTGTTTTAATTATTCATGTACAGTGAGCCAAAATCAAAACCTGCATCAATCAAATCAAGCCAATCAAACCAAAAATTTTTTTTTCAAAGCAGTCCCAGCATCCTTACTTCAGCGAAGTTTAATCAGGACTGATAAAAAGCGAGGTAAAACAGGGCAATTAAATGAGATGAAAGAAAAAAAATTTAAAAACACGTTCTTATTGCTAATCCAGCCTTTTTTTGGCAGCTAACTTCAAAGATATTTTTGTGACCGGTTCTGTGTTAATGCCTATTGTATATTTTTTAAATATTTTGTAAGATTATTTTTAATTCAATTTGTGTATAGAGTATTTAGTGTATATTCCCCCAAGTCCCTATTTAAGGAAAATTATTATTAATCTCAACTCTGATTTCAATTGCTTCTCAGACTACCTGTTGTAGCATTAAATGATTTTTGTTATGGGTTATGATAGAAAAAATTAGTATTTGAATCAAACGTATTCTTATTAATCAAAAACAAAACCTGACTTTCTCAATAAATCAGATATGAATGGCATAGGTTTATTTCCCTACTGTTAAATCTTACCTTTGAACCGGATGCCGTAATTTCTCTAATATACAGATTAATCGAATTGTATTTTAATGCTGATTTTGAATATCCTTGATTATTTCATTTAATTTAATCCATCAAAAGTTATGAGGAATTAAGAATTATTGAACTAGAAATTTTGACGTCTCAGAGCTTTGTTTCCACGGCACGACCAGATCTGACTTCCAAGACACGAATACCTATAGGCTAACAGGTTTAGAAACTTTTCCTAAATTGTTGAGATGACAACTTTTGGTATTTGTAGGGATGAAAAAAGCGTGGCCTCTTCTTTCTTGAGCTATCTTGAGATCTGATTCCTTTGGGAGTGCTACCTTGGAGACATGCGAACTAATGGCCTATTATCAGACTAGATCCAGACATATAAAATGAAATAAACACAGATAAAAATAGATTTATTGACTTAAATATTTAGTTGCACAGCAATGAGTCACTTCAAACGACAACAATGGTGACTAAGACATAACATGAAAGAATTGCCAAGCTTGAAAGGCCAAAAAATTCTATCTGGATTCTCCTGATGCTGGCTTACGAATCGTTTCAAATCTGACTTACAATTAATATCAAAAAACACATCGACCCCCACTACCAAACGCAGTTCTTTCGTCCTGCGCTGTAAGGACTGGCCTGCCATTGGCCCAAGAGGACCAAGGATGTAAATCTTTCGTCCATGAATTTTTTAAGATTTTTCAGATGATTCAGGCGTTCACACGTTTTTTTTTTTGCCGTTTAAACTTCCTTAGAAATATCGTACGTAGCACTTTTTTGCTACTAATATTCTTAGCGAAATTCGAACGAATAGCGTCGTTGTTTGACTGAAGCTAGAATGCAGTTTCTCTTTTTGCTGATTAAAAATTTAGACTCTTGGAAGTGGTATTTGAACTCAATTAGGGGACGTTTAATTTCTGCCCGAATCATCTTTAGAAGGAAAGAATATTGTATTTTAAATATATGGTTTTTACTCCTGGTGCACATCACCCTTCCCATCAAATAATGACGTCCCCTCATTAGTAACTGCTCATTAGGAGTGCTTAAAATTTTTTAATTATTTATTTTATTTTATTCTACATCCCTATCTAAAATTAATCTACCGGACTAAGATTATTTATGGTTCTAGGTTTGCTACTATACTAAGGATTTTTTTTCTATATCTAACACTGATTACTTTTACATTTCCAACAAGGTTGGGGCTATTCTACTTTTACATTAGTTTTTTTTTTTTTGCTGTCTATATGACGTACTACATACTATCTACACTACGTTAAATGAATAACATGATAATATTACACCTAATTCTACTTGTGGTACATACATGAATGATTTATAACATACAATATTGGGTTCATCATATTCACTGATAACATTAAAACACTTTCACTATTGGGATTTTTGAATTGTCAAAGTTATTAGGAAGTAACACATGTAGATTCACATCTATTCATCACCTTCCTGTCCTTAGTGTACTACACCCTTCTGTTGTAAATTATTGTCCTTCACTCTTTTTTTCTTGGCAACAATTTTTGAAGCATTTGCGTTATGGTTTCTTCATGGAACAGTTCGAGTCTCGTTGTCTTTACACGACAAGTTTTCCCTAATAGTCAACTGGGAAATGACCGTTAAATATCGTTCTAATAGTCAACTGGGAAATGTTGCTTCCCACTACAGGTGTTGGTGTTTTTCTTTCTCAGCATATTCTTTTTAGGATTTTTTGAGGCACGTAGAGAATGTATTCTCGCGTAAAATTGTTCATTTGTGCCTTTTGAAACGGGTTGTCGTCATAATATAGTGACTCTTTTAATATATTGTCTTTAGGTACAACTTCAAATATCTTCAACTATCATTTAACTTCAAATATCGTTAAATATCGTTTATCTTGTACTGCTCGATGGTGTTCTCAGAATTAAACTTCAAATTGTCTTTAATTTCGGCTTCAAATCTTCAAATGTCTTTAAATGTCATTTAACTTCAAAAATCGCTTGTCGTGTGCTGATCGATGGGGTTTTCAGAATTAAACTTCAAATTGTCTTTAATTTCGGCTTCAAATATCTTCAAATTTAAAATTCATTTAACTTCAAATATCGTTAAATATCGTTTAGCTTCAAATATCATCACTATACTGTCAAATTATTCTGGGGTCCATAGTGAGTATCAAAGGCGATATCTACGTATTTATATCTTGTACTGACCGATGGGTTTCTCAGCATTTATGTGACTACATAGTTCGTTAAAGTACTTGATACTTAGGTTCAAATATAGTGTTACCTGATACGTAATATGGTTTCATAGTCGAAGAAACGACGATCGAGGGTAACTGTTGTTCTCGTAGACGAAGTTGGGAGAAAGTTGCCTGGAGTTATGGTAAGTACTCTTCGTTGGTTGAGATATGATGAAAATAGATGCTACTGGGTTGTATCTGTACTGGGCAGCTCATTGTAATACTCAATAACCAATTTGCCATTTACTTCCTGTAATAAAAATAACGCGGCAGAATCACAAGTTCTTTGAAGTAAATACACATACAATAATTCACGCATTAATTGGGTTATAATTGTTCCCATTGGGAAGTTCAATACATAGAAGTTTCTTATAAATATTAATTCCACAACTTTAATTATGGTCTCTTATTATACTTTCTAATATATACTACTACATACACTTTATTTTAACTTCTTTTAATGCTTAGTTAATTTTACAATAGATTTAAAATAATCATTTAAACAGAGTTTATGCTGCATGGTTAATTTTTTAGGTCAAATTTTACAACTTATTTCATACCTGCATTGTTCACGCAAGTCCGTGCTGTTTAAGAAATGCATGTTGCAGCGTCATAGCCACAAAGTTTTACATTGGTGCCTCATATTCGCCTTTCGAATAAGGTAATTAGATGCAGGGTTCCAAGCATGCCCGCGTAGATTCCAGTTGATGCTTGGCAAAGAATATAAGCATAATGAAGAACTGACATCAATATCTTTTCAGAAGACTATTGTTTGAGCAAGTCCTTCAGCACTAAATAAATAAATATTATATTAAAGTCTTATTAGAATCCGTTAAGCGAGAAACACCTTCAAATTAATGGGGAATTCCTTGTGGGTTTTACTTAGTCGCCATTGGACATACACAGGGTTTCAATCCATGTA
Source organism: Artemia sinica (assembly GCA_027921565.1). Classification (NCBI taxonomy): domain Eukaryota; kingdom Metazoa; phylum Arthropoda; class Branchiopoda; order Anostraca; family Artemiidae; genus Artemia; species Artemia sinica. The sequence continues at coordinate 1,168,506 of CM051266.1, forward strand.
TGTTAACTGATCAAATGGTTTTAAAATTTTACATATTATTATTGAGATATAATTCCACATTCGCCGTGAAATTCTACATATAAACGTACCAGTAGCCAACTATAGGTACATATATTTCTCGAGTAAGAAAACACATGAATGAGCAATGTGTAGGCCCAAAATAATTATAATCTGCACTAAGATAAAATATTTCATATAATTAGACGCTTCTGTACTGGTAATTTCTTGTTTTGGATAATATCCATCTTGGTTAGGACATGGGTCGATTTTTCTCATAGAAAATCCGAGGGAGACCTGAGTCAGTATAGGTAAGATATAACGTGACTGACTTGCGAAAATATGTCACAAAAATTAGAGCACAAGATATGTCATAGATAAACCAATGAAATTAAAGGACGTTTTTGTCACAAAACTATAGAACAGTGATCTCTCTGTTATTGTATACGTCATAGATATAAACTAATGAAGTTAAATTTTTCGCCAAGGAGCTAAAGACATTAATGTCTCTGTTTCTCTTTGGAAGTAATGTTTAACACAGAGCTGTAGGACAGCATACGTCATAGATATAATATAATGAAATTAAAAAGCTTTTCTCTTTTTTTTCGCCTCGGAGCTATAAGAAAGTAAACTCTCTGTTTCTCTTTCAAAGCATTCTGATCCAAAAAACGAAAACTGAACTAGCTCACAGAATTTTCTATTCAACCTTTAAGTATTGTTTTGACTGGCCCTGATTGGCATAAAAATACTAATTTCTTACCTTTGAAGGACTGAGAAATATCCCTTCCTACGATCGTTTACACAAAAAAATTATCCTTTGGAGTTTTATTCCCAGGCAGTGTACTTTGACTCGTTTTTATGGGAAAATTTATGAAATCCATAGCTTCTCGCAGGTTTTTTAGTTAAATCTTGGGGAAAGGTTTTTTTCACAGTAATACCGGGGGTTTCTACGGCTCTGTTTAATTCTTCCTGTAATAAGACAGGGGCCTTTCTATCGGTGTTGCTACGATCGTTTACAGAAAAAAATCACAAAAAACAATCATGGGCCTTGAGTTCCTCCCCGGGCTTCCCACAAGACGTGGTCCAACACCACTTGCCGTTCTCAGTCGACCACGAGCTTCCTACCTTTGGTTATTTTCTGTTCCCACCTTTCTCTCAGATCACCAATGTTTTGAGAGGATCACCACTTGTATTATTATTTTTTTTTCATCAATATTGACTTGGTTAACTTTACTTGCACACTGTTAAATTTATTATGGTGTTAAATTTATTATCTTCGATACTTGTCTTTACATTAATTAGGGATATTTCCATCTGTCAGGTTTTTAACCGTTCCACCTGACTGTGTCGTTATTTTCTCATCTGTTTCTTGCGGTTTTTTCTTTTTCGGTTTGTCTAGCGAAATAAGGTCAAACTTTTTGTATTGTTTTTTCAAAAATTCTTGCCCTTTTAATTTCGTTTGTTTCCCGTGTGCGGCTGCTGAGGTCGGTCTTGATTTCCCTATTTCTTTAGCTACTATATGGTCTGATTCACCATCAGACTCTTCGGAACTAGTTTCCGACGAATCCGGATTAGAACTTTTAGAGGTGGCAATTTTTGTGGCATCACCTGCCATTCCTTCGTAAATTTCTACTCCCCTGGAAGTAGAAGGTTTATTCCCTAAGTCCTCGTTTTGGGTTTTCAACTCGGGAGATTTGAAAGATTCTTGAGAGCTTTGGGAGGAATCAATAGTTTTTGCGGGGTTCCTCCATTGTTTGAATGCCATGTCCTCAGGGTGATGGGGCATTTTTTGCACTAGAGTTGTTCTCCATGAAGTCCACTGTTTAGGTTTGGCCTTGGATACAGTTATATCATGATATTGACCTTGCTGGTCATCCTTTGGAGTTTTATTCCCGGGCAGTGTACTTTGACTTGTTTTTATGGCAAAATTTATGAAATCCATAGCTTCTCGCAGGTTTGTTTTAGTTAAATCTTTGGGAGGTTTTTTTTTTCACAGTAATACCGGGGGTTTCTACAGCTCTGTTTAATTCTTCCTGTAAAGACAGGGGCCTTTCTATTGGTGTTGCAGGGGAAACCATATCGTCTGGAAATCTTTTGGGGGGACATGGGGTCGAATTCTATCGGGGAAAATTGGGTTTTTGGAGATATTGTATAATCTAAATCTCCTGCGCTCGCCGATGAATAACTTTTTGGAGTTTTTGGCGTTTTTATTCTTACTGGTATTAGGGATTTTTTCTCAGGAACAACTAGATTTTCCATTGCTAAAAATTCTTAAAAATTTTGTTCATCACTGTCATTTTCAAAATAATCTTGTTTCAAATTGAAAGGTTTTAGCTCTGCCAATCTTGACCTAGGGGGCTCATTTTCCGAATCTGACGAATCAGTAGAAGAGGGATGTGACACCCATCTCTCTGGAAATTTGGCTCTTTTTTCGGCTAACATGCGCCTTGTAAGTTCTTCCACTATCGGGATTTTCCATTTTAAGGGTATATTCATTATCGTACTTTTTGACTATTCTGTACGGTCCAGAATATTTGTTGGAAAGTTTTTTTCCTTCCGTTTTTGCCTCGTTCTTTAGGTGAACGAAGTCTCCTACTTTGAAATCTATATTCCCCTTAACTTTGGGTTGGTTTCTTAGCTCTTGGTTTATTTTACATTTTTCCAGCTCTTGCCTAACTATTTTATAAGTTTTCCTCATTCTATTTATGAATTCTTGTTTATAATCTTCTGAGCTATTATAATACTGCCGAGATTCAATAATCTCATCATACGGGATTCTAAAATCTCGACCAAAAAGTAAATAAAATGGATTGTTTCTGGTTGTTTCGGAATAAGTAGTGTTGATTACGTTAGTTAAATAAGGTAAGAATTTATTCCAGTCGCTTCTGTCGTCTTTTGTATAAATACTTAATACGTTCGAGAATATTTTATGCCTGTTTTCTATTTTGCCATTAGTTTTGGATGTACGGCTCTGTCACCATTTTCTCTATATTAAGGAAAATCATTAAATCTTTCGTTACTTTTGCAACAAAATTGCTCCCGTTGTCGCTCAAAATTTTATTAGGAATGCCAAATTGTAAAAGTAATTTTGCTAATGCCTTACTTGTGGCATAAGCACCTTGATTTTTTAATGCTTTTGCAATAGTAAATCCGGAAAAATGATCTATAACCGAAAGAATACAAGTATTGCCTCTGCTAGAAACAGGTAAGCCTCAACTTGTACCGTATAGGTCAAATGAGATAACATCGAAGGGGTACTTTGCTACCGAGACCCTTCCAATTGGAGGATTTGGATAGGCTGGGGGGATTTTTCTCAAATTACATGCTTCGCATGTACTTACAAATTCTTTAACTTTTGTCAGTGCAGATTGTACGTGAAAGTATTATTTTAACTTATGGAATGTTTTCATAACTCCTAAATGTCCACCTGTGTCCGAATGAAAATATTCAAATGCAGGACCTATCAAGTTTTGTGGTAACACAGGTATTATCGAGGTTTGGTTTCTATTTGTCTCAGAAGTCACGATTCTACACAGTATTTCTTCATCAAGATCATAGTAAAAATTATCTATCTCTTTTCTAAGAGTTTGAATTTATCCGGTAACGCTTTTTAATTCACAAAATAATCAATTAGTGCTACACACATTTCGTCCTTTTTTTGCTTTCTTTTTATATTTCCAAAGACAAGGGACAATAGTTAATCTTATTTTCTTTTACTGCGTCTTTGACTTTGTTTTTCTTACATCCATGATTGCTCTTAGCAATTATGGCGTCAACTTCGTTTTCTTCAGCTTCCGACGGAATATTTTCTGGGTATCTACTTAAAAAGTCGCAAGCTGCGTTTTGTTTTCCCTTTAAATGTTCAATTTCATAATTTAGGTCTTGGATTTTCATAATCCATCTAGCTAGAATGCCCGTGGGATTTTTAAATATGCGGAGGTACTGCAAGCTTTTATGGTCTGATCGTAGTATAAATTTTCTACCAATTAAATAATATCTAAATTTGTCCAAGCGGTAGATAATAGATAGTAATTCTAAGTTTGTGGCGGAATAACCACTTTCGCCTTTTGATAAAGTTTTACTTGAATAGCATATAACCTTTTCTTTTTGTTTAGGCGTTCCGTCTAGAGAATTAAGGTTTTCTACCGGGATTATTTGCGAAAGAATTGCGCCAATGCCTTTTGAACTAGCATCTGTGGTAACCACAAATTTTCCATTTTCGAAATCAGGGAGTGACAAAATTGGTTCAGAAGTGAGCGCCTTTTTGAGTTGGTCTAGGGAAGTTTGAGCTTCCTGGGACCAGGTAACATTATGGGAATTCCCTTTAGTTAATTCTGTGAGGGGTTTTGCAATTTGGTGTAATTGCGTACGAATTTTCTAAAGTCGCCAGTAAGGCCTAAAATTCCCCTTAATTCTTTCATAGTTCTGGGGGGCTTGAGGTTTTCAACACATTTATTTTATCAGGGTCTGGGGATATCTCTCCCTGGGTTACTACTACTCCTAAAAATTTAATTTTTGATTGAAATAAATTTACTTTCTCAGGCCGGCATTTTTAATTGCCTTGCCTGAACTTCTCGAACACCTTAGCTAAAGTTGCTAAGTGTTGCTCAGTGTTTTCCCCCACGCATATAATATCATCCACAAAATGAATTATATTCTTTAATCCTCTTAACAGGTGCAATAGGGGTCTACATAGCGCGCTTGATTTTGTTTTAAGCCCAAATGGTACTCTCAAGTATTCATAAGAACCATATTCGGATGCTGAAAATGCAGTTTCATGGACATCCTTTTCGGCTATTTTCACTTGATGGTAGCCTTGGGTAAGGTCCAAAGATGTAAAAATTTAGTTTTGCTTGAAATTGAGTCAAGAATTTCATCTATTCTTGGTAGAGGAAATTTATCGCTAACTACTTGTTTGTTGAGAGCCCTATAATCTACTACGAGTCTAAGATCTCCATTCTTTTTTTGTACTAGGATCACTGGTGCGCTATACGGACTTATACTTGGGCGTATAATTTCGTTTTTTTTCTAATTCATGGATTTTATTTTTTAACCACTCTTTGTGCTTATATGGCACAAGATATGGCTGTTTTGCTACGGGATTACCAGTCGTTAAAATTGAATGTTCGTAAAATGGAATTAGCCCGATATCATCTTCAGATGCGGAAAATACATCCTTAAATTTCCATAATAATTCGCATAATTTTTTCTTAAGTTCCATATCCGTAATATGATCCATTTTAAATTTGTTTAAAAATTGCGATTTAGTCAAAGGATATTCGTTATTTGAAGTTTTAATACCGTTAACTAGGTTTCTTTTAGAATTTTCCCATCTATTTAAATCATTTTCCGTTAAAACCTGGATTTGGACTAGACATGTCCCCTTTTTAATTGTAATTGTATCATTTTCGTGGTTATTGGTTACCCAAGTAAAACCTTCCCCTTTGTCATAAGATATAATCTGTTCCTCGCAAAACAGATTTTCGGGTATTTCAGACGGTGTCGCAAACCATATTTCTGATTTGCTAGTCACTGGTTCAATCATCTGTGATATTTGAATTTTTTGCATCGTTTTGGGAGGGATTTTTGTTTTCCTTATCACAAATCCGTAATATTTCTCTCTTCATTTTCATTGTTAATTAGATTCATACTGGCGCTATGCTGCGCCATTGCGGCATTTTGTGGCGTCACGTTGGGTTTTATTATGTTCTTCCATAATTCCGCTATTTTCTTAATTTCATTTGATCTGTACTGTCGCATATCTCCTATTTTTATTTTCGCAGATTCAATACTGTTATTATTTAAATATACTTCATTTCTGCAATATCTCTCAGGGTAATTGAACAAATTTCCAATTATGCCATATCTTTGCGAGACATGAGTTTCAAAATACTTCGACATTATACCACTAGAAATTTTGTTTACTGTTATGTTATCTTCGTAACCTCTGTTACGATTTCTTAAGGTAGAAATTTCTTCCCCTACCTTAGCTAGGTAGACAAGTTTCTCGTTAGCTACGTCTAATAGTATTCTATTAGACCTTAGAAAATTTGCCCCTATAATAGCTTCATATGGGAAATTATCACATATAATAAAATTTGTCATGAACGTTCTATTGTCTCTTTTAAGTTTAGGCAAATTGACCCTTTTGCATTTAATTTATCCTGTCACGCTTGTTAAATTGGGATTATTAGGGTTCCTCTGTCGTTTAATGTGCGGAGGCAAGATATTAAATACGCATGAGTTTATGATATTTACAGTAGCTCCGCTTTCAACTAAGGCCGTAAAGTATACGTTTTCTACACAAAAATCATTAAATATAGGTAACTTGTTATTAATATCACTACAAGAAGGCACTAGTATTGTCTTGGACATATTAAATATTCCTGGCACCCTCTGGGTCCAATTTATGTTTCTGAGGGGCCTGACACGCTTCCCTGAAGATTTATTTCATGTGTTGGTGCCCGTAATAGATATTCAGACGTATTTGGTTCCGTAGGCGTATTTAAATGATTTACGTCTGTCTGTCTTCTCCATGTATTATTATGGTAACGTGGATGTCTCGTGTCAGTTCCGTTTGCTGGCGTTGACTGCCAATACCGTTGGCTTGTAAAATTTTCATTTCCCATCGGCAAATTTTTGTGATTTCTATATGGAATTCATGCATTATATTGGCTTTGGCGGATATTCGGGTTTTCAAATCGGTAATTAATTTGTCTATTGGGGTGAGGATTATACAAATTTTGTTGGTACGCATTATAAGGTACTGATTGGCACAATCCCCCCTGGCTATAGCCTATTGCATGACCGGTGCTAAAATTTGTTCTTCTGAACAAATGGTTGTCGTAACTTCGCGTATTAACGACAGCAATTCTTGGTATGGGATTGGGGACATAGTGGCACTCTCTTGCTATATGGCCAACACGATTGCAATTATGGCACCTTATTATTGTAGGGTTAATGGGCTGAAAACGTACTGTTTTCTGCCTAGCGGGCTCTGGCGTTTTGTTTCTTTTTGTCCCTCGGGAGTTATCCCTTGAAAAGAAATTGGGGGATGCCTGATCGCCCTTGAAAATTAGGTTCGCGTTTGAGTCGCCTAGGCTATTTATTTTTGCTTTACTATGATTAGCAACCATTTTATCAACTTCGATTAGTCGCTCTACCTCCTGAACTGCGAGATACAGCGTCTGAATATTTTTGGATATTACCGCCCTATATAGTTTTGGGGGTAGCCCTTGCAAAAAGGTATTTAGTATGACTTTTTCATACAGTTGCCCAGAACCACTTCCGTATTTTGCTTCTACAGAAATGCGTATGTTATCAAGATATTCCCTTATATTCTGTGAAAAATCAAAGCTTACTACTCCGTGTTTTAATTTATTTATAGAACTGGTTTCTATAAATCTCTCTTTGAATGCTTTTAACAGGTCATCAACCGTATTTATTGGCAAGTTGGCGTTATTGCCTATGGTATGTTCGACCTGTTTTAGAAAAGTTAAGGCCTGACCTCTTAATCGTAGTAGGAGCATGTCTTTTAATGCTCCAACGTCTGTTTTTGTTAGTTGTACAAACTGGGTCAGTTGGATATTAAATTCGTCAATATCTGACTGACCATTGTATTCCGGGATAGATTTGGCTATTTCTATATTTTTCGCGGCTAACTTCTGCATTATTGCTAAATCGTTTAGTTCATCCATTTTTTGCGTTTATATCAACTTAAAATTTTACTTAACTTATTTTGGGGTAGGCTATTATCTCCTATGAGATATAAGGGTTTTCCTATCGTAGCTTAGTGGCAATAGGCCTAGTCAATTTACTTATATGTCTGTATCTCCCCAACAATTAAATTTGAATTACAAAGTTTAAATAGCCTAACTAGTTCGCAGTTTTCCTCCAATTTCCGACACGTGCCATTTGTACCATTAACGATTTGTTTTTATGGTGGGTGATAGAAAAATTAGTATTCGAATCAAACGTATTCTTATTAATCAAAAACAAAACCTGACTTTCTCAATAAATAAGATATGAATGGCATAGGTTTATTTCCCTACTGTTAAATCTTACCTTTGAACCGGGTGCCGTAATTTTCTAATATACATATTAATCAAATGTATTTTAATGCTGATTTTGAATATCCTTGAATTATTTCATTTAATTTAATCCATCAAAAGTTATGAGGAATTAAGGATTATTGAACTAGAAATTTTGACGTCTCAGAGCTCTGTTTCCACGGCACGACCAGATCTGACTTCCAAGACACGAATACCTATAGGCTAACAGGGGTTAGAAACTTTTCCTAAATTGTGGAGATGACAAATTTTGGTGTTTGTAGGGATGAAAAAAAGCGTGGCCTCTTCTTTCTTGAGCTATCTGGAGATCTGATTCCTTTGCGAGCACTACCTTGGAGACATGCGAACCAATGGCCTATTATCAGACTAGATCCAGACATATAAAATGAAATAAACACAGATAAAAAAGACAATAGATTTATTGACTTACATATTTAGTTGCACAGCAATGAGTCACTTCAAACGACAACAATGGTGACTAAGACATAACATGAAAGAATTGCCAAGCTTGAAAGGCCAAAAAATTCTATCTGAATTCTCCTGATGCTGGCTTACGAATCGTTTCAAATCTGACTTAAGATTAATATCAAAAAGCACATCTACCCCCACTACCAAACGCAGTTCTTTCGTCCTGAGCTGTAAGGACTGGCCTGCCATTGGCCCAAGAGGACCAAGGATGTAAATCTTTCATCCAATGAATTCTTTAAGATTTTTCAGATGATTCAGGCGTTCACACGGTTTTTTTTTGCCATTTAAACTTCCTTAGAAATATCGTACGTAGCATTCTTTGCTACTAATTATCTTAGCGAAATTCAAACGACTACCGTCGTTGTTTGACTGAAGCTAGAATGCAGTTTCTCTTTTTGCTGATTAAAAATTTTAGACTCTTGGAAGCGGTATTTGAACTCAATTAGGGGACGTTTAATTTCTGCCCGAATCATCTTTAGAAGGAAAGAATCTTGTATTTTAAATATATGGTATTTTACTCCTGGTGCACCGTTTTATGCCTAGGTCATTGGTAATAAGGATAGATTCATCAAAAAGCATATTGTGGCTACAATTTTCAAATACATGGCTGCCTAATGCAGAATCAAATGAAACAGGGGAAATATTAGAATTTGAGCTTTGATAAGATCATCTTTATGCTGTTGTATGCGTTTTTCTAAATTCTGGTGTGTTCTGCCTACATAGTATTTGCCACAATCACATGGTATTTGATGGACTCCTCTTTGGCGAGTAACAGGGGTTTTATCCTTACCAGAATTGAGGAAATTTATGATTATAAAATTATTGGTAAATACTGCATACAGATTATTTGTGTGCAAACTTTTTTAAGATTAGTAGGCATTTTTGGGATATAAGGGAGGTAAATTATGTTTACCTCCCTTACATCCCAAATTAGGTAAATTATGTAGGAAATCTCACATGGGAAACTATAATTAATTTTACGGGAGTGTCTCTTCAGTCTCCAGTTAATTACACTATTAATAAATAAAATAGGATACCCATTTCCAAAAGGTATGTCCCTGATAAAGTTTAGTTCTGCTGTGATGTGGGAATCAGAACAAATGTTTAGAGCACGATCGACGAGAGAGATTATGACAGCCCTTTTAACTTGTGGGGGGTGGTTTGATTTAAAATGGGAATTTCGATTATTTTGTATTGGTTATATATAAATAGTAAAATTGAGTTTATTTAAGCTACGAATAATTAACACATCTAGGAATGGGAGTTTATTTGCGATTTCGATTTCTAAAGTAAACTGTAAATTTCTATCATATTTATAAAGTTGATCTAAAAAAAACCTAAGTTTATTTTCCCCATAGTTCCAGAGTGAAATTTACGTCATCCATGTAACTTCCCCAAAAGATATTTTTCAAAAAATACGAGTCTAATGCCCAATTTTCAATATGTTCCACGTAAATATTCGCCAGTAATCCGGAGAGGGGCGCGCCCATCGCTAAACCATTAATTTGCTGGTAAAAAAATTACGGAATTGGAAATAAATTGAGTACTAGTTACAGAGTTTAACCAGGGTCATTAAGACTTTGCACTCTATTCCTGCTGTTGAAGCTTCTATTAACTGATAACTTTCTATGATTTTATTGTCAAATAATTGTTCACATACTGCTACATCTATATATGTATACATTGAAACAATGTCAAAGCAACTTATAATTGTATTTTCTGAGATATTTACCTTTTTGAGTTTTGCAACTAAATTCACCGAATTACATATCTATGATTTGAGAGTAAAGGAAAAGTTTAAAAGCTGTACATAACCATTTCCCAATATTGGATGTGGATGCTTTCGTACAAGCTACTATGGGCCTTAAAGGGATGCCTTGCTTCTGTAATTTTGGTAGACCAAAAACTTTGGACAAAAGCTACCGCGGTGGAAAAATTAATTATACAGTTGTGGAGTAATTTTACCATTTTGTTTCAAATTTTCTAATTCATTGATAATTTTGTTAGCAAATTGATCAGTATGATCGTGGCTTATAGTTGTATATGTAGTCTCGTCATTTAGATGTAAATAAATGTTTGTGTCGTAAAAAGTCGTATCCATGACAACCAGAGAATCGCTTTTATCTGCTTTAGTTATAATAATGGATGGGTCTTTACGGAGATAGATAAAAAAAACAAGTTTTTTTTAACTTAAAGTGAGGAAAGACGTTTAAACTTAAAACGAACAGAAATTATTCCGTGTATGAAAGGGACTGTCCTCTCCTTAACGCCTCACTCTTTACGCTAAAGTTTTTTATTGTTTTAAAAAATAAAGTTATGAAAGAGAGTCAAACTTTAGCATAAAGAGCAAGGCGTTGAGGAGAGGACAGCCCCTTTCATATACGGAAGAATTTCTGTTCGTTTTAAGTTTTAATATCGCTCCTCACTTTCAGTTTAAAAAACTTGTTTTTTTTAAATTTAATTTCTGATCGTTTTTTAGTTAATGCAGCTTTTATTTTGGCTCACCCTCATTGAATAAGTAAGCAAAATTTGCATAAGAATTTTACTCTTCTTTTGCTAAATGGCTGTCCCTAAATTTAGTTCTGATGTAATTTACAAATTAACTTACGAAACGAACTTCTATATTTGTATATTTTTCTTCTGGCAAAAAATACATTGCAGATATAGTTGCAGATTTTTGCAGATATGAGCTTGAAACCTATATAATAGGGTTTTCTGATACGCTGAATCCGATGGTGTGATTTTCATTAAAATTCTTTCACTTGTAGGGGATGTTTCCTCCCTCTTTAAAAAATCAGGTAAATTTTCTCAGGCATGTAGCCTTTGATGAGTAATACTACACTAAATAAAATTTATACATTTAGAATCAGCATTATAAGCCCCGTCTTTTGATACATTTATTGACATCAAAATTCCGTTTTTAAAAGTTTCGATTACTATTTAGCCGTATCGCTTGTTTTTTTATTATTGTTTTTTTTATTACGTATATGTTATTACGTATATGAGGGGGGTTCTCCCCGTAGTCAATACCATGCTCTTTACGTTAAAAGTTAAAAATTTTTTAATTCACAAACCCCTGAATCACAAAGGCCGTTTAATTAGAATAGATAGCTCCTTTGAAAGCACTGAAGAAACTGTAGCGAAAAGAGCGAGGTCTTGACTTGGGGGAGAACTCTCCCGAGTAACCCCATCCTCCATCCCCCTCCAGAAAAAAATCCTTCATGAAAATATCTGTATACCCAATAACCAATACAATATGTAAGCATTGGGCAAAGTTCATATCTTGCAGCCCTTCCCCTGGGAACTGTGGGGAATTAAGACATCCTAAAAGACATATTTATTAGATTTTTGACTATGCTGAACAAAATGGCTATCTCAAAAAAAATGAGCGTGGGAGGGGGCCTAGGTGCCCTCCTTTTTTGGTCACTTAAAAGAGGCACCAGAACTTTTAATTTAAATTTCAATGAGCCATCCCACGATATTCTAGGACCAATGGGTCGATATGATCACCTCTGAGGAAAAAAAAAACAACAAAAAAACAAACAAATAAACGCGCACCTGTGATCTTTCTTCAGGCAAAAAATGCAAAATTCCACATTTTTCTAGATAGGAGCTTGAAACCTCTGCAGTAGGGTTCTCTGATACGCTGAATATGATGGTTTGATTTTCATTAAGGTTTTATAACTTTTAAGGGGTCTTTTCCCCTTTTTCGAAAATGAGCCAAATGTTCTCAGGTGCGTAGCTTTTGATAAGTAGGACTAAACTTGATGAAACTTATATATTCAAAATTAGAATTAAAATCTGATTCTTTTGATCTATCTATTGGTAATTCCGTTTCTACAAATTTCTGTTTTCTACAGTTTCGGTTACCTTTGAGCCGGGTCGCTCCTTACTTACAGTTCGTTACCACGAAGCTGTTTGATAAATAAAAAAAATAAGTTTTTTTTTAACTGAAAGTAAGGAACGACGTTTAAAACTTAAAACGAACAGAAATTATTTCCGTATATGAAAGGGCTGTCCCCTCCTCAACGCCTCGCCCTTTACGCTAAAGTTTTTTATTGTTAAAAAAAAAAAGAGTTGTGGGAAAGTCAAAACTTTAGCGTAAAGAGCGAGGCGTTGAGAAGGGACAGCCCCTTTCATATGCGGAATAATTTCTGTTCGTTTTAAGTTTTAAGGTCGTTCCATTCTTTCAGTTAAAAAGACTTTTTTTTATTTAATTTTTGATGTTTTTTATTTTAATACAGCTTTTGATTTTGGCTTACCGTACATGAATAATAAAAAAAGATTTGCATATTCATTTTACTTTTATTTGGTTAAATGGCTTTCTCGAAACTTGTTTAATTTTATTTACGAACGTTTTTATTAGCAATAAATATACGCAACTTACGAATTAACTTACGTAACGAACTTCTATGTTCACATATTTTTAATACGCATATTAGGGGGCCTGACCCCTAGTCAATACCTCGCTCTTTAAGCTAAAGTTCAAATTTTGTTCCAATTTTTGAAAATGACCCCTTAATCACAAAGGCCCTTATTTAGAATAAATAGCTCTTAAGAAAGTACTAAAAAATCTTTGGCTTAAAGAGCAAGGTATTGAATAGGTGGTGAACTCAATCATACACATAATATTTTCTGTTCGTTTGAAGTTTTGAGGTTACTCCTTATTTTCAGTTGGGAAACTTGTTTTTTTATATTTAATTTCTGATCTTTTTTTTAAATAATGCTGGGAAATCTGGCGCCCCCTTCATGGCAATGTTCCTTCCCCATGAAAACTTGCTTCATGGAAAGATCTTCCCACATAACCCCCGACCCACCCACCCCCCTACTACCATAAAAAATCCCTCCTGAAAACGTCTGTATACTTCCTAATAACCAATACTATATGTTAACATATGGGTAAAGTTTATAACTTTTAGCCCTCCCCCCGGGGACTTTGGGGGATTAAGTCTTCCTAAAGGACATAGTTATCATATTTTCAACCATAATGAATGAATTGGCTATCTCAAAATTTTGATCAGGTGAATTTGGGAAAAAAATGAGCGTGGAAAGGGGCCTAGTTGCCCTCCATTTTTTTTGGTTAATTCCGTAATAATACGGAAAAAAAAAGCCCGAACCAGGAACAAATTGATAAGGTAATGCTTTCTTCACCATCTGGACCAAAAAAAAGCGCTGAACAATATATCCACAATCTCCATCTATAACCCGTTGCGAAATTTGTTTTTTTTCGCTACTTTTTGTTACATAAATTTTTATTTTTCATGAAAAAATAAAGTATCACGAAATAAGTGGTTGATACATCTGTTTGTATCAGAATTGCGAGGTGAAACCGTTTCTGACGTTAGTTTTTCGTATAAACGTCAAATAAAATGAATGTTTGTAGTTTATTGATGTAAATGCTAGGGTAGGTTCTTTTCTTACCGAATTTGTAAATAAGCTGAATCACATAGCCTTAATCAGGACATGGCCTGAATCAACAAAACTTCTTCTTTGTATACTCCCCTTCATAGACCATTTTGCTTATCAGTGCCATCTACCGGTGCAGGTATAAGGAGTCGAAAGATACATTTCTCTACGTTTAAAGCGTATTAAATTAAAAAAACAAATTTTTTCCGAGGGCAGTAAAGAGCAAACTTGAAACTTAAAACGGATAAAAATTATTACTTCACAGCCTATTTAATATATATTAATATAACTAGTTCAAATAAACCAGCTAATTGTGTTTCCCTATGCTTTTATGATTATACAAAACCTGCGCTTTACTGAAAACACAAAAGTCAAGTGCAAAAACCAGGATTATTGATTTAAGAGTCAAAAGTGAGTATGTAGCCTGACAACACTAAACGAATATATAAGGCTTTTCATAGTCTTAGACCAGTTGTGACATTAATAACTTTCGGTATATACCATTAGAATTATCTTAAAAACATGATCGTAAAACGTCTATAGTCCTAATACTATCATGATGGCCTTACTTCGAACTTGTGTACAAACTAATCATGACGTGTCCTTTTAAGAACCAAAACCAGAGCCAGTCATTGAACAGAGCCATTGCGTAGAAGTGATACCAAATTCAACGTAAAAAAATAAAGCAAAATTCTAAAATGGATTGTTGCTTTATCTTAAAAGATATTGATCCTAAAAGGAATTGATAATATTTTGATTCTATAAAAAGTGTCCTTAATTGATTTGCTTTTACTGTACCAAAACTCCTATGTTATTTTGTGTTTTCAGTAAAGCGCTAGTTTTGTACAATCATAAAAGCATAGGGAAACGCAATTAGTTGGTTTATTTGTACTAGTTATATTAAGTAATAAGCTAGTGAAGTAATAAGCTAGCTAGTAAAGCAATAATTTTTGTCCGTTTTAAGTTTCAATTTCGTTCTTTACATCCCTCGGAAAAGCTTTGTTTTGTTTATTTTAATCTTCGTTTGTATTTGATTAAAATTTAATGCAGAAACAACGTTGCCGTGATCTTTTTTATTTATCGGAATAATGTATGTTCGTTTTAAGTTTTAATGCCACTTCTTAATTTCAGTTGAAAACTTATTTTTAATTTAATTTCTACTTATCATCGATCTAGGGGAGATAAGACATCTCTAAAAATACTGCAAATAACCTTGGCTGCTAAGAAAAACTTTCAGTAATAACATAGAGTTCATTATCCATACTTCACAAAACAATAGGTTTTTTTCAGGAACGTTTGTTTTTCGATGAGCAAAAAGCTGTTTTTACTCGGCCGACTTCGCCTGAAAAAAAGCCATATTGAAGACAGGGCTTTATAAATCACCTACTGACGAGCAGAAACTAGAAGGCTACTGTATTTTAAGACGAACCGAAATAATAGTTAGCATTCCTGAGTCAGTGTCAGATGGGTAATTTTTTTCACTGGGCATTTTTTTTTCAAAACGCGGTTTTTAACTTTTGGGTACTATAGGCTGTGGTTCGCTCTTTACTAGGTTACCTTGCCGGGACTTGCTTTAAAAATTAACCTAGAAAATGACTGAAAATAACAACATCGGATACCAATACCGACATTACCGATACGATACATGCGATATCAATACGCCCGATACCGATACGCGCGATATCCATACGCCCGATACCACATACAGTCCTTCCCCAGGGACTATGGAGGGCCATATCGTCGTCAAAGCCATATATATCGGACCTTTGAACTATGTTAAACAAAATGGCTATATACAAATTTTGTAGGACTAGTTGGGGGGGGGGAGGAGGAGGGGGGGCCTGTAGGGAGGGGGGCTTTTTGCCCTCCAGTCTTTTTGTTCACTTAAAAAGGGTACTTACAAATTTAATCAACCGAAACAATAGTTATCATTCCTGATTCAGAGTCAGATGGCAAAATCTTATCACCAGACAGTTTTTTTTTGAAAACACGTTTCTCAACTTTTGATTACTATAGGCTGTGGTTCGCTCTTTACTAGGTTGTTGCTGCCGCTGCAACCATACTGACAGAACAACTGAACTTTCAGGTGATTTGAAGTGATGATG
This sequence comes from Artemia sinica, assembly GCA_027921565.1. Lineage (NCBI taxonomy): Eukaryota > Metazoa > Arthropoda > Branchiopoda > Anostraca > Artemiidae > Artemia > Artemia sinica. The sequence continues at coordinate 1,184,551 of CM051266.1, forward strand.
TAAGTCCCAGAAAGTGCTTTCAATTACGACAAAGAGGAGAGATACAGCGAATATTTTTTCATGTCTCAACGAGGTTTAAACAAAACGGGCACATTTGAAAAAAAACTAACAATGGGTTCTATTCTGATGATCGGGGAGATATGGCACAAATAAAATTCATGTAGCACTGCTCTTCCCGTTGATGATTCTTAACCAGACAACTTACAGTATTTTCCCTTACAGATGGAGGATCCCCCGAACGTTTCATACCCTTTCTGTGAAAGCCCAATGGACAAAGCCGGAGCAGCGGTATTGACCAAGAAAGGAGCCAAAGCAATCAATGAAGCAAGTGAAAAGAGAGGTTTTGATGTTTGTCTTCAGCCAGGAGAGCCAGTGCTTGTTTCCTGCAGTAAAGCCTTCACTGACAAGAGTGGTCTGTCGAAAGTTGAGAATGAAAAACGACAGGCTGCACTAGAAAAGACGAAAGCCGACAAAGTGCTACTACGGTCCAGAATCCCCAGCTGTAACTTTCGAGTATGTTGCTTATTTTGTAGGACAAAGATAGACCTCCGAGTCACTTATAGGAAAGGTCATGAGTGGTAAAGGTACAAAGTCAAGACTTTTGAAGAGAAAATGAAGGCCGTCTGTAAAAGCCGTGAGAAAGAATGGTCAAACAACGTCTATTGTCAAATATATGCTGTGTCAGACCTCCATGCAGTAGATGTCATTTACCACACAGCCTGTGCTTCTATGTTTCGTGGTTACAGAGGCATTCGTAAGGACATATCATGAGTTCCGAACGATACATAATTTATGCATGTTCTTATGGTTTTTCTCACTGAGGATTTTTTTTTCATGGTTTTTCTCAATTTGATGTTCTTTCAAGGTTTTTCTCACTGAGGATCTTTTTTCATGGTTTTTCTCACTGAGGATGTTTCATGGTTTTTCTCAATGTTTGATGGATGTCAACTTAAGTTCAACAACATTGCTGAATGTAGACATCTGGTTTGAATGAATGTTTGATGGTTAAGTTCACATCAACAATTGCTGGATGTAGACATCTGGCTATTCGATGATTGTTTAATGGATGTCAACAACAATTGCTGGATGTTTCTTGGATGTCAAAATCTGGTTGGAATATTTCAGCAGTGTTTGTTGTGGTTTACCTAGTCACTGTTACATTCTCTTGATGTTTCAAAGTTCATTTTAGATTTTTTTGTTGAAATGTAAGAGTTGGAATATTTCAGTAGTGTTTTGTAGTGGTTTACCTTGTCACTGTTACATTCTCTTGATGTTTCGAAGTTCATTTTGGATTTTTTTTTTTTCGTTGAAATGCAAGAGTTGGAATATTTCATTAGTGTTTGTTGTGGTTTACTTCGTTACTGTTACATTCTCTTGATGTTTCAAAGTTTATTTTAGATTTTTTTGAAATGTAAGAGTTAGGTTATATCTTGCGGTTTTATAGTGGTTTACCTTGTCACTCTTAAATTCTCTTGATCCGAAATGAACTTCGAAATATCAAGAGAATGTAACAGAGACAAAGGTAAACCATGACAAAACACTACTGAAATATTCTAACTTTTGCATTTCAATGAAAGAAATCCAAAATGAACTTGGAAAAATAAAGAGAATGTAATAGTGACAAGATAAACCACGACAAAACACTATTGAAATATTACAACTCTTACGTTTACGAAAAAAATTATAAATGAACTTTGAAACATCAAGAGAATGTAACAGTGACAAGGTAAACCGCGACAAAACACTACTGAAATAATCTAACTCTTGCATTTCAACGAAAAAAAATAAATTATGAACTTTGAGACATAAAGAGAATGTAACAGTGACAAGGTAAATCACATCAAAAAGCTACTGAAATATTCCAACTCTTGCATTTCAACGAAAGAAATCTAAAATGAACTCTGAAAAATCAAGAAAATGTAACAGTGTCATGGTAAACCACGACGAAACACTACTGAAATAATCAACCTCTTTCATTTCAACGAAAAAAATTTAAAAGAACTTTGAAAAATCAAGAGAATGTAATAGTGACAAGGTAAACTACGACAAAACACTGCTGAAATATTCCAACTCTTTTATTTCAACGAAAGAAATCCAAAATGAACTTTGAAAAATCAAGAGAATGTAATAGTGACAAGGTAAACCACGACAAAACACTATTGAAATGTTCCAACTCTTACATTTCAACGAAAAATATCTAAAATGAATTTTGAAACATCAGAGAATGTAACAGTGATAAGGTAAACCGCGACAAAACATTGCTGAAATAATAACTCTTGCATTTCAACAAGAAAAACAAAATCAAAAATGAACTTTGAAACATCAAAAGAATGTAACAGTGACAAGATAAACCACGACAAAACACTACTGAAATATTCAAACTCTTGGATTTCAATGAAAAAAGTTCCAAAATGAACTTTGAGACAACAAGAGAATGTAACAGTGACAAGGTAAATCCCGACAAAACACTACTGAAATATCCCAACTCTTGCATTTCAATGAAAGAAATCTAAAATGAACTCTGAAAAATCAAGAAAATGTAACAGTGAAATGGTAAACCACGACAAAAACACTACTGAAATAATCCAACTCTTACATTTCAATGAAAAAATCCAAAAGGAACCTTGAAACATTAAGAGAATGTAAGAGTGAAGCGGTAAACCACTATAAAATACTACTGAAATAATCTAACTCTTACATTTCAAAAAAAAAAAAAATTAAATGAACTTTGAAACATCAAAGAATGTAACAGTGACAAGGTAAACCACGACAAAACACTACAGAAATAATCTAACACTTGCATTTCAACGAAAAAAAAAAAATCAAAAATGAACTTTGAAACATCAAGAGAATGTAACAGTAACAAGGTAAGCCACAACAAACAGTAATGAAATATTCCAACTCTTGCATTTCAACGAAAAAAAATCCAAAATAAACTTGGAAACATCAAGAGAATGTAACTGTGACAAGGTAAACCACGCCATAACAGCACTAAAATAATCTAACTCTTACATTTCAACGAAAAAAAAAAAAAATCAAAAATGAACTTTGAAACATCAAAACAGTGTAACAGTGACAAGGTAAACCACTACAAGATACTACTGAAATATTCCAACTCTTACATTTCCAGGAAAAACAAAATCCAAAATGAACTTTGAAACATCAAGAGAATGTAACAGTGACTAGGTAAACCACAACAAACACCACTGAAATATTCCAACTCTTACATTTCAACGAAAGAAAACCAAAATTAACTTTGAAACATCAAGAGAATGTAACTGTGACAAGGTAAACCCCGACAAAACACTACTGAAATAATCTAACTCTTACGTTTCAACGAAAAAAAAAAAAATCAAAAAATGAACTTTGAAACATCAAAAGAGTGTAACATTGACAAAGTAAACCACTACAAACACTACTGAAATATTCCAACTCTTACATTTCAAGGAAAAAAAATCCAAATGAACTTTGAAACATCAAGAGAATGTAACAGTGACAAGGTAAACCATGACAAAACACTGTTGAAATATTCAAACTCCTACATTTCAACGAAAAAAAAAAATCTAAAATGAACTTCGAAACATCAAGAGAATGTAACAATGACAAGGTAAACCACGACAAAACACTACTGAAATAATCTAACTCTTGAATTTCAACGAAAGAAATCAAAAATGAACTTTGAAAAATCAAGAGAATGTAACAGTGACAAGGTAAACCACGACAAAACAAATAATAACTTGCATTAATGCAAGTTATTATAAATGCATTAATAACTTGCATTAATACAAATAATAATATGCAAATAATAACTCTTGCATTTCAACAAGAAAAAAAAATCAAAAATGAACTTTGAAACATCAAAAGAATGTAACAGTGACAAGATAAACCACGACAAAACACTACTGAAATATTCCAACTCTTGGATTTCAACGAAAAAGTTCCAAAATGAACTTTGAGACATCAAGAGAATGTACACAGTGACAAGGTAAATCCCGACAAAACACTACTGAAATATTCCATCTCTTGCATTTCAATGAAAGAAATATAAAATGAGCTCTGAAAAATCAAGAAAATGTAACAGTGAAATGGTAAACCACGACAAAACACTACTGAAATAATCTAACTCTTACATTTCAGTGAAAAAATCCAAAATGAACCTTGAAACATCAAGAGAATGTAAGAGTAAAACGTTACACCACTATAAAATACTACTGAAATAATCTAACTCTTACATTTCAAAAAAAAAAATTAAAATGAACTTTGAAACATCAAGAGAATGTAACAGTGACAAGGTAAACCACGACAAAACACTACAGAAATAATCTAACACTTGCATTTAACGAAAAAAAAATCAAAAATGAACTTTGAAACATCAAGAGAATGTAACAGTAACAAGGTAAACACAACAAACACTAATGAAATATTCCAACTCTTGCATTTCAACAAAAAAAAAAATCCAAAATAAACTTGAAAACATCAAGAGAATGTAACTGTGACATGGTAAACCACGACAAAACAGTACTGAAATAATCTAACTCTTACATTTCAACGAAAAAAAATCCAAAATGAACCTTGAAACATCAAGAGAATGTAAGAGTAAAACGTTACACCACTATATAAAATACTACTGAAATAATCTAACTCTTGCATTTCAACGAAAGAAATCAAAAATGAACTTTGAAAAATCAAGAGAATGTAACAGTGACAAGGTAAAACTACGACAAAACACTACTGAAATATTCCAACTCTTACATTTCAAGGAAAAAAAATCCAAAATGAACTTTGAAACATCAAAAGAATGTAACAGTGACAAGGTAAACCACGACAAAACACTGTGAAATATTCCAACTCTTACATTTCAATGAAAAAAAAAAATCTAAAATAAACTTTGAAACATCAAGAGAATTTAATATTGACAAGGTAAACCACGACAAAACACTACTGAAATAATCTAACTCTTGCATTTCAACGAAGGAAATTAAAAATGAACTTTGAAAAATCAAGAGAATGTAACAGTGACAAGGTAAACCACGACAAAACACTACTGAAATATTCCAACTCTTGCATTTCAACGAAAAAGATCCCATTTAAACCATGAAAAACACACTACTGAAATATTCCAACTCTTACATTTCAATGAAAGAAAAATCAAAATGAACTTTGAAACATCAAGAGAATGTAACAGTAACAAGGTAAACCACAATAAACACTACTGAAATATTCCAACTCTTGCATTTCAACGAAAAAAAAAAAATGCAAAATGAACTTTGAAATATCAAGATAATGTAACAGTGACAAGGTAAACCACAAAAAAACAGTAGTGAAATATTCCAACTCTTACATTTCAAGGCAAAAATCCAAATGAAGTTTGAAACAACAAGAGAATGTAGCAGTACATGGTAAAGCACGACAAAACATGACAAGGTAAACAACGAGAAAACAGTAATGAAATATTCCAACTCTTATATTTCCAGGAAAAAAAAATCCAAAATGAACATTGAAACATCTTCAGAATGTAATAGTGATTAGGTAAACCACATCAAACACTACTGAAATATTCCAACTTTACATTTCAACAGAAAAAAAAATCTGAAATGAACTTTGAAACATCAAGAGAATGTACAGTGACATGGTAAAACCACGACGAAACACTACTGAAATAATCTAACTCTTGCATTTCAACGAAAAAAATCAAAAATGAACTTTGAAAAATCAAGAGAATGTAACAGTGACTAGATAAACCACAACAAACACTACTGAAATATTCCAACTCTTACATTTCAACAAAAGAAATCCAAAATGAACTTTGAAACATCAAGAAAATGTAACTGTGACAAGGTAAACCCCGACAAAACACTACTGAAATAATCTAACTCTTACGTTTCAACGAAAAAAAAAATCAAAAATGAACTTTGAAAAATCAAAAGAGTGTAACAATTGACAAGGTAAACCACTACAAAACACTACTGAAATTTTCTAACTCTTACATTTCAAGGAAAAAAAAAATCCAAAATGAACTTTGAAACATCAAGAGAATGTAACAGTGACAAGGTAAATCACGACAAAACTCTGTTGAAATATTCAAACTCCTACATTTCAACGAAAATACAATCTAAAATGAACTTAGAAACATCAAGAGAAGGTAACAGTGACAAGGTAAACCACGACAAAACACTACTGAAATAATCAAACTCTTGCATTTCAACGAAAGAAATCAAAAATGAACTTTGAAAAATCAAGAGAATGTAACAGTGACAAGGTAAACCACGACAAAACACTACTGAAATATTTCAACTCTTACATTTCAAGGAAAAAAAATTCAAAATGAACTTTGAAACATCAAAAGAATGTAACAGTGACAAGGTAAACCACAACAAAACACTATTGAAATATTCCAACTCTTACATTTCAACGAAAAAAAAAAATCTAAAATGTACTTTGAAACATCAAGAGAATTTAACAGTGACAAGGTAAACCACGACAAAACACTACTGAAATAATCTAACTCTTGCATTTCAACGAAGGAAATTAAAAAAAATGAACTTTGAAAAATCAAGAGAATGTAGCAGTGACAAAGTAAGCCACGACAAAACACTACTGAAATATTCCAACTCTTGCATTTCAACGAAAAAGATCCAAAATGAACTTTGAGACATCAAGGGAATGTAACAGTGACAAGGAAAATCACGACAAAACACTACTGAAATATTCCAACTCTTACATTTCAAGGAAAAAAATCCAATAAACTTTGAAACATCAAGAGAATGTAACAGTGACAAGGTATACCATGAAAAACACTACTGAAATATTCCAACTCTTATATTTCAATGAAAGAAATCCAAAATGAACTTTGAAACATCAAGAGAATGTAACAGTAACAAGGTAAACCACAATAAACACTACTGAAATATTCCAACTCTTGCATTTCAACGAAAAAAAAAAAAAATGCAAAATGAATTTTGAAATATCAAGATAATGCAACAGTGACAAGGTAAACCACAAAAAAATAGTAGTGAAATATTCCAACTCTTACATTTCAAGGCAAAAATCCAAATGAAGTTTGAAACAGCAAGAGAATCTAGCAGTAACATGGTAAAGCACGACAAAACATGACAAGGTAAACAACGAGAAAACAGTACTGAAATGTTCCAACTCTTATATTTCCAGGAAAAAAATCCAAAATGAACATTGAAACATCTTCAGAATGTAACAGTGATTAGGTAAACCACATCAAACACTACTGAAATATTCCAACTTTACATTTCAACAGAAAAAATCTGAAATGAACATTGAAACATCAAGAGAATGTACAGTGACATGGTAAACCACGACGAAACACTACTGAAATAATCTAACTCTTGCATTTCAACGAAAAAAAAAATCAAAAATGAACTTTGAAAAATCAAGAGAATGTTACGGTGACTAGATAAACCACAACAAACACTACTGAAATATTCCAACTCTTACATTTCAACGAAAAAAAAAAATCTAAAATGTACTTTGAAACATCAAGAGAATTTAACAGTGACAAGGTAAACCACGACAAAACACTACTGAAATATATCCAACTCTTATATTTCAATGAAAGAAATCCAAAATGAACTTTGAAACATCAAGAGAATGTAACAGTAACAAGGTAAACCACAATAAACACTACTGAAATATTCCAACTCTTGCATTTCAACGAAAAAAAAAAAAAAAAAACTTTGAAATATCAAGATAATGTAACAGTGACAAGGTAAACCCCAAAAAAAACAGTAGTGAAATATTCCAACTCTTACATTTCAAGGCAAAAATCTAAATGAAGTTTGAAACAGCAAGAGAATGTAGCAGTAACATGGTAAAGCACGACAAAACACGACAAGGTAAACAACGAGAAAACTGTACTGAAATATTCCACTCTTATGTTTCCAGGAAAAAAAAAAATCCAAAATGAACATTGAAACATCTTCAGAATGTAACAGTGATTAGGTAAACCACATCAAACACTACTGAAATATTCCAACTTTACATTTCAACAGAAAAAATATGAAATGAACTTTGAAACATCAAGAGAATGTACAGTGACATGGTAAACCACGACGAAACACTACTGAAATAATCTAACTCTTGCATTTCAACGAAAAAAAATCAAAAATGAACTTTGAAAAATCAAGAGAATGTAATGGTGACTAGATAAACCACAGCAAAACACTACTGAAATATTCCAACTCTTACATTTCAACGAAAGAAATCCAAAATAAACTTTGAAACATCAAGAAAATGTAACTGTGACAAGGTAAACCCCGACAAAACACTACTGAAATAATCTAACCTTTACGTTTCAACGAAAAAAAAAAAAAAGAAATCAAAAATGAAATTTGAAAAATCAAAAGAGTGTAACATTGACAAGGTAAACCACTACAAAACACTACTGAAATATTCCAACTCTTACATTTCAAGGAAAAAAAAAAAATCCAAAATGAACTTTGAAACATCAAGAGAATGTAACAGTGACAAGGTAAACCACGACAAAACACTGTTGAAATATTAAAACTCCTTCATTTCAACGAAAATAAAATAAAATGAACTTTGAAACATCAAGAGAATGTAACAGTGACAAGGTAAACCACGACGAAACACTACTGAAATAATCTAACTCTTGCATTTCAACGAAAGAAATCAAAAATGAACCATGAAAAATCAAGAGAATTTAACAGTGACAAGGTAAACCACGACAAAACACTACTGAAATATTCCAACTCTTACATTTCAAGGAAAAAAAAAATCCAAAATGAACTTTGAAACATCAAAAGAATGTAACAGTGACAAGGTAAACCACGACAAAACACTGTTGAAATATTTCAACTCTTACATTTCAACGAAAAAAAAATCTAAAATGAACTTTGAAAACATCAAGAGAATTTAACAGTGACAAGGTAAACCACGACAAAACACTACTGAAATAATTAAACTCTTGCATTTCAACGAAGGAAATTAAAAACGAACTTTGAAAAATCAAGAGAATGTAAAAGTGACAAGGTAAACCACGACAAAACACTACTGAAATATTCCAACTCTTGCATTTCAACGAAAAAGATCCAAAATGAACTTTGAGACATCAAGAGAATGTAACAGTGGCAAGGAAGATCACGACAAAACACTACTGAAATATTCCAACTCTTGCATTTCAACGAAAGAAATCTAAAATGAACTCTGAAAAATCAAGAAAATGTAACAGTGACATGGTAAATTACGACAAAACACTACTGAAATAATCTAACTCTCGTATTTCAACGAAAGAAATCTAAAATGAACTCTGAAAAATCAAGAAAATGTAACAGTGACAAGGTAAACCACTACAAAACACTACTGAAATAATCTGACTCTTGCATTTCAACGAAAAAAAAATCCAAAATGAACTTTGAAATATCAAGAGAATGTAACAGTGACAAGGTAAACCACTACAAAACACTACTGAAATAATCTAACTCTTGCATTTCAACGAAAAAAAAAAACTTGGAAACCAAAATGAACTTTGAAACATCTTTGTTGAACTTTGAACTTTGAAGAGAATGTAACAGTGACAAGGTAAACCACGAGAAAACAATAGTGAAATATTCCAACTCTTACATTTCAAGGAAAAAAAAATCCAATAAACTTTGAAACATCAAGAGAATGTAACAGTGACAAGGTAAACCATGAAAAACACTACTGAAATATTCCAACTCTTACATTTCAATGAAAGAAATCCAAAATGAACTTTGAAACATCAAGAGAATGTAACAGTAACAAGGTAAACCACAACAAACACTAATGAAATATTCCAACTCTTGTATTTCAACGAAAAAAAAAAATCCATAAATAAAATGGAAACATCAAGAGAATGTAGCTTTTGACAAGGTAAACCACGACAAAACAGTACTGAAATAATCTAACTCTTACATTTCAACGAAAAAAAAAAAATCTAAATGAACTTTGAAACATCAAAAGAGTGTAACAGTGACAAGGTAAACCACTAAAGACACTGCTGAAATATTCCAACTCTTACATTTCCAGGAAAAACAAAATCCAAAATGAACTTTGAAACATCAAGAGAATGTAACAGTGACTAGGTAAACCACAACAAACACTACATAAATATTCCAACTCTTACATTTCAACGAAAGAAATCCAAAATGAACATTGAAACATCAAGAGAATGTAACTGTGACAAGGTAAACCCCGACAAAACACTACTGAAATAATCTAACTCTTACGTTTCAACGAAAAAAAAAAAAAATCAAAAATGAACTTTGAAACATAAAAAGAGTGTAACATTGACAAGGTAAACCACTACAAAACACTACTGAAATATTCCAACACTTACATTTCAAGGGAAAAAAAAAATCCAAAATGAACTTTGAAACATCAAGAGAATGTAACAGTGACAAGGTAAACCACGACAAACACACTGTTGAAATATTCAAACTCCTACATTTCAACGAAAAAAAAAAAAAAAAATCTAAAATGAACTTTGAAACATCAAGAGAATGTAACAGTGACAAGGTAAACCACGACAAAACACTGTTGAAATATTCAAACTCCTACATTTCAACGAAAAAAAAAAATCCAAAATGAACTTTGAAACATCAAAAGAATGTAACAGTGACACGGTAAACCACGATAAAACACTGTTGAAATATTCCAACTCTTACATTTGAACGAAAAAAAAAAAATCTAAAATGAACTTTGAAACATCAAGAGAATTTAACAGTGACAAGGTAAACCACGACAAAACACTACTGAAATAATCTAACTCTTGTATTTCAACGAAGGAAATTAAAAATGAACTTTGAAAAATCAAGAGAATGTAACAGTGACAAGGTAAACCACGACAAAACACTACTGAAATATTCCAACTCTTGCATTTCAACGAAAAAGATCCAAAATGAATTTGAGACATCAAGAGAATGTAACAGTGACAAGGAAAATCACGACAAAACTCTAATGAAATATTCCAACTCTTGCATCTCAACGAAAGAAATCTAAAATAAACTCCGAAAAATCAAGAAAATGTAACAGTGACATTGTAAACCACGACAAAACACTACTGAAATAATCTAACTCTTGCATTTCAACGAAAGAAATCAAAAATGAACTTTGAAAAATCAAGAGAATGTAACAGTGACAAGGTAAACCACGACAATACACTACTGAAATATTCCAACTCTTACATTTCAAGGAAAAAAAAATCCAAAATGAACTTGGAAACATCAAAAGAATGTAACAGTAACAAGGTAAACCACGACAAAAACACTGTTGAAATATTCCAACTCTTACATTTCAACGAAAAAAAAAAATCTAAAATGAACTTTGAAACATCAAGAGAATTTAACAGTGACAAGGTAAAAACACGACAAAACACTACTAAAATAATCTAACTCTTGCATTTCAACGAAGGAAATTAAAAATGAACTTTGAAAAATCAAGAGAATGTAACAGTGACAAGATAAACCACGACAAAACACTACTGAAATATTCGAACTCTTGCATTTCAACGAAAAAGATCCAAAATGAACTTTGAGACATCAAGAGAATGTTACAGTGACAAGGAAAATCACGACAAAACACTACTGAAATATTCCAACTCTTGCATTTCAACGAAAAAAATATAAAATGAACTCTGAAAAATCAAGAAAATGTAACAGTGACATGGTAAACCACGACAAAACACTACTGAAATAATCCAACTCTTGTATTTCAACGAAAGAAATCTAAAATGAACTCTGAAAAATCAAGAAAATGTAACAGTGACAAGGTAAACCACTATAAAACACTACTGAAATAATCTGACTCTTGCATTTCAACGAAAAAAAAAAATCCAAAATGAACTTTGAAACATCAAGAGAATGTATCAGTGACAAGGTAAACCACTACAAAACACTACTGAAATAATCTAACTCTTGCTTTTCAACGAAAAAAAAATCAAAAATGAACTTTGAAACTCCAAGAGAATGTAACAGTGACAAGGTAAACCACGATAAAACAATAGTGAAATATTCTAACTCTTACATTTAAAGGGAAAAAATCCAATAAACTTTGAAACATCAAGAGAATGTAACTGTGACAAGGTAAACCATGAAAAACACTACTGAAATATTCCAACTCTTACATTTCAATGAAAGAAATCCAAAATGAACTTTGAAACATCAAGAGAATGTAACAGTAGCAAGGTAAACCACAACAAACACTAATGAAATAATCCAACTCTTGCATTTCAACGAAAAAAAAAATCCAAAATAAACTTGGAAACATCAAGAGAATGTAACTGTGACAAGGTAAACCACGACAAAACAGTACTGAAATAATCTATCTCTTACATTTCAACGAAAAAAAAAATCAAAAATGAACTTTGAAACATCAAAAAGAGTGTAACAGTGACAAGGTAAACCCCTACAAGACACTACTGAAATATTCCAACTTTTACATTTCCAGGAGAAACAAAATCCAAAATGAAGTTTGAAACATCAAGAGAATGTAACAGTGACTAGCTAAACCACAACAACCACTACTGAAATATTCCAACTCTTACATTTCAACGAAAGAAATCCAAAATGAACTTGGAAACATCAAGAGAATGTAACTGTGGCAAGGTAAACCCCGACAAAAACACTTCTGAAATAATCTAACTCTTACGTTTCAACGAAAAAAAAAATCAAAAATAAAACTTTGAAACATCAAAAGAGTGTAACATTGACAAGGTAAACCACTACAAAACACTACTGAAATATTCCAACTCTTACATTTCAAGGAAAAACAAAATCCAAAATGAACTTTGAAACATTGAGAGAATGTAACAGTGACAAGGTAAACCACGAGAAAACTCTGTTGAAATATTCAAACTCCTACATTTCAACGAAAAAAAAAATCTAAAATGAAATTTGACACATCAAGAGAATGTAACAGTGACAAGGTAAACCACGACAAAACACTACTGAAATAATCTAACTCTTGCATTTCAACGAAAGAAATCAAAAATGAACTTTGAAAAATCAAGAGAATGTAACAGTGACAAGGTAAACCACGACAAAACACTACTGAAATATTCCAACTCTTACATTTCAAGGGCAAAAAAATCCAAAATGAACTTTGAAACATCAAAAGAATGTAACAGTGACAAGGGAAACCACGACAAAACACTGTTGAAATATTCCAACTCTTACATTTCAACGTAAAAAAAAAAGTCTAAAATGAACTTTGAAACATCAAGAGAATTTAACAGTTACAAGGTAAACCACGACAAAACCCTACTGAAATAATCTAACTCTTGCATTTCAACGAAGGAAATTAAAAATGAACTTTGAAAAATCAAGAGAATGTAACAGTGACAAGATAAACCACGACAAAACACTACTGAAATATTCCAACTCTTGCATTTCAACGAAAAAGGTCCAAAATGAACTTTGAGACATCAAGAGAATGTAACAGTGACAAGGAAAATCACGACAAAACACTACTGAAATATTCCAACTCTTGCATTTCAACGAAAAAAAAATATAAAATGAACTCTGAAAAATCAAGAAAATGTAACAGTGACATGGTAAACAACGACAAAACACTACTGAAATAATCCAATTCATGTATTTCAACGCAAGAAATCTAAAATGAACTCTGAAAAATCAAGAAAATGTAACAGTGACAAGGTAAACCACTATAAAACACTACTGAAATAATCTGACTCTTGCATTTCAACGAAAAAAAAAAATCCAAAATGAACTTTGAAACATCAAGAGAATGTATCAGTGACAAGGTAAACCACTACAAAACACTACTGAAATAATCTAACTCTTGCTTTTCAACGAAAAAAAAAAAAATCTAAAATGAACTTTGAAACATCAAGAGAATGTAACAGTGACAAGGTAAACCACGAGAAAACAATAGTGAAATATTCCAACTCTTACATTTCAAGGAAAAAATCCAAGAAACTTTGAAACATCAAGAGAATGTAACAGTGACAAGGTAAACCATGAAAAACACAACTGAAATATTCCAACTCTTACATTTCAATAAAAGAAATCCAAAATGAACTTTGAAACATCAAGAGAATGTAACAGTAACAAGGTAAACCACAACAAAAACACTACTGAAATATTCCAACTCTTGCATTTCAATGAAAAAAAAAAATACAAAATGAACTTTGAAATATCAAGATAATGTAACAGTGACAAGGTAAACCACAAAAAAACAGTAGTGAAATATTCCAACTCTTACATTTCTAGTCAAAAATCCAAATGAAGTTTGAAACAACAAGAGAATGTAGCAGTAACATGGTAAAGCACGACAAAACATGACAAGGTAAACAGCGAGAAAACAGTACTGAAATATTCCAACTCTTATTTTCCAGGAAAAAAAGTCCAAAATGAACTTTCAAACATCTTCAGAATGTAACAGTGATTAGGTAAACCACATCAAACACTACTGAAATATTTTTACAACTTTACATTTCAACAGAAAAAATCTGAAATGAACTTTGAAACATCAAGAGAATGTACAGTGACATGGTAAACCACGACGAAACACTACTGAAATAATCTAACTCTTGCATTTCAACGAAAAAAAAAATCAAAAATGAACTTTGAAAAATCAAGAGAATGTAAGAGTGACATGATAAACCACGACAAACACTACTGAAATATTCAAACTCTTGAAGAGGGTTGGGAGGAGGAGGAGGGGTTGGGGGATGATTGGGGAGGGGGAGGTGGGGCCTTTGGGGCCCCGGGAAGCCTTTGGGGTTGGCGTAGGGGACCTTATGTACCGTGAGTAAAATGCGATGAATTTAAAATACCAGAATAAAGTTCCTTCTTTCTAAAGATATTTCCGACTTCCTATAATTAAGTTAAACCTAGTTTCAAAAATTAAAAGTCCTTAATCAGCAAAGAAAAAAATTGCAGTTAGCTTCAGACAAAGAACGGCGCTATCCAAGCTTTAGATTCCGCTAAGACAGTAAGCAATAAAAAAGGTGCTACGCACAATATTTCTAAGGAAGTTTAAACGATAAGAACCGTGTGAACGTCTAAATCATCAAAAATAGTTAAGAAAGATTATTTGACGAAGGGTTCGCATCCTTGGGCCAATTGTGAGCCAGTTCTTACAGTGCAGGACTAAAGAGCTACGTTTGATAGTGGGGTAAAAGTGCTTTTGAATATATTCGTATTTGAGAATCAAGACCACTTTGACAGAATTACTCGGCGTACGGTCTTGGCAATTCTTAATACTCAAAATAAATGCATCTTCGCTTTTTACCTAGGCAGTGCTGCTGCACTGCCTATGATCAGGAGTAAATATAATAAACATCCAGTTAAAAAGTTTCTGCCCCGCTTGATAAAATTTTGTTTACTCGCCCTCATCAAAGGCCCATTAAGAGAGAAATTTCGAAATTTAGCTCGCGCTAATTTGAGCTAATCAGATTTTTCGTAGAATTTTCCTGATTGGCTGAAAATTGACTCACATTAGCGATAGCTTCATTTTTGTGAAAGTATAATTCCATTCCTGTTCAAAAAACTATCGTGAATCTTTGGCGTTTTTGCGTAGAATCAAGATCTTTATCGAGGGGTTGCTCCCTTTAAATAAATTCACACACCAGTTAGCGCACGCCGCGCATGGTGAAAACGGCTACTATACCCTTGAACTTTATTGCTTAGTCGTAAGTAACTAATAAGTGATCTAGTTAATTCCATCCACCTTTAATCAATATTTGATAGCTTCTCTCATTGTTGTTTACGGTGGCTTGCTTGACTAAAACCCTTAACTGGACTGACTGGGCAGGGGCGAGTCTAGGAGGGGGGGGGGCGGATCTTATGCCCTTATTCTTTTTCGGTTCTTGTTAATCAAACAAAATGTACCCGAGAAGTGGAGTTAGGTTAATCGATATGAAATATAACCTTCATATAACCTTTAGTTTATATAATGATATAATCTGGGCTATATATTTGCACATTGGGGAGGGATGGTGGGGGTGAAGTATTTGGGCAGCTCCTCTAACCTAACATATTCTAACGTAACCCCAACCCTCCCCCCTATTGTGAAAATATATAGCAAGAATTATACAATTCCAATGCATTCTAGCACCCATCAATTGTCTTTGTTGCTATGTAACGGGTTATCTGAGATCTAACCTAAGCGTAGTTCTTGAGTGTGCTTCGTTCAATTAACAAGTACCCCCTTTTTTTAATAAACTCATCACTTTCGTCAATTATTGGCACCCTTGTTCCTCTGCCCCCCTCCCCCAGCAAGATTTTACTCTATATCCGCCTTTGTGAGTTAGTGCTCATTTGAATGTAATTTGGTAATTAATTGGGCTGACAAATTGTTGCTCTGGACGGTTTTTATTAATTCTAGATTGCCTGTCATTACTTTTACACAATTATGATACGTTTTAAACTGCCGTTACACCTCTGTACATATCTACTTAATAAAGAAATTTCGTGTCATGATCTCTTCTCAGAATTGCGTTCACTTATCTAAGAGGCAGTCAAAAGCATTTCCAAATTTTTAAGCAAAAGATTAAAAAAGCAGTCTTAGTATGATAGTTTCCAATTTGTTCTGAGAAATTATTCAATAAAATTTTTCTTTACATAACAAGTTTAAACTGCACACAGTTTTAAAACAAAAACAACTAATACGTTTATAGCAATTCATATTCAGTATACCACTATTTGACTAGTAACAATAGATTTAGTTGATTGCTATTATTTAGTACAAGAATAATAGTATGTTTTAGTACAATTTCTGAAATGCTGATTAAAGTGAAGATCGATACCTTGATCTTTATTATTCAGCATAACAATCTTTAATAATACAGGGGCGGCTATAATACCAATTTAAAGCGACTGCCCGTGTTGACTGATTTTCGCTTCATCAATATTTACTTTCTGCGTTATTTCTTAGTTTTGCTGAGTGCTCACTAACGAAATTGTAATTAAAGAGTATTTTGCGTAATTTATTTCAAATTTCGAAAAATATAAAATGAATCAATAAATGGAAATTTCGATGATATAAATTAATATTCAGAATGAAAATACTCAGGCACATGACAAAGAGAAATAAATTACTGGCACTAAAGATTGCAAGAGTGGTTCCTCTTCATAAAGGAGGGAAAAACATGACCCATTGAATCGAAGACCTATATCTATTCTCCCATTTTTCCCTAAGTTATAAGAGAAACTGGTACATGTCCAGTTAAGCTATTATATTGAAAAGAATAAAATTATAATGGAAAATTAATTTGGGTTCAGAAAAGGGCTATCTACGGAAATGACAGTTCTGATATTGGTTCTTTGGATTAGTGATGCCTTTGAAGCTGGTCTCATACCCGCAGCTGTGTTTTTGGATATGAAAAAAGCGTTCGATAAGGTGGACCGCTCAGAGCTTATTCAAGCTCTTGACTCGATTGGGGTGAAGGGTTTAAGTCTGGAGTGGTTATCATCGTATCTACATAATCGGTATCAGATAGTTCAGAATGGATTATTTTTATCTTAAAAAAGAAAATGGAGTGCAGGGTCTCACAAGGGTCAATCCTGGGACCCTTACTTTTCATCATTTTCATTGATCGAGTGAAACATTACCTGTCAGAGTCTGGTATCATCCTGTTTGCAGATGACACTTTGCTCTTTCTGGCGGCGCCTTCACTTGATGTTTTGTGTAATAAAAAATTTCATAATGCAGTTTCTGGATTTTTTAACTTTTTCTCAACAAAATATGTTAACCCTAAACTTTTTTTTAAACTTTTTCATGATATTTTCTAGACTTTCGCCAGGTGCTGGAAATGATCAGATCACGGTTCAAGGAAATGTGATAAAGAGAGTAGCAACAAGGAAGTATTTGGGGTTTATAATTGATGAAAACCTGTCGTGGAAAACCAATGGATGAAAACCATTCAAGTGCGATAGCTTTAACCAGAGGACTTTGGGCGATGCGAAGAATTAAAAAT
>CM051266.1:1205000-1215412 GCA_027921565.1 Artemia sinica
TGTACTCTGTACTCTGTACTCTGTACTCTGTGCTCTGTGCTCTGTACTATGTACTCTGTACTCTGTACTCTGTACTACATGGTATTTCCCCATCCAAACGCAGCTGCCAAACACACCAACCCCCCTGAAATATTCCAACTCTTACATTTCAACGAAAGAAATCAAAAATGAACTTTGAAACATCAAGAAAATGTAACTGTGACAAGGTAAACCCCGACAAAACACTACTGAAATAATCTAACTCTTACGTTTCAACGAAAAAAAAAATCCAAAATGAACTTTGAAAAATCCAAAGAGTGTAACATTGACAAGGTAAACCACTAAAAAACACTACTGAAATATTCCAACTCTTACATTTCAAGAAAAAAAAAATCCAAAATTAACTTTGAAACATCAAGAGAATGTAACAGTGACAAGGTAAACCACGACAAAACACTGTTGAAATATTCAAACTCCTACATTTCAACGAAAATAAATTCTAAAATGAACTTTGAAACATCAAGAGAATGTAACAGTGACAAGGTAAACCACGACAAAACACTGTTGAAATATTCCAACTCTTACATTTGAACGAAAAAAAAAATCTAAAATGAACTTTGAAACATCAAGAGAATTTAACAGTGACAAGGTAAACCACGACAAAACACTACTGAAATATTCCAACTCTTGCATTTCAACGAAAAAGATCCAAAATGAATTTTGAGACATCAAGAGAGTGTAACAGTGACAAGGAAAATCACGACAAAACACTACTGAAATATTCCAACTCTTGCATTTCAACGAAAGAAATATAAAATGAACTCTGAAAAATCAAGAAAATGTAACAGTGACATGTTTAAACCACGACAAAACACTACTGAAATAATCTAACTCTTGTATTTCAACGAAAGAAATCTAAAATGAACTCTGAAAAATCAAGAAAATGTAACAGTGACAAGGTAAACCACTACAAAAACACTACTGAAATAATCTGACTCTTGCATTTCAACGAAAAAAAAAAATCCAAAATGAACTTTGAAACCTCAAGAGAATGTAACAGTGACAAGGTATACCACTACAAAACACTGCTGAAATAATCTAACTCTTGCTTTTCAACGAAAAAAAAAATCAAAAATGAACTTTGAAACATCAAGAGAATGTAACAGTGACAAGGTAAACCACGATAAAACAATAGTGAAATATTCCAACTCTTACATTTCAAGGGAAAAAATCCAATAACTTTGAAATATCAAGAGAATGTAACTGTGACAAGGTAAACCATGAAAAAACACTACTGAAATATTCCAACTCTTACATTTCAATGAAAGAAATCCAAAATGAACTTTGAAACATCAAGAGAATGTAACAGTAACAAGGTAAACCACAACAAACACTAATGAAATATTCCAACTCTTGCATTTCAACGAAGAAAAAAATCCAAAATAAACTTGGAAACATCAAGAGAATGTAACTGTGACAAGGTAAACCACGACAAAACAGTACTGAAATAATCTAACTCTTACATTTCAACGAAAAAAAAATCAAAAATGAACTTTGAAACATCAAAGAGTGTAACAGTGACAAGGTAAACCACTACAAGACACTACTGAAATATTCCAACTCTTACATTTCAAGGAAAAAAAATCCAAAATGAGCTTTGAAACATCAAAAGAATGTACAATGACAAGGTAAACCACGACATCAAGAGAATATTTCAGTAGTGTTTTGTCGTGGTTTACCTTGTCACTGTTAAATTCTCTTGATGTTTCAAAGTTCATTTTAGATTTTTTTTTTTTCGTTCAAATGTAAGAGTTGGAATATTTCAACAGTGTTTTGTCGTGGTTTACCACGACAAGTGCATTTCAACGAAAAAGATCCAAAATGAATTTTGAGACATCAAGAGAGTGTAACAGTGACAAGGAAAATCACGACAAAACACTACTGAAATATTCCAAACTCTTGCATTTCAACGAAAGAAATCTAAAATGAACTCTGAAAAATCAAGAAAATGTAACAGTGACATGTTAAACCACGACAAAACACTACTGAAATAATCTAACTCTTGTATTTCAACGAAAGAAATCTAAAATGAACTCTGAAAAACAAGAAAATGTAACAGTGACAAGGTAAACCACTACAAAACACTACTGAAATAATCTGACTCTTGCATTTCAACGAAAAAAAAAATCCAAAATGAACTTTGAAACCTCAAGAGAATGTAACAGTGACAAGGTATACCACTACAAAACACTGCTGAAATATTCCAACTCTTACATTTCAAGGAAAAAAAAATCCAAAATGAGCTTTGAAACATCAAAAGAATGTAACAGTGACAAGGTAAAACCACGACAAAACACTGTTGAAATATTCCAACTCTTACATTTCAACGAAAAAAAAAAATCTAAAATGAACTTTGAAACATCAAGAGCATTAACAGTGACAAGATAAACCACGACAAAACATTACTGAAATAATCTAACTCTTGCATTTCAACGAAGGAAATTAAAAAACGAACTTTGAAAAATCAAGAGAATGTAACATTGACAAGGTAAACCACGACAAAAAAACTACTGAAATATTCCAACTCTTGCATTTCAACGAAAAAGATCCAAAATGAACTTTGAGACATCAAGAGAATGTAACAGTGACAAGGAAAATCACGACAAAACACTACTGAAATATTCCAACTCTTGCATTTCAACGAGAGAAATCTAAAATGAACTCTGAAAAATCAAGAAAATGTAACAGTGACATGGTAAACCACGACAAAACACTACTGAAATAATCTAACTCTTGTATTTCAACGAAAGAAATCTAAAATGAACTCTGAAAAATCAAGAAAATGTAACAGTGACAAGGTAAACCACTACAAAACACTACTGAAATAATCTGACTCTTGCATTTCAACGAAAAAAAAATCCAAAATGAACTTTGAAATATCAAGAGAATGTAACAGTGACAAGGTAAACACTACAAAACACTACTGAAATAATCTAACTCTTGATTTTCAACGAAAAAAAAAAATCAAAAATGAACTTTGAAACATCAAGAGAATGCAACAGTAACAATGTAAACCAAAACAAACACTACTGAAATATTTTAACTCTTGTATTTCAACGACAAAAAATCCAAAATGAACTTTGAAACATCAAGAAAATGTAACAGTGACAAGGTAAACCACGAGAAAACAATAGTGAACTATTCCAACTTTTACATTTCAAGGAAAAAATCCAATAAACTTTGAAACATCAAGAGAATGTAAAAGTGACAAGGTAAACCATGAAAAACACTACTGAAATGTTCCAACTCTTACATTTCAATGAAAGAAATCCAAAATGAACTTTGAAACATCAAGTGAATGTAACAGTAACAAGGTAAACCACAACAAACACTAATGAAATATTCCAATTCTTGCATTTCAACGAAAAAAAAAAATCCAAAATAAACTTGGAAACATCAAGAGAATGTAACTGTGACAAGGTAAACCACGACAAAACAGTACTGAAATAATCTAACTCTTACATTTCAAAGAAAAAAAAAATCAAAAATTAACTTTGAAACATCAAAAAAGTGTAACAGTGACAAGGTAAACCACTACAAGACACTACTGAAATATTCCAACTCTTACATTTCTACGAAAGAAATCCAAAATGAACTTTGAAACATCAAGAGAATGTAACAGTGACAAGGTAAACCACGACAAAACACTGTTGAAATATTCCAACTCTTACATTTGAATGAAAAAAAAAAAAAATCTAAAATGACTTTGAAACATCAAGAGAATTTAACAGTGACAAGGTAAACCACGACAAAACACTACTGAAATATTCCAACTCTTGCATTTCAACGAAAAAGATCCAAAATGAATTTGAGACATCAAGAGAGTGTAACAGTGACAAGGAAAATCACGACAAAACACTACTGAAATATTCCAACTCTTGCATTTCAACGAAAGAAATCTAAAATGAACTCTGAAAAAATCAAGAAAATGTAACAGTGACATGTTAAACCACGACAAAACACTACTGAAATAATCTAACTCTTGTATTTCAACGAAAGAAATCTAAAATGAACTCTGAAAAATCAAGAAAATGTAACAATGACATGGTAAACCACTACAAAACACTACTGAAATAATCTGACTCTTGCATTTCAACGAAAAAAAAAATCCAAAATGAACTTTGAAACCTCAAGAGAATGTAACAGTGACAAGGTATACCACTACAAAACACTGCTGAAATAATCTAACTCTTGCTTTTCAACGAAAAAAAAAAAAATCAAAAATGACTTTGAAACATCAAGAGAATGTAACAGTGACAAGGTAAACCACGATAAAACAATAGTGAAATATTCCAACTCTTACATTTCAAGGGAAAAAATCCAATAAACTTTGAAACATCAAGAGAATGTAACTGTGACAAGGTAAACCATGAAAAACACTACTGAAATATTGCAACTCTTACATTTCAATGAAAAAAATTCAAAATGAGCTTTGAAACATCAAGAGAATGTAACAGTAACAAGGTAAACCACAACAAACACTAATGAAATATTCCAACTCTTGCATTTCAACGAAGAAAAAAATCCAAAATAAACTTGGAAACATCAAGAGAATGTAACTGTGACAAGGTAAACCACGACAAAACAGTACTGAAATAATCTAACTCTTACATTTCAACGAAAAAAAAAAAATCAAAAATGAACTTTGAAACATCAAAAGAGTGTAACAGTGACAAGGTAAACCACTACAAGACACTACTGAAATATTCCAACTCTTACATTTCCAGGAAAAACAAAATCCAAAATGAAGTTTGAAACATCAAGAGAATATAACAGTGACTAGGTAAACCACAACAAACACTACTGAAATATTCCAACTCTAACATTTCAAGGAAAGAAATCCAAAATGAACTTGGAAACATCAAGAGAATGTAACTGTGACAAGGTAAACCCCAACGAAACACTACTGAAATAATCTAACTCTTACGTTTCAATGAAAAAAAATCAAAAATGAACTTTGAAACATCAAAAGAGTGTAACATCGACAAGGTAAACCACTACAAAACACTACTGAAATATTCCAACTCTTACATTTCAAGGAAAAAAAAATCCAAAATGAACTTTGAAACATCAAGAGAATGTAACAGTGACAAGGTAAACCACGACAAAACAATATTGAAATATTCAAACTCCTACATTTCAACGAAAAAAAAAAAATCTAAAATGAATTTTGACACATCAAGAGAATGTAACAGTGACAAGGTAAACCACGACAAAACACTACTGAAATAATCTAACTCTTGCATTTCAACGAAAGAAATAAAAAATGAACTTTGAAAAATCAAGGGAATGTAACAGTGACAAGGTAAACCACGACAAAACACTACTGAAATATTCCAACTCTTACATTTCAAGGAGAAAAAAAAATCCAAAATGAACTTTGAAACATCAAAAGAATGTAACAGTGACAAGGTAAACCACGACAAAACACTGTTGAAATATTCCAACTCTTACATTTCAACGAAAAAAAAAATCTAAAATGAACTTTGAAACATCAACAGAATTTAACAGTGACAAGGTAAACCACGACAAAACACTACTGAAATAATCTAACTCTTGCATTTCAACGAAGGAAATTAAAAATGAACTTTGAAAAAAATCAAGAGAATGTAACAGTGACAAGATAAACCACGACAAAACACTACTGAAATATTCCAACTCTTACATTTCAAGGGAAAAAATCCAATAAACTTTGAAATATCAAGAGAATGTAACTGTGACAAGGTAAAACATGAAAAACACTACTGAAATATTCCAACTCTTACATTTCAATGAAAGAAATCCAAAATGAACTTTGAAACATCAAGAGAATGTAACAGTAACAAGGTAAACCACAACAAACACTAATGAAATATTCCAACTCTTGCATTTCAACGAAGAAAAAAATCCAAAATAAACTTGGAAACATCAAGAGAATGTAACTGTGACAAGGTAAACCACGACAAAACAGTACTGAAATAATCTAACTCTTACATTTCAACGAAAAAAAAAATCAAAAAAATGAACTTTGAAACATCAAAGAGTGTAACAGTGACAAGGTAAACCACTACAAGACACTACTGAAATATTCCAACTCTTACATTTCAAGGAAAAAAAATCCAAAATGAGCTTTGAAACATCAAAAGAATGTAACAATGACAAGGTAAACCACGACATCAAGAGAATATTTCAGTAGTGTTTTGTCGTGGTTTACCTTGTCACTGTTAAATTCTCTTGATGTTTCAAAGTTCATTTTAGATTTTTTTTTTCGTTCAAATGTAAGAGTTGGAATATTTCAACAGTGTTTTGTCTTGGTTTACCACGACAAGTGCATTTCAACGAAAAAGATCCAAAATGAATTTGAGACATCAAGAGAGTGTAACAGTGACAAGGAAAATCACGACAAAACACTACTGAAATATTCCAACTCTTGCATTTCAACGAAAGAAATCTAAAATGAACTCTGAAAAATCAAGAAAATGTAACAGTGACATGTTAAACCACGACAAAACACTACTGAAATAATCTAACTCTTGTATTTCAACGAAAGAAATCTAAAATGAACTCTGAAAAACCAAGAAAATGTAACAGTGACAAGGTAAACCACTACAAAACACTACTGAAATAATCTGACTCTTGCATTTCAACGAAAAAAAAATCCAAAATGAACTTTGAAACCTCAAGAGAATGTAACAGTGACAAGGTATACCACTACAAAACACTGCTGAAATATTCCAACTCTTACGGGTCGGTCGAAAACAGGATCAGCCGCTTTGTGGCATGTTTGAAACAGGTTTTATGCGGCCATGCCCCATAGAAACAAAAATGCATTCTTGTCGAAAAGGGGCATGTTTAAGAGCTGACGTCACAAGACTTGTTTGTTTCTTAAGCTAATACGAAGGTGATGACATGCCAATTCTAAACCAAAAACGACTCTATCGAAATGTGGCACGTATAGGCATCATGTCAAAAAACTGGTTTTTGTTCTATAAGCTAATATGAAACCAATGGCAAAAGTTCATTTGCATTGAATAATTAAGGTTTGCTGGAATTCAGTGGTAGAGTAAGTACTTTGAAATAAAGATGGCAGTGAGAGATAAACCCCTTTTTAAAAAATGGATGTCTTTTCAACTTAGGATTTATAAATACCTACTTCTAAGGTGTAGAATGTACAAAAAAAAAAGTAGACATTTTATTTGTAAATATATTTGTTTCCTTTATGTATAAATTATATTTTTTGGAAGGAGATTGTATAAAACATTTAGTTAAAAATTTTTGATGGTTTTCGTTCAAATAAGAAATTTTGTTTATCACTGGTTTCATATCAAGTGGGACTCTTGTTAAAACGGATTTAAATGGCCATGTTCACTGGAAAAGGGTGATTCTAACCCTCTAAATAGCTCCCTCTGGAGCTATTGTTTTATCCTTATATCCTTTCACTCTATACCTTCAACTCTGTTTCTACTTAGCCTTTTGTGTCATTCCTATCTAGTATTCATTCATATAGAAAAAAAATTACAAGAAACGTTGAATCGATAAATACTTTATTTTAAATAAGAGATTATTTTAAAATACATGGTTGTGTCTTCTTCCACTGTCAAATCCATAGACACTTTGAGTGTCTGTTTTTGTCGTTGTCGGGTAAACTTCGAAAGGTTAAATTTTCGTTGTTTTCTTTCTTCTTTCTTTTTTGTTTAGCACTGAGGACAGCTTGAGGGAGGTCCTTGTAGAAATATTTGCTTGTTTCTTCGTCATCATGGTTTGCCACTGGCTGACAAAATCCTTGTTTTCTCACCTGTTTTGACTTTATTTTTCATGTTATTATTTTCTGATTAGAGAGCCTAAGTGTAGAAGTTTTAACTCCTATTTTCTATCTAAAATCTTGAATTTTGTACTTTTTCCTTGAAGAGATACGGTTTTATATGTTTCGTTCCCCATGCCCAATTGTAGCAAACCAAACCTAGAAGATTAGAAGAGGGCTTATTTGATCGTGAATCACAAATATTACTGACCTTTGAGAATAACCAAAGATTGGAGGGTAGCTAGCAATTGTTCCACGCCTCTTTTTACCTATATAATGACATATCAAAATTTGGCATTATTAATTTGTTTTAAACAGTAGAAAGGTCCAATAATTTATCTTTGGGGAGGAAATGATCCGTTATAGTCCAAGAAGAAGGAACTACAAGTTACGCAGTTTGCCCACCGTTCACATATAGTATTTCTCATTGCAGAATAGGAAAAAAAATTATAATGGGAAGTGGTATTTTTTGGTGGGAAGGGGGTCCTTGAGTGGTATAAAGCCCTTCAGGGGGAATAATTTTTCATGGTAAGATTCAGGGAAATTTCTGAGCCAAATTTTACACAGAAAGCAGGAAAGGATTTCTTGTCAAAATTGAAAAACAATCAGAAATTCCATTTATAAAACCAAGTTTTAAGCTTAAGAGAAACAAGAGCCATTTTAAATATGAGTGGAGCGGCTCCTTTCTCAACCCTTGCTCTTTAAGCTAGTCAGTTTTTGTTATCGTTCTATGACTCGTTCTTTAGGAATGAGTCATAGAACACAAGGGCTGTTGAATTTGAAGTATTTTTACATAACTTGCTTTTCAAACAGTTCGTGGTAAAGAACTGTAAGTAAGGAGCGACCCGGCTCAATGGTAACCGAACTCTAAAAACGGAATTTGGTACCAATAGATACATCAAAAGAATCAGATTTTAATTCTGATTTCAAATATATAAGTTTCATCAAGTTTAATATTACTCATCAAAGTTACGCGCCTGAGAAAATTTGGCTGGTTTTCGAAAAAAAACGGGGAAAGACCCCCTAAAAGTAATTGAACCTTAATGAAATTCACACCATCATATTTAGCGTATCAGAAAACCCTACTGTAGAGGTTTCAAGCTCCTATCTACAAAAAATGTGGAATTTTGCATTTTTTGCCAGAAGAAAGATCACGGGTGCGTGTTTATTTGTTTTTTTTTTCCCAGGGGTAATCGTATGACCCAGTGGTCCTAGAATATCGTAAGAGGGCTCATTGGAATGGAAATTAAAAGTTCTAGTCCCTTTTTAAGTGACCAAAAAAAATGGGAGGGCAGCTAGGCCCCCTCCCACGCTCATTTTTTTCTCAAAGTCACCCAATTAAAATTTTGAGATAGCCATTTTGTCCAGCATAGTCGAAAATCTAATAAATATGTCTTTTACGATGACTTAATCCCCCACAGTTCCCAGGGGAAGGGCTGCAAGTTATGAACTTTGCCCATTGCTTACATATTGTATTGGTTATTGGGAAGTATACAGACATTTTCAGGAAGAATTTTTTTCTGGTGGGGGGGGGGGCTGGAGGAGGGGCTATCTATTCTAATTAAAACGGCCTTTGTGATTCAGGGGTTTGTGAATTAAAAAATTTTTAACTTTTAACGTAAAGAGCGTGGTATTGACTAAGGGGAGAACCCCATCATATACGTAATAAAAAAAAAACAATAAAAAAAAAACAAGCGATACGCCTTAATAGTAATCGAAACTTTAAAAACGGAACTTTGATGTCAATAAATGTATCAAAAGAATGGGCTTATAATGCTGAGTCTAAAATATATGAATTTTATTAAGTTTAGTATTACTCATCAAAGGCTACGAGCCTGAGAAAATTTACCTGATTTTTTAAAGAGGGGGAAACATCCCCTAAAAGTGAAAAAAATTTAATGAAAATCACACCGTCAGATTCAGCGTATCAGAAAACCCTATAACATAGGTTTCAAGCTCATATCTGCAAAAATCTGCAACTGTGTATTTTTTGCCAGAAGAAAAATATACGAATATAGAAGTTCGTTACGTAAATTAATTTGTAAATTACGTCAGAACCAAATTTAGAGAGCCATTTAGCAAAAGAAAAGTAAATTTTTTATGCAAATTTTGCTTACTTATTCAATGCCGGCGAGCCAAAATAAAAGCTGCATTAACTAAAAAACGATCAGAAATTAAATAAAAAAAACAAGTTTTTTAAACTGAAAGTAAGGAGCGACATTAAAACTTAAAACGAAACAGAAATTATTCCGTATATGAAAGGGGTTGTCCCCCTCCTCAACGCCTCGCTCTTTACGCTAAAGTTTTTATTGTTTAAAAAAAAGAGTTTGTGAGAAAGTCAAACTTTAGCGTGAAGAGTGAGGCGTTGAGGAGGGCACAGCCCTTTCATATACGGAATAATTCTGTTCGTTTTAAGTTTTATGTCGCTCCTTACTTTCAGTTTAAAAACTTGTTTTTTTTATTTAATAGAGTAAAGAGCGAGGATTGAGAATGCGACTGTAACGGCAAAACTTCTGATCATTTTAAGTTTAAACCTTGCTCTTTACTTTCAGTTGAAAAAAAGTTGTCTTTTCATTTGTTGAAAAGACATTTT
>CM051266.1:1215512-1220512 GCA_027921565.1 Artemia sinica
GTGACATGTTAAACCACGACAAAACACTACTGAAATAATCTAACTCTTGTATTTCAACGAAAGAAATCTAAAATGAACTCTGAAAAATCAAGAAAATGTAACAATGACATGGTAAACCACTACAAAAACACTACTGAAATAATCTGACTCTTGCATTTCAACGAAAAAAAAAAAAAAAAATCCAAAATGAACTTTGAAACCTCAAGAGAATGTAACAGTGACAAGGTATACCACTACAAAACACTGCTGAAATAATCTAACTCTTGCTTTTCAACGAAAAAAAAAAAAATCAAAAATGAACTTTGAAACATCAAGAGAATGTAACAGTGACAAGGTAAACCACGATAAAACAATAGTGAAATATTCCAACTCTTACATTTCAAGGGAAAAAAAATCCAATAAACTTTGAAACATCAAGAGAATGTAACTGTGACAAGGTAAACCATGAAAAACACTACTGAAATATTGCAACTCTTACATTTCAATGAAAAAAATTCAAAATGAGCTTTGAAAACATCAAGAGAAATGTAACAGTAACAAGGTAAACCACAACAAACACTAATGAAATATTCCAACTCTTGCATTTCAACGAAGAAAAAAATCCAAAATAAACTTGGAAACATCAAGAGAATGTAACTGTGACAAGGTAAACCACGACAAAACAGTACTGAAATAATCTAACTCTTACATTTCAACGAAAAAAAAAAATCAAAAATGAACTTTGAAACATCAAAAGAGTGTAACAGTGACAAGGTAAACCACTACAAGACACTACTGAAATATTCCAACTCTTACATTTCCAGGAAAAAAAAAATCCAAAATGAAGTTTGAAACATCAAGAGAATATAACAGTGACTAGGTAAACCACAACAAACACTACTGAAATATTCCAACTCTAACATTTCAAGGAAAGAAATCCAAAATGAACTTGGAAACATCAAGAGAATGTAACTGTGACAAGGTAAACCCCAACGAAACACTACTGAAATAATCTAACTCTTACGTTTCAATGAAAAAAAAAAAAATCAAAAATGAACTTTGAAACATCAAAAGAGTGTAACATCGACAAGGTAAACCACTACAAAAACACACTACTGAAATATTCCAACTCTTACATTTCAAGGAAAAAAAAATCCAAAATGAACTTTGAAACATCAAGAGAATGTAACAGTGACAAGGTAAAACCACGACAAAACAATATTGAAATATTCAAACTCCTACATTTCAACGAAAAAAAAAATCTAAAATGAATTTTGACACATCAAGAGAATGTAACAGTGACAAGGTAAACCACGACAAAACACTACTGAAATAATCTAACTCTTGCATTTCAACGAAAGAAATCAAAAATGAACTTTGAAAAATCAAGGAATGTAACAGTGACAAGGTAAAAACCACGACAAAACACTACTGAAATATTCCAACTCTTACATTTCAAGGAGAAAAAAAAAATCCAAAATGAACTTTGAAACATCAAAAGAATGTAACAGTGACAAGGTAAACCACGACAAAACACTGTTGAAATATTCCAACTCTTACATTTCAACGAAAAAAAAAATCTAAAATGAACTTTGAAACATCAACAGAATTTAACAGTGACAAGGTAAACCACGACAAAACACTACTGAAATAATCTAACTCTTGCATTTCAACGAAGGAAATTAAAAATGAACTTTGAAAAATCAAGAGAGAATGTAACAGTGACAAGGTAAACCACGATAAAAACAATAGTGAAATATTCCAACTCTTACATTTCAAGGGAAAAAATCCAAAATAAACTTTGAAATATCAAGAGAATGTAACTGTGACAAGGTAAACCATGAAAAAACACTACTGAAATATTCCAACTCTTACATTTCAATGAAAGAAATCCAAAATGAACTTTGAAAACATCAAGAGAATGTAACAGTAACAAGGTAAACCACAACAAACACTAATGAAATATTCCAACTCTTGCATTTCAACGAAGAAAAAAATCCAAAATAAACTTGGAAACATCAAGAGAATGTAACTGTGACAAGGTAAACCACGACAAAAACAGTACTGAAATAATCTAACTCTTACATTTCAACGAAAAAAAAAAAAATCAAAAATGAACTTTGAAACATCAAAGAGTGTAACAGTGACAAGGTAAACCACTACAAGACACTACTGAAATATTCCAACTCTTACATTTCAAGGAAAAAAAAAAATGTTATCTTGCATTTCAACGAAAAAAAAAATCCAAAATGAACTTTGAAACATCAAGAGAATGTAAACAGTGACAAGGTAAACCACGAGAAAACAATATTGAAATATTCCAACTCTTACATTTCACGGAAAAAAAATCCAATAAACTTTGAAACATCAAGAGAATGTAACAGTGACAAGGTAAACCATGAAAAACACTACTGAAATATTCCAACTCTTACATTTCAATGAAAGAAATCCAAAATGAACTTTGAAACATCAAGAGAATGTAACAGTAACAAGGTAAACCCACAACAAACACTACTGAAATATTTCAACTCTTGCATTTCAATGAAAAAAAACAATACAAAATGAACTTTTAAATATCAAGATAGTGTAACAGTGACAAGGTAAACCACAAAAAACAGTAGTGAAATATTCCAACTCTTACATTTCAAGGCAAAAATCCAAATGAAGTTTGAAACACAAGAGAATGTAGCAGTAACATGGTAAAGCACGACAAAAACATGACAAGGTAAACAACGAGAAAACAGTACTGAAATATTCCAACTCTTATATTTCCAGGAAAAAAATCCAAAATGAACTTTGAAACATCTTCAGAATGTAACAGTGATTAGGTAAACCACATCAAACACTACTGAAATATTCCAACTTTACATTTCAACAGAAAAAATCTGAAATGAACTTTGAATTATCAAGAGAATGTACAGTGACATGGTAAACCACGACAAAACACTACTGAAATAATCTAATTCTTGCATTTCAACGAAAAAAAAAAATCAAAAATGAATTTTGAAAAATCAAGAGAATGTAAGAGTGACATGATAAACAACGACAAACACTACTGAAATATTCAAACTCTTGAAGAGGGTTGTCAGGAGGAGGAGGGGTTGGGGGATGATTGGGGAAGGGGAGGTGGGCCCTTTGGGGCCCGGGGGGCCTTTGGGGTTGGCGTAGGGGACCTTATGTACCGTGAGTAAAATGCGATGAATTTAAAATACCAAAATAAAGTTCCTTCTTTCTAAAGATAATTCCGACTTCCTATAATTAAGTTAAACCTAGTTTGAAAAATGAAAAGTCCTTAATCAGCAAAGAAAAAAATTGCAGTTAGCTTCAGACGAAGAACGGCGCTATCCAAGCTTTGGATTCCGCTAAGACAGTAAGCAATAAAAAAGGTGCTACGCACAATATTTCTAAGGAAGTTTAAACGATAAGAACCGTGTGTGAACGTCTAAATCATCAAAAATAGTTAAGAAAGATTATTTGACGAAGGGTTCGCATCCTTGAGCCACTTGCGCCAATTGTGAGCCAGTTCTTACAGCGCAGGACTAAAGAGCTACGTTTGATAGTGGGGTAAAAGTGCTTTTGAATATATTCGTATTTGAGAATCAGGACCACTTAGACAGAATTACTCGGCGTACGGTCTTGGTAATTCTTAATACTCAAAATAAATGCATCTTCGCTTTTTACCTAGGCAGTGCTGCTGCACTGCCTATGATCAGGAGTAAATATAATACATCCAGTTAAAAAGTTTTTCTGCCCCGCTTGATAAAATTTTGTTTACTCGCCCTCATTAAAGGCCCATTAAGAGAGAAATTTTGAAATTTAGCTCGCGCTAATTTGAGCTAATCAGATTTTTCTTAGAATTTTCCTGATTGGCTGAAAAATTGACTCACATTAGCGATAGCTTCATTTTTGTGAAAGTATAATTCCATTCCTGTTCAAAAAACTATTGTGAATCTCTGGCGTTTTTTGCGTAGAATCAAGATCTTTATCGAGGGGTTGCTCCCTTTAAAAAAATTCACACACCAGTTAGCGCACGCCGCGCATGGTGAAAACGGCTACTATACCCTTGAACTTTATTGCTTAGTCGTAAGTAACTAATAAGTGATCTAGTTAATTCCATCCACCTTTAATCAATATTTGATAGCTTCTCTCATTGTTGTTTATGGTGGCTTGCTTGACTAAAACCCTTAACTGGACTGACTGGGCAGGGGCGAGTCTAGGAGGAAGGGGGGCGGATCTTATGCCCTTATTCTTTTTCGGTTCTTGTTAATTAAACAAAATGTACCCGAGAAGTGGAGTTAGGTTAATCGATATGAAATATAACCTTCATATAGCCTTTAGTTTATATAATGATATAATCTGGGCTATATATTTGCACATGGGGGAGGGAGGGTGGGGGTGAAGTATTTGGGCAGCTCCTCTAACCTAATATAACCTAACGCAACCCCAACCATCCCCCCTATTGCGCAAATATATAGCAAGAATTATACAATTCCAATGCATTCTAGCACCCATCAATTGTCTTTGTTGCTATGAAACGGGTTATCTGAGATCTAACCTAAGCGTAGTTCTTGAGTATGCTTCGTTCAATTAACAAGTACCCCCTTTTTTTTTAATAAACTCATCACTTTCGTCAATTATTGGCACCCTTGTTCCTCTGCCCCCCCTCCCCCAGCAAGATTTTACTCTATATCCGCCTTTGTGAGTTAGTGCTCATTTGAATGTAATTTGGTAATTACTTGGGCTGACAAATTGTCGCTCTGGACGGTTTTTATTAATTCTAGATTGCCTGTCATTACTTTTATACAATTCTGATACGTTTTTAAACTGCCGTTACACCTCTTTACATATCTACTTAATAAGTAAATTTTTCGTGTCATGATCTCTTCTTAGAATTGCGTCGACTTATCTAAGAGGCAATCAAAAGCATTTCAAATTTTTAAGCAAAAGACTAAAAAAGCAGTCTTAATATGATAGTTTCCAATTTGTTCTGTGAAATTTATTCAATAAAATTTTTTCTTTAC
>CM051266.1:1228012-1243012 GCA_027921565.1 Artemia sinica
TGTACTCTGTACTCTGTACTCTGTACTCTGTACTCTGTACTCTGTACTCTGTACTCTGTACTCTGTACTCTGTACTCTGTACTCTGTACTCTGTACTCTGTACTCCGTACTCCGTACTCTGTACTCTGTACTCTGTACTCTGTACTCTGTACTCTGTACTCTGTACTCTGTACTCTGTACTCTGTACTCTGTACTCTGTACTGTACTCTGTACTCTGTACTCTGTACTCTGTCTGTACTCTGTACTCTGTACTCTGTACTCTGTACTCTGTACTCTGTACTCTGTACTCTGTACTCTGTATCCGTACTCCGTACTCTACTCTGTACTCTGTACTCTGTACTACATGGTATTTACCCATCCAATCGCAGCTGCCAAACACACCAACCCCCCTCCCAACCACGCACAAACATGCACCCAATCTTTCTTCCTATTTTCAGTTTTCTCTTCTGTTTTATCATTCTTTACAGGATGCAATTTTTCTTCTTCGTGCTTCCTATGTCTCTCTCTGTCTGTGTCTGTCTGTCTCTGTCTGTCTCTGTCTTTGTCTCTGTCTGTCTCTGTCTCTGTCAGTCTGTCTCTGTCCATTTGAACCTGTCTATTTGAATCAGTTTTATCATTATTAACGGGTTGCCTTCCGTTTGTGCTTTGTTCTTCCATTTCGGAAAATACCATGGCACTTTTTGACTGAACCTCTTCGTCACTTGGAAAGAGAGGTACTGGAATTTGGTTTGATCTAATTGGTCGAATATTTTCATTCCTTTTGATTTTAGATACTGCAAGATGTTGATCTACTAATTTTTCCGAAATATCTTGGGCCTTCTCCACAATGTCATTGAGTGGTATTTTATCCGCTACTTGCTTATCATTTTTTAATTTTACAACCTTAGTACTTTCTTTAGTTTTATCATTTGTTACGGTTTGCAATTTTCCTTTTTCGTCCTCATTGAAGTATCTTTACTTCGTCCTGGCCATTCTCCTCAATTTCGTTGAGTGGTATATTATCCTCTACTTGCTCATCACTTTCTAATTTAACAAAATTGATATTTGGCGAGAATTTTTGTTTTTGATTAATTGGTCGAATTTTCATTCCTTTTGGGTTTTAGATACTGCCGGATGTTGATCTACTAACTTTTTTCCGAAATATCTTGGTTCTTCTCCTCAATGTCATTGAGTGGTATTTTATCCTCTACTTGCTCATCACTTTCTAATTTAAATACCTTAGTACTTTCTTCAGTTTTATCATTCTTTACGGGTTGCAAAAGTTAAAGTAAGGTTTCTGTAGTAACGATTTGATGGGTTCTCTGCTAGCTTTTTTTACTATATTTGATCTCCAAAACAAACAAATTTTGATAAATATCATATTTTATAGTTTTCTTAAAGTTAAAATCGAGCCACATTTTACCAAAAATGATTTTGATGGCATAAGCAGAAAATCTAAGTTCAGAAACTTCCGTATTTTTGGATTTTCACTACATAGCGATGTAAAAGCCGTGCTTCCATTAACAATAAATAACACAATAATTTTAGTGTCTTTAAATAATGTGGGATAAAATGTGGAACTTTCATAATCGGAGCTTTCATATTTTTTGCATATTCTTTTTATTTTATTATTCTATTACTTCCATAATCTTGTATATTGCCAAATAATCGAAGGTGAGTCTAGCTATCTCTTTCATCGCCTCATTGGTCGGCATGCATAGATCGCTGGATATAAGATCCCGAACTGCAATTTTGACATTACTACGAGTTTTCAGGATGTTAAAAAACATTCTTTTGATGTTTTTCGAGCTATATTTTGGCATATAAGAGATAGGTTGGGAATTATTAGCATGAAAAACATGGACAGATTCATTTTTATCTTTTGCGGTACGAATTCTGAAGTTGTAAAAATGTGCCAAAATGTGCATTCCTATCCATTGTGGTAGATGATTTGACGCTAGAATGAGGACGGAAAGGTGAAACATAGGTCTTTTCCTCATCTGACAGCTTTTTTAATATATGATTCCTCCATAACGATAAATCACGTTTAATTTCCTTTTTTGGTCGAATGTTATAATGGCAAAAAATCCGAATCAAGTTTACAAGCATGTTTTATCTTACTACTTAAATAAATCCAAGCAGGTTATCACTACCATATAACTCCCGTTCTCAAATAAATATGATAGCAGTTTCGTTGCCTTCAAAACATGACGATAGGAATTTAAATCATACATTCTACTCACAATTATATTAATAACTGTAATATTGCTGATTTATTAAAGGTGAGTTTAGCTACTTCTGCCATTGCCTCATCAAGTTGGCATAAATGGATCGTTGGAAGTAACTTCTCTGACCTTTTTTTTCCACACTATTACGGTCTGCAAAAGAAATTAAAAAAACTTTCTTCGGATATTTTTGGAGCTACATTTCGGTATGTACTTCAACGTTGTGCTTATATTTTGGATTGAATAGTGAAGTTCCAGCCTTATCGACGTTCCAGCCTACAATCCTTGATGGCCCAGCTTTTAATTCTTACGTCTTTAAATTTTTCTTTTTCAACGTTAGTTTTCTGTTTGATTTTATCTTCATCGCCTTCCTGGTTTTTTTCTTTACCTTTCTCTCTCTCCGCTTTTTTACCCTTATTTTATTTTTCTTTGCGGGAGAAATTATCACCTGACAGCTTTTTTAATATATTGTTTCCTCCAAAAACTCTAAATCTCCGTCCATTATATATGAATCTTCTCTTCCAAGGCTAAGTTTTGTACCATAGTAATTAAATTTAATTCTGAAAGCACGTTTTATAATCGTCATAATGAGAAACTAAGCAGAGTTTCACTACCGTATTGCTTCCATTCTCAAAGAGATAAGATAACAGTTTGTGTTGCCTTTAAAACATGAAGATAGCAATCTGTGTCTTGGATTCTATTCACAATGATTTTAATCACCATAAATACTACGAATTTATCAAAGGTGAGTTTAGCTACTTCTGCCATTGCCTCATCAGTTGGCATTGTTATTTCGCTGGATGTAACTTCCCTTACTAGTATTTCAGGATTACTACGTCCTTTAACGAAATTCAGAAATTTTCTTTTGGCGTTTTTAAAAAGTCATTCTATAAAAAAGTATCAAAGGCGTTTTTAAAAGTATCAAAAACATGTCAAAAATCAAAACCAATTTTAAAATTTCTATGTACTTTTCTAGATTTAAATAAAAAATTAAAATGATTGCTCAGATACCTTAAATATTTTTTGCAGTTTATATAATAATTTTAGCAATTCATAAAAAAAAATTATTTTATTTCAAATTTCCAGGAATTAGTCTAGTTTCCATTCACTCATCAGATTTTCATTATAACTCTAGTGGAGTTAATATATTTTATATAACTATTTCTTCGTGCTTTTAATTATGATAAAATAATATTTTGATCTTCATATTCAAGATGATGTTCACACCATTGGCTATTACTGTGTTATACAAAAATGCAATTTTTGGCAAAACAATCGATTCTATTTACTATGTGCAGTTGTTAGTTGTTGTTTTTTTTTTTTAAATTTCAGCTAAATCCGTTGACACTAGCAACGAGCATATGGTCCATTTATAATGAACTGTATCTATTCTTTATGTATCAATGTTTAAACTCATTTCCACAAAATCAGGTATCGGTTTAGTTAGAACCTAGCAAAAAATAAAATAATTTTAAAATATTCAGGTGTTTTTCTCGCTTAAAAACTGATCTAGATTGGTGAGAAGTCTGGGAAAATTCGTTAAAAACCTTAATTTTGGAAACAAACAAACTATAATAATCAAATATCTTTGAATAGACTGCAGTATGAAAAGATATTAAATTGCTTAAAGAACAAAAAACTGGTCATAGCAAAAATATTTGTATATATTTTTAACAAGGGATTACAACAATTCAAAAACTTAAGAAATAAAACCAAAAGTTTGAAGCTTATCAGGAATCACTGTTGGAAATTGGACTTGCTTAATAATCAAATATGTAACAGTTCATAGAAACGAACTGTAAGTAAGGAGCGACGTGGGTCAATAGTAACTGAAACTCTAAAAAACAGAATTTTTATACCAGTAGATGTATCAAAATAATTGCATTTTTTATGCTGCTTATAATTTTCATCAAATTTAGTCTAACCCATCAAAAGATAAAAGCTGAAAAAATTTGCCTTATTTTCAAAAAAGGGGAAAACACCCCCTAAAAAATTAACAGAATCTTAATGAAAATCACATCATCAGGTTCAGCGTATCAGAAAACCCTATTGTAGATGTTTCAAGCTCCTATCTGCAAAAATGTGGGATTTTGTATTTTTTTTTTTTTTGCCAGAAGAAAGATCACGGATGAATGTTTATCTTATTTATTTTTCGTAAGAGTCATCGTATCGATCCAGTAGTCCTATAATATCATGAGAGGATTCATTCGAACGAAAATTAAAAGTTCTAGTGTTCTTTTAAGCGACCAGAAAAATTAGAGGTGAATTTGGCCCCCTTCTGCACTCTTTTTTCCCAAAGTCACCCAATCAAAATTTTGATATAGTTATTTTGTTCAGGATAGTACAAATTCTAATAAATATGTTTTTAAGGATGACTTATTCCCCCACAGTTCCCCGGGAAAGGGCTACAAGTTATGAACTTTACCCATTTTTTACATAAAGTATTGGTTATTGGGAGGTATAGAAAGGAGGGAGATGAGGAAAAACTCCCTCCCTTCAGGCAGATTTTTTTCCGTGTGTGGGGGGGGGGAGGGGTCAGAGGAATTGATTATACAGAAGACTCTTTCCATGGAGGATGTTTCTTTGGGCGAAAAGATATTTCTGTGAAGGGGGTGCCGGATTTTCCGATATTATTTAGAAAACGATCAGAAATTGAATAAGAAAAACAATTTTTTCAACTGAAAGTAAGGAACGACATTAAAACTTAAAACGATCAAAAATTATTACGTATATGAGGGGGTTCTCCCTCATATACGTAATATACCTTGCACTTTACGGTAAAGTAGTTTTTTAGTACTTTCAAAAAAGCTATCTATTCTAATTGAACAGCCTTTGTGATTCAGGGATTTGTGATTCGAACAAAATTTGAACTTTAGCTTAAAGTGCGAGCTTTCACTAGGGGATGAACCCCCCCCCCATAAACGTAATAATTTCTGTAAGTTTTAAGTTTTAATTTTGCTCCTCACTTTCAGTTGAAAAAAACTGTTTCTTTTTATTTAATCTTTGAAAAGACCTATTTAAACTAAAAACGGATTTTTTTTAATTTAATTGTAATTTTTCTATAAATATATTAAAAATCTATATAATAATCTATAATCTATAATTCATATAAATAAAATAATCAGCAAAGAACACAAAATGAACACTATTTAGCCACTAATTTTAATAATTGGTTATTGTTTAAATGTTAATGTAATTTAATTAACATAATTTACTCTAGTGACTTAGTAAATTAATATAATGGTATTAAATATTAAACAATTAATTGAATTAATTTATTGTTAATTCTTTAGTTACAAAAGACATACATGGAAGCACGGGTTGAGTTACACGCACACCACAAGTTTCCACCTAATCATTTCAAATAACTGGATTGATTTTTTTGTCCTAAGTCTTCGATTATGCTTGGCAATTAATTTAGAAATGGTAAGATCAGAATCAGTGAGTTTAAATTTTTTGATCAATTGAGAATTCCGATGCCAAGGTGGTGACGGAAGCAATTATTTAGTGAACCGATGGAAATGTACCGGTACTTTCAGACAATCATTTCTAGTAAACAGCTTCCAAAATTAAGCAATATATTTGCAAATATTTTTGCAATTACCAATTATTGGGTCTTTACGCGATTGATTTCTTTTCATAATACAGTCTATTCAAAAATATTTGATATCTGTGTGCACTCGGCACGATGCAGGCTTCTGTATATGGATTTTTTTTACGCAATCTAACCAGATTTCTAAATTTCTTCTTATAATGCAGTCTATTCAAAAATATTTGATATCTGTGTACACTCAACATGCAGAAGATTTCTATATATTGATTCTTTATATGGATTCCTATTGTCGCTTGTCTTCTAACCGCAGACAATTTGTTGTCTTTTCATGTTGTAGTCTTTTCATAGGTATTTGATTATTAAAGCAAGTCCAATTTCTAACAACTATTTTTACTAAGCTTCAAATTTTAGGCTTTTTTTAAGATTTTTAAATTGCTGCAAACTCTTTTTACAATATATACAAATATTTTTGCAGTTACCAGTTTTTTTTCGGCTTTTTGCTTATAAAGATTTATTTAAGGATTATTAAAGATTATTTAAGATTTTTGATTATTGAGTCCAATTTCTAACCACGATTTCTGCTAGGCTTCAAACTTTTGGTTTTAAATTTTAAGTTTTTGAATTTTTGTAATCATCCCTTCAAATATATACAAATATTTTTGCAATTACCAGTTTATCCGGTCTTTACGCAATTAAATTTCTTTGCGTACTAAAGTCTATTCAAATATTTTTTATTATTACAGCAAGCCAGATTTCTAACAACAATTTCTACTAAGCTTTGATATTTTGGTTTTCCTTTTTTAAGGCTTTTGAATTATTTTAATCCCTTGTTAAAATATATACAAATATTTTTGCAATTACCAGTTGCTTGTTCTTTAGGCAATTTAATGTCTTTTTATACTGCATTAGTTTAAAAATATTTGATTAATACAGGAAGTCTAATTTCTTACAACAATTTCTACTATGCTTCAAACTTTTTGTTTTCTTTTTAAGGTTTTGGAATTGTTGTAATTCCTTTTAAAAATATATACACGGATTCTAGTTAGACACGCTTATGATTTGCTACAGTTTTTAACGTTCGTTTCCCAAAGATTTGTTTCTTTTTTTTAGCAATCAAGCTGAGCACAAAAAAGGACAATACTTAACTCATCCTGTTTAGACCGCTTCTGACCACAAAACCCACACAAATATAAAAAAAAAATAGTTTTACATAATACACTTCAGTGAATCACCATTCTTAATGACACCTAATTAAAATACTATTGTCATCTCAATTTTTGTAAAAGTTTAAAAAAAAAAAGTTGAAAAAAAAAGCAGGTCAATTTTAATGTATGTTTAGTTTCAACTTGTACTTGTTTTCTTTTAATTAAGTGCTGATGCTTCAGTAAGTTCAGAAAACCAAAAAATTAGCATTTATATCAACTATATTTTCCATTTACAGTTGTTTCGAGCTGCTATCGATAATTGGAGAGGAGGATCAGTAAGCCAAACACCCTCCGTAATAAGACCAAATACTCACAACTACTGGTTCAAAAAGAAACATCTCTTTAAATCTGCCTTTCTTTTAAAAAAGAAGAGAATCACCCCCTCTCCCCTGAAAATTATTGGTTCTTACTTCATTTTGTTAAAAGAAAAACTTCCCCTGACCTCCCCTTCCCTCTAATGACAAAAAAATCTCCTGTGTCCTCTCTTTTAAGCATTGTGAATATCTTTGTCATCAAAATACCATTAGCAGGGGAAGGGAAACTAATCCTTTCAGTAACTGATTGACTGAGAATTTGAAAGTTTTGTTTGACATTTTTCTCCAATTATACCTAAGAGCTAAGAGTAAAAAAAAATAAAAAAAATAGAGAGCATGATATTTACCAGAGAAGCATACTATATAGTTTTTTTTTTTTAGCGAAACAATGGGCCACTAAATTATGGGTGGCTGCTCAATGGGCCACTGTATCGCTGACCTGCCACTGCGTTAAGTTAAACAAAGATAAAAAACAAAGAGTCAACTAGCCTATAGTAGTTTTGATATTAAAATCTCCTTCTGATCCCCTCAGAAGAATGGAATTACTTTGCTTTTGAGCAATAGCAGAAGCCGTTATTGGCCCAGACATTCTATTTATTTCTTCTCTTTCAGGATTGTCTTCTGTTTGGAGTATTGCCACTCACTTTGTATCTTATTTCCCTCAGTCTTCAATACTGCATATTCGTTTCAAGTTACTTTTCCGTGGGTAATACTTTGATTATTATTATTTTTTTTTTTTTTTGTTTCTTTTTTGGAGATCCTGATATGTCCTTTGTTATTGGTCCAAACGATGACTATACTAAAGCATTAATAGAATGTACCAGCAAAGCATGTTGGCGTACCAGTCGGTCACTATGCACCAGGGTTTCCGCCCCTTTAGTGATTTATCACTATTTCTAGTGATTTTTTTATTACCTAAACATAAAAACATCATTACATAAATCACTAGATTATTGAAGAAAATCACTAAAACAACCAAAAAATCACTAAAATCTAGGGATTTTTTATTTTCACCGGGTGGCAAACCTGCAATGCACCGCGGTGCCTGGCTTCATGATGCTAATCTTTGTTGAGCCCAAACATCTTAAAGGTTCACTGAAGACATTTTGGGTTTCTATAAGGTTTGTCCATCCTCAAAGCCTCAAATCGTTATTTTTTCCCAGAAACGTGTGAAGTGGATGGAAAATTAAAACAAAATTCAGCCAAAAAAAAAGAGCATTGCCTATAAGGCTGGCCTATCTATGAAGATGTTTGCAGGAAACCCATAAAGGCATTTGCTATTAACAGTGAGAGCTTTTTATCAATATTTTTTCAGTCGGGTACCATAAGGACGGATCTCCATAATTGTAAGTTTTCAGAAAAGCAGAAAAAAAACCTCACAACTTTTGTATTTTCCCTCTGATAATCGTAATACA
Organism: Artemia sinica; assembly: GCA_027921565.1. Taxonomy (NCBI): domain Eukaryota; kingdom Metazoa; phylum Arthropoda; class Branchiopoda; order Anostraca; family Artemiidae; genus Artemia; species Artemia sinica. The sequence goes on from CM051266.1 coordinate 1,236,704, forward strand.
AAAACGGATTGACATGTATCGATTTTTGCATATCAATCTGTTTTTGTTTTACGGTTATCGGAGGGGAAATACAAAATTTGTGAGGTTTTTTTCTACTACTCTTCTGAAAATTTGCAATTATTGAGATACGTCCTTTTGATACCCCACTGGTGACTTATATCTTGGAAACTGGTCATCCTAACTTGCTGCATTATCGGTCTTTGAATATTGCAATTCAAAATTCTCAAACAATTTTCCCCAACAGCGATTAAATTTGTTTAAGAAATTCTCTAATACTGTAAAATGTCTGTAAGCTCATGAAAATGTGATCATTGGTAAAAATGGTAACAAACAGTTATGGTTAGGGCGTTAGAAAAGGACTAAATATCTTGGGAATGAAGAAGCAGTGACAGTTATTTTCTGGTACTAAGTTGAAGCATTAATGTGATCTTAGAATTTCCAACGAGCAGATTTTCTATGTGGTCACTTGTAGCTCATTGACATGTTCTGCAGGGTATTACGTACTGGGTACAATACGTTTTATGTAATCTGTGCTGTACTGTATTTGGTACATTTTATTTAAAATAGTACAATATAATATTATGCACTATATAAGAAGAAGAAATAATAATTTACGTCTGTGTATTAAGCTGAAAGTGTTTATTTAACCGCGTAAGAGGTTTTGTAGTCGTAACTCGTGTCAGTTTTTTCTACTTACGCATTATTCACATTATCATTAGCACAATAAGCGCTATCATAGGTAGCACAATACCGCTGCCAAAGTAAAAAGTGATGTGGACACACACAATGTATTATTTGCTTATTATTATTATTATTTTTTTTGATTTTTTGTTTTTTTGAAGACCAGGGCACTTTGTATCGATGGAGTTGTCGTAGAAACTTGAAAAGGAGCTCATTCGATTGGAAATTGAAAGGATAGCACCCTTTTTAATAGTAGAAAGTGATGATTTGGCGACCAACCCCCCTCCGACGCCCACCATCTCCCCAAACATATCCAATTGAAATTTTTGAGATAGCCATTTTGTTCACCGTAGTTAAAAGGTCCGGAAATTATGTCTTTGAGGATGATATCCCCCATCCCCGCAGCCTTCAGGGCAATGGTTGTAAGTTATGCCCTGGGAGCGTATATGGTTTATATAGAAAAGATGATCGTTTAAACTTGGAGATGGCTCATTGGATTGGTAATTAGAGAATTTAGTGTCCATTTTCAGGTTCAGAGTGAATAAAGAGTGGATCATTCGATTGGAAATTGAAGGGAATAGTGCCCTTTTTAATACTCGAAAATAATTGGAGGGCAACTAAACCCCCCTCCCGCGCCCACAGTTCCCCCAAACACACCCAATCATAAGTTTGAGATAGGCATTTTGTTTAGCGTAGTTAAAAGGTCCGGGAATCATATCTTTGAGGATGGCAACCCCCCTACAGCCCTTAGGGCAGGGGTTTGTAAGTTATGCCCTAAGTACTTATAAGGTTTTTATAGAAAGGGTTGTGGTATAAACTTCAAAAAAGGGCTCATTGGATTGGTAATCAGAAGTTCTAGTACCCTTATTAATGTGCAAAATGATCAGAAGACGGAAACCCACCCCCCACCCCGAACCTCATATTTTCCCGAAATGCATCCGATAGAAATTTTGAGATGGTCATTTGTTGTCGTAGAAAGTTCAAAAATGCTAATTCGATTGGTTATTGAAATGGCCTTTTTTAACAGTCAAAAGTCATTGGAGGGCAAAAAGATCCTCTCCCTTACCCTTAGACCTTAGTTCTTCCTGTGCCACCAGAGGCATCCAGGGCATCCAGGAAGGGCTGCCAATCATCCCTCATATGTGCTGCTGCCCATATATCTTCCCACTGGGGCTGAACCGTCGTATTGATGTGTTTGAGGTCCCGCTGGTATGTGTGACGAAGTATATTTTTCGGTCGTCCTCTTCTACGGGATCCCTGTGGCTGCCATTCCAGTAAGGTTCTAGGAAGTCTATTCTCTGTCATACAAATAACATGCCCCAAGTACCGCCTTCTTCGTTGGCGGATGACATCTGTTGCCAGGGGCTGGCACGACATAGATCGAACTGACTGGTTTGTTACATGTGCTCTCCAGTCGATGTTTAGTACTCTTCAAAGACTAAACATCTCCTTTTTTAGGAACTGGCGTAAGATCTCCAATTGAGAAAGTGGTTGGGACAATACCCTGAATGAGGATAATCTGCATCAGGAGGGTTACATGACTAATGAGAGCGGGCCCACCACTTTTTAGATGGAGTGCACTGATTCCGTTAATCCCAAAAGATTGTTTAGGTTTTAGGTGAGAGATGGCCTTGCATACAGCTCCCTCCGCTACAAGATAATCACTCCGAGGACAACTATCTAAGAAGTCGTCCAACTCAGCTTCGTATCTTTCGTTGAGGGCTGGGTCAGGAGGCGGAAATTCTGACCCATAATATGCGTACCATTCAGAATCAGGGATAGCAGATGCGGATAAAGACTCATCGCTTTTAGAGGACAGAAAACGCCAAAGGAGAGAAGGATTAATTTTGGCCCGTGTAGATTCGATATCAATCATCTTTTTTCTGTGATCTTTTAGCTCCTTTGCGAATTTTCTTTTTGTGAGCAGGCGGATTAAATTGACTACCCTCGAACGGGTCGTCCACAAGAAACCCAAAGTTGAAGCCAAAATTAGACTTAGAATGGGTATCCACGAACTTGGGATTTTCAGACCAACCAGAAAGGGTATAATGACGGGGTCTACTTAGAGGGACGGCAGCTTTTTCAGCACAGCGAAGGGCATGGCCAATTTCTGCGCAATAAAAGTCAACTGATAGTTGTGTTTTCCTCCCTTGAAAGACCAGTCAATCCAGTGAGAAGATGGAAAGGGACACGGATCTTACTAAGGACTCTGGCGGCTTCTTCTTGAAATAAAACAGGGTTAATTTTTACACCAATCACGGCAAGACCTAGGAGGTGTTTTCGAAGTTGTTTGCGTTTGTGTATCTGAGCTGTGGCAAAGAATCTCGGCTGAGAACTGTATTGGTAAGTGATCAGACAGCTGAAAATCAAGCACAACCTTGACAGGCGAAATCCTGAGATTTGCGGACGCAACGAGGTGATCGAGATCTGATGTGGACATTGAGGTGTGTACGTGTGTAAAATTTAAATCTTTGCACTTGAGGTCCAAACTGGTCTCCAAAAATACTAAGCAACTAGAACATAAAGACCTAGATAAGAGCGGTATTGGTAAGTGATCAGACAGCTGAAAATCAAGCACAACCTTGACAGGCGAAATCCTGAGATTTGCGGACGCAACGAGGTGATCGAGATGTGATGTGGACATTGAGGTGTGTACGTGTGTAAAATTTAAATCTTTGCACTTGAGGTCAAACTGGTCTCCAAAAATACTAAGCAACTAGAACATAAAGACCTAGATAAGAGCGGTTCATTCAAGTCGCAATTGAAGTCACCAACTAATATACATTGAAGGCTTAAGGATCTAATACGGTTAATACACTGGCCGAGTTTATCACTAGAATAAGTAAAAGCACGCTCCGAACGCTCATCATGGTAATTTGTAGGCAAATATACATTAATAAAAACACAGCCCTCAATACGAATAGCCAGAAAATTATCATTGACTTCAAATACACTAGATCTTAGAGTCGAACGAACAAAAGTGGCAATACCACCGGAGGGTCGCCCTTTTCCACTTAGCTGCTTCGCTGAAACGGAATAAACCGATACTGAACTATTAAAACTAAGAATACTTTTACTGCGGCTTGTGACGAAATGTTCTTGTAAACAGACAACTTAATTTTGCTCAAAAACAACATCTAAGATCGGAATTTTATTCGCGAACAAGCCATTAATGTTCCACGATAAACATTTAACTGCTGAAGCTTCAGATGTCATTTCTTTTGTGGATTACTGTTTGAGGGACATTTTACACTGTAACACGTGTGACTGCCGATTTTGCATTCAACGCAAAATGTCGGCTGTCTGCATGGTTTCATCTCGTGTAGAACGATGTTCACTTGAGGCACATCTAGAGCATAAAGGTTCAGCCGTACACTGGGAAGCGAGATGACCGATTTTGTGACAGTTATAGCATCATCTTGGCAAGAACTTGAACGGATCAGCAGGTAGCCGCTCGTAGACGCTCGTAGACGCCGATAATCACCGAAACACTCAGAAATTGTTTGAGCTCACTGAAAGTGTCAAAATACACTTTGAAAGAACGAGATTTTCCGCACTGTTCAGTCTTCGTACTATTAAGGATTAGATTTTTTAGTCCTTCACACTTTATATCCTCAGGGACATTTCAAAGCACAACTATAGTGCAGGGGTTCTCGAACAGTAATTTTGAGATCGGGCTTGGAAGATTTTGCTTTCTCAACGATTTTCGCTGCTGTAGCTTTCGACCTGACCACAAGCTTCCATTCGTTTGCAGATTTGTGAAGTTCACTAATGTCATTTGTATTTTCACAGAAACTGTCTATGAAAGCTTTCCGGTCATTTGAGCCATTGAGCTCCTTGGGGGGATTTTTCAAGACAACAGAATAGGTAGAGTTTCTGGGCTTGGACGTTTCAGGTGCACTACGACTGCTTGTGAAAATACTGGTGGCTGGAGCGGACTGGGTAGCTAAAAAATTATCAAGCTTCCGAGAGATTTCATTTACTTTGGCAGTAACTGTTGCATTCACCGCATCTCCGATGACCGGAACCGAGCAGGGGTTAAAGATGACAAATTTTGGTAGGCTCACATTATTTTTCGCAGCTGAAACTAGAATTCTGCATATTTCAATGATATTGTCTTCATCTTCAGAGTAGGTCACAAGACGATTCGTAATATTCAACTCAGTATGAAGGATTCGCTTTGCCTTTATAAAATCTTCATGTTTATAGAAAACAACACACGCTTTTACGATACACTCCAATTTTATTCCATCTGTAAGTGTTTTTGTAACACAATTCAGTAATGGATTCAAAATAATTTTTTCACTTTCAGCCATCGTAGTTCCAAGCGTAATTAAATCTCAATGTAAAGTCACAAAACCATGACTTACCCGCAAGGGGGGCTTTTTTAAGTCCCCCACTTTCCAATAAACGCCTTCTAATTATCCAAATGAAATAATTCAATCCAAATGAAAACTCAATCCAATCAAGCAGGCAGTGATGTCACAGTGGAGTTATAGCTTTTTACTCCTAGAAATTGTTTTTTCAAGGTCATTGAATTAATGAGATTTCAAAATCTAAAAAGATAATCTCACACTGAATCTAGGTCAGGGAATTACAATCAAATACATTCCTTATGAAATATACTTGGGTTGCGCAATAAATTATCATTTTTTGGCACTTCAAATATAATCCGATAACGAATGCTATTTATTTGGTTATATGTCTAATGGGGGGGGGGGTTCAATTAAATGTTTATCCTTATCTTCTATTAAAAGTTTGTTCTTAATCTAATGGGGGTTTTTCAATCAATCCTTTAGTTGATGTTTCGCGGTCATCGTACCATAGTAGAGGGGGAGTTTCGTGTAGCGAAGAATTGAATCAGAGGTTCAAATGGGGAGCATATATTAATGGCCAGGCTGAGTCGAAATCAGATTGAAAGGATTCAGGTTCCCTTGAGAGGGATTGGAGCCACAAGGACTAACTATCTTGAGAAATACTAACATAAAGAGAAATAAATAAGAAAGTAATGTGTTTATTTTTACTCACATGATCGGTACAAAGCTTGTCAGCAATATCAAAAACACTTCACAGTCATGGACACTAAGATAAAATTGTTGTCTGGGGCAATACAACGTAAAAGTTATTTCACAGATAATAAATGTTTTCAAAAGTTCATTCTAAACCAATAATAGTCTGCAAATAGATTCGCATAAGAATGATAATAGACTCACATAAAACTCCTCATAGACTGCAATAGACTCCAAATAGACTGGCGCAAAAATTGGTAAGTCCTAACTATCTACTCTCTCCAATTTCGCAAGAGGTTACGTTCAGGCGTTGCTGAAAAGTATATTACACTGGTCCTATTGGTTCAGACTATATTTCCTATATTTATATTGGATAGGGATATACCAATTGGCTACTTGAGTTTAATTACGATTTATAATTTTAAGATATCACTTTGGAATTTTTCTCACAAAACAAAGTTTTACATTGTAATTTTTTGCTAGCAAGGTGTCACTTAGTTACCAGAAGACTTATAATTTATTTCTGTGAAAGTTGTTAAAGGACAATACGATTTAGTTATATTGGGATACATAGTTCTAAACTTAGTTTTCAGAACAATGCAATTAGATTACACAAAAA
>CM051266.1:1250512-1352512 GCA_027921565.1 Artemia sinica
TTTCCAATCTCCTCCTTTTCACCGGGTCCAATTTTTGCCACTGGGATTGGCGTTTTTTATTTCATGGTATTTAAGGAACATTTTAGTATGATAAGTTATTTATTAGTTTTTTTTTTTTGCAAAAGGACTGTTAATTATAGGTATGCAAGTAGCTCAGAGTACACAACGGTACACGGGTCAATTATTCTTCTTGTTAATAAAAGATGAAAAGGGAAAGTAGTTTAATTCAAGGACCTTATGCTTAGGTGATCCGACTAGACTATCATAAATCTTAGTGGTATCAACTGCGTTTGAAAATTACGGGCTTTGATTTACTATCGTATCGACGCTTTACCTGGGGTCAATTTATGAGAGCTGTTTAATGCCATTTGTGGGGGCTCATTTTTTTTTGACTTTTATTTGAAGGAATACTTTTGATTACTATTTGCACCAAAGCCCTTTTGAGTTTCACTGTGAGAATTGGTTGCCAAGAATTAGCACTTTACTTAGGGTCACTTGAACTGCGCATACAATTTATAACGTTGAGAGAAGTGGTCTCAACTTAGTAATGAAATTGCGAAGAGATTTTTTTCTCGTTTGGTGATTTTCAGGGGTCTTTAAATAATTAAATTTATTTTAAACGTCAGAAGAATGCTTTCAGTTCCTGTTGGCTACTTTTAATTTTTTTTTTACTAATTGGGATGATTGTTTTTGATAATTTAATCTTATCGTCATCACATATCTTGCATATGGATTAATGATCCATGTACGTTATCAAGGAAAAGATACATAATATTACATAAAATTAATTTTTGTTAAGAAAAAAAATTTTGCGAAATTCTTGAGTTCATCCATATGCTAACAGATCATGCCTCACTAAGAAACGTTGGTTATAATTAATGCGATAAAAACTTGTACTTATTTCTTTTGTCGAATATGTACTATAGGTTCTCGAGTATTTTATAAATTTGACAGCGAGTTAGGATTGCTACTTCCGGTCATTTTTCTTGTGATTAAATTTGAACTTCTTTATTTTTTATTGAAAGAATATTATTTTTGTGTTGATCTTAGGGTTAAATTTTTTTTTGAGTCTTGCTATGAGAAGCGATTATTAAGTTTTTAAAAAACCAATGCTTCGTTTTATATGTTTTCTTATCGTGCTAATAATAATAATACTGAGATATTTCTAGAATAAGGTTTTACTTTGACCTATCGTCTAAACGGGTAATCAAGGTTTCCAATGCCGTAATAATAAAGATACCAAATATGTCCTATGATGGAGGTAAATCCTCATCATGGTTATGATAAACCTCCATCATAAGTCACAGTTAGAACGTTCTGGAATTCAGTGTTTGATTATGTCGTTGGCATGTAGTTTTTTGAATTTGGATAAGATATCCCATAAAACTAATTTTGGTAGGTAGGATTGATCTTAAAGAACCCTTAGTATTTCATACCTCGAAATAAAAAAAAATCAAGTTTCTCGAGGCTCGAAACACCAAAAGCCTCCTCGGGTCCGTATTTGAATACTTGTTTTAATGCACTAAACGCAAAAATATACCAAGTGGTCCTATATGGACCCTAGTGCCTGGTGGACCCTAGTGGTCATCATGTTTACCTACTTCGGGGGCTACCCAGGATTGGCAAAGCTATCCGCTACATTTTCTCTTCTATGGTTGAATCTATAATATATTTTTTTTTAATTTGGGAAATACAATATTCTGGTCAGCAGAAATGTAGGTACTCTAGTTTAACGAGTTTGCGCTCGTGTTATTGGTTTATTTGCTATATCTTATCGCTAAACGCTATATCCTATAGGGTGCACTCACTTTATTATATTAAAATTAAATTTTTTTTTTAACGACAAAGGAATTTTTTACCTCCTTTTTTTGAGTTCAATTAATTCCCATGATTGATATTCCTTAGTTTTCCGTATCATCTGGTAATGGTTGTGTTTTGGGCGTTCCTTGTGGTGCAGAGACCTCTAATAAATCTTGGCCAGTTATAACATTTATTTGGGCGTTGGGATATTGCGTCCCCATAATTATGTTATTGTCCGTTGGAGGATTTTGTTGAATAGACTCCATCTGGGTTTTACATGATGGGTGGCTTGATTTGGGATCGTGAAATATAAGGGTTGTGATGGCCCTTCATTGCAATTTTTAGAAAGAATGTTCTCCAAATGGGGGTTTAGTGGTAGACCAACTTCAACTGTGAAGTAGGTTTCCACCACCTTCCCTAAGTTTAAGCAGAATTCTGTTTGCTTTTGTAATTCTTTGTTAATTTCAGTTCTGTTTTCCTTTAATTGTTTTTCTACGCTCTGCTGTTGTAGTTTGATTATTTCTTTCTGTGCTTTTAAGTGGTCGTATTTATGCTATAGGTTTAGGAGCTTTACTCGCTCAGGTGCCAGTGCTTCTTGTACCGCTATCGTTGCAGATAAGACTGTACTGTTCCTATCTTCTTGGACTTTTTTACTAATTCCTTGCATTTTATTATATAATGCTTGTAATTTTTGGAGTTTGTGGGGGTAATTATATCCCTTAGCTAGCGTGGCGTCGCTTATTGATTCCATTTCGTTCTGGATTTTGACGGTCTGTTCCTTAACTTCCATAAACTCAGTTTCCATCAATTTATCCATTTGCTTAGTCACTATAAACTCATTTATTTTTTTGTTAATTGTTTCTTTGGAAGCTTTAATTTCCCTGAGAGTTTTAAATATGGCTTCTATCATATTCTCGATTTTCAGTTTTTCTGTTACCAATTGTGCCGAGGTGTCTAGGAGCTTCGATCGAATATGGAATAGTTGGTCCATGGTCGTTCCGTCCGTAACAGGGTGGCACTAGGTATTATTTTTTTTTCTTGGAGGATGGGTTGAACAATCCTCGTTCTGCTTCTATCTCAGGGTTTCTTATCATGCGGAGGTTCAGTTTATCAGGAAAAGTTAACTGTTAATTTCCTTCGACCTTTTGCGAATAACTGTCGTTGAAGTGTCGTGTCCACACATATTCGTTTGAAAAAATTTTGCGTATTAATTTGCTCAATTCGTCTTAGCATTATTTTCTAGGTTTTTGGGGTACTTGATTCCTAGACGTATTTCCATTTATTTGGTTTTTTACTTACTCTGCCACACTTTGTGGTAACTTCCTGTTCGCTTTCTGGCGCTTTATTCTTTTTTGACTTTCCCATAGAGATTAGGTCAAACTTCTTGTACTGTTTCAATAGGAATTTTTGACCTTCTAATTTAGCCTGTTTTGCATGTGCGGTAGCCGAAGTTGGTTTTCGTTTTTTGTGTATCTTGGGGCTCATCAGGAGCTGATTCATCATCGGACTCAGTAGAACTAGTCCCTGATGATTCCTCATTAGGACTTTCCGGGGTGGTCCTTTGCAATTTAGGAGTATCACCTGCCCTCGCTTCATATATTTCGTCTCCTTTCGAGGAGAGGGTATATTTTCCATTTCCTCGCGCTGAAGTCCTGTTTCGGGGGAGTTAAAAGATTCTTGGGAACTCTGGGAGGATTTGAATGTTTGTTGGGAGTGTCTGCATTGTTTGAATGCCATATCCTGTGGGGGGTGGGGTATTTTTTGTAACAAGGTCTGTTGCCAGGAGGCTGATTCCTTGGGCTTGACTTTGAATACCATTATATGGTGGTATGGTCCTAGATTTTCATCTTCAGGGATTCCTGGGTCCAAGGCAACCTACTTTGCCTTGTTTTTACAGGATAGTTGATAATATCCATAATTTCTCTCAAATTTCTTTTATTTGTGTCCCTGGGTGGGGTTTTCTTTATTTTTAAAACCGGGGTTTCTATAGCTCTATTTAATCTATCCTGTAACGATAGAGGTCTTTCTATCGGGGTTGCTGTTGATGCAATATCGTCTGGAAATCTTTTGGGGGGACATGGGGTTGAAATTCTATCGGGAAAAATTGAGTTTTTGGGGACATGGTATACTCTAACTCTTATGAGCTTTCTGATGAACTTTTTGGTTTTTTTGGGCTTTTTATTTGTATGGGTATTAAGGGTTTTCTCTTAGGGATGACTAAATTTTTCAGGGCTGAAAATTCTTCGAAGTTTTCCTCATCGCTATGGTTCTCGAAATAGCTTTCGATAGATTGATGAATCTGTAGATGAAGGTTTGGGTGCCCACCTTGCTGGTACTTGGCCCTTTTTTTACGGCTAACGTGTGCCTTATATGTTCTTCCGTTGTCTGGGTTTATCATTTTAAAGGTAAAATCATTGTCGTATTTCTTGATTATTCTGTAAGGTCCAGAATATTTATTGGAAAGTTTTTTGCCTTCTTCCTTTCCCTCATTTTTTAGGTATACACAATCTCCTACTTTAAAATTTATGTTCCCTTTGACTTTGGATTCGTTTCTCAATTCTTGGTTTATCTTACATTTTTCTAATTCTTGTCTAACTACCTTATAGGTTTTCCTCATCCTATTTATAAAATCTTGCTTGTAGTGCTCTGTATTATTGTAATATTGTCTGAATTCTATAATTTCCTGATAAGGTATTTTAAAGTCGCATCAGAATAAAAAAAAAATGGACTTTCTTTAGTTGTCTCTGAATAGGCAGTATTAATTACATTGGTTAAGTAAGGTAGATATTGATCCCAATCGTTTCGGTAGTCTTTTGTATAAATACTCAAGACATTAGAAAATATTTTGTGCCTATTTTAAATTTTTCCATTAGCTTGGGGATGGTAGAGAGAGGTCGTTAATTTTTCTATGTTGAGAAAACTCATTAAATCTTTTGTTACTTTAGAGACAAAATTGCTACCATTATCGCTAATAACTTTTTTAGGGACGCCAAATTTTAAAAATATTTTTGCTAACGCTTTACTCGTAGCGTATGCACCTTGATTTTTCAATGCTTTGTGCAAAAGTGAAACCGGTAAAGTGATCTATTACTGAAAGAACGCAAGTATGGCCTCTGTTGGAAACAGGTAAGCTTCCACTTGTTCCATATAAATCGAATGAAACAATGTCGAAAGGAAACCTTGCTACTGGCTCTCTTCCCATCAGGGGATTAGGGTACGTTTGGGGATTTTTTCTTAAGTTACACGCTTCACACGCACTTATAAAATCCTTAAGTTTTGTTAACGTCGACGGTACATGAAAATATTGTTTTAACTTTTGAAAGGTTTTAGTTATTCCTAAGTGTCCACCTATATCGGAATGGAAATATTTAAAGGAAGGTATTATTAATCTTTGGGGTAGTTCTGGGACTACTAAAGTTTGATTTCTATTTGTTTCACCAGTTACTATCCGGCAAAGGATTTCTTCGTCTAAATCGTAATAAAAATTGTCAATTTCCCTTCTCATGGCTTTGAACATATCAGGGAGATTATCAGAATTCACAAAATATTTAATTAGAGTCAAACACATTTCATCCTTAACTTGGTTTCTTTTAATGTTACCCAGCGATAAGGGGTTATGAGTAATTTCGTTTTCTTCTATTTGGATTTTAGGTTTATTCTTCTTGTGTTTTCGTTTACTGGGATTAATGGCATTTATTTCTTTATTTACGTTATCTGAAGAGCTATTTTCGGGGCATCTACTCAAGTAATCACAGGGGGCATTTTGTTTACCGGTCAAATGCTCGAATTCGTAATCCAGATCTTGGATTTTCATTATCCATCTAGCCAAAAATTCCAGTTGGATTTTTGAACGTGCTTAGGTACTATAAGCTTTTATGGTCCGAACGCAACTTAAATTTTCCGTCTACTAAATAATGTCTAAATGTGTCTAAATCGTAAACTATAGATAGTAGCTCCAATGCGTCGCTGAATAACTTCTTTCGCCTTTCGTTAGAGTTCTACTGGAATAGCATATGACTTTCTCTATATACTGAGGGGGCTCCTCTAGGGGTTTGGGGTAGTTTTCCACGGGGATTAATTTGGAAAGGATTGCACCAATGCCTAGAGCTGAGGCATCGGTGGTGAATACAAATTGTCCTTTTTCAAAGTCTGGTAGCGATAATACTGGTTCAGAAGTAACTGCTTTCTTGAGAGTGTCTAACGAAGTTTGAGTCTCATTCGGTCAGGTGATATTTTGGTTGGTCCCTTTAGTCAGGTCCGTTAAGGGTTTCGCAATTTGGGCGTAGTTGCGTATGAATTTTCTGAAATAACTTGTTAAACCAATAATGGCTCTTAACTGTTTTATAGTTTTGGGCGGTTTGAGATTTTCTACACATTTTATCTTCTTAGGATCCGGTGATATTTGACCTTGGGTCACTATCATTCCTAGGAATTTTATCTCAGATTGAAGTAGATTTACTTTTTCAGGTCTACATTTTAGATTACCCTCTCTGAATTTTTCGAAAACTTTGGTTAATGTGTTTAAATGGTCTTCTGGGGTTTCTCCTACACCGATCACATCATCCACAAAATGGATAATATTTTCTATACCTCGTAATAAGTCTAACAGAGGTCTACATAGTGCACTTGAACTAGTTTTGAGTCCAAAGGGTACTCTTAAATATTCATAAGAGTCACATTCAGTTTTCGAAAAGGCAGTTTTATAAACGTCATTATCTGTTATCTTAACCTGATGATAACCTTGTGTAAGGTCGAGAGATGTAAAGATTTTTGTTGAGATGGAGTCTAGGATTTCATCGATTCGGGGTAGGGGACCTTGTCGCTAACTACTTGCTTATTTAGGGCTCTATAGTCTACTACGAGCCTAAGGTCCTTGTTTTTTTTTTTTGCACTAGTATAACAGGGGCCGAATACGGGCTTATACTTGGGCGTATAATATTGTTTCTTTCTAGTTCACGGATTTTATTTTTTAACCAATTTTTGTAGGGATGAGGGATACGATAGGGTTGTTTAGCTACAGGTAACCCTGTGGTTTGAATAGAATGTTCATAGAATGGTATAAGTCCAATGTCTTCTTCACATGTGGAAAATATATCTCTGAAACTCCAGAGCAATTCACATAATTTTTCTTTTAGTTGCGTATCTTGGATATGGTCTAATTTAAATTTTTCCAAAAATTGGGATCTTGTTAGTGGGTACCTATTCTTTGGATTACTAACACCAATGCTATTAACTAAGCTTTTCTTGGAGTTTTTCCATTCGTTTAGTTCGCGCTCAGAAATCACTTGTATTTCAACGAGGCATGTTTGCCTTTTTTAATGTGATAGTATCATTTTCATGTGTATTTGTCAACCAAATAATTCTCCCTTCTCATATAAAATGATCTGTTCTTCACAAAACAGATTTCGGGAATTTCCCTACACGGGGATGCAAACCAAATTTCAGAATTTTCATTTACGGGGGTGACCATTTTTAGAGATTTGAATTCTTTGCATTGTTTTCGGGGTATCTTTATTTTACGCACCGCGAATCCGTAATATTTTTCTTCCGAAACATTTTCTATTAGGTTGAGATTTGCGTTTGGTTGCGTCAAGTCTTCCGTTTTTGGGTTGGCTGTAAGGGGACAGTACTTGGATTTGTTATTTCGCTCTATAATTCTGTTATTTTCTTTATTTCTGTTTGCCTATATTCTTGCATTTTCCCTATCTTTGCCTTTACTGACTCAATCCATTTGCTGCTTGAGTTTCTCCTACAAGACGAGAAACGGGGTACAAAAGACTTTTATTCTATTTATTGTTGCTTCCCCTTTCTCCACGCGTCGAAGAATAGGATCGGATGGATACACGAGTCTGTGATTCGCTTTATCTAATAATACTTTATTAGATTTTAAAAATTTGCACCGATTATAGCCTCATATGGGAAATTCTTGCATATTATGAAGTTTGTAGGAAAGATTCTACTATCTTTTGTCACATCTAGGCGTATGGAACCTATTGCTTCCAGTCTATGTCCTGTGACGCTAGTTAAACTGGGAATATTGAAATTTTTCCGTCGCTTAATATATACTGGTAGTTTATTAAATAAATTGGAGTTTATTATGTTAACTGATGCACCGGAATCTATTAACGCTTTGAAATTAATATTTGCAACACCAAAATCATTTAATATAGGTAGTATATTATTATTGTCACTTAAAGAAGGTACAACTACTGGGAGGGACCTATAAAAATTACTGGCCTCCAGGGTCCCGGTTAATTTTCTTGGGGGCCTGATTCGTTTCCCTGTGCGTTTATTTGATAGGTTGGTGTGTGACATTGGGGCTCGGTGGGAGCTTCCCTAGCAAGTTGATTGACATTTGATTGTCTTGGTTGCCACCTATTATTACGTGGGTTAGAATTCCTTGTGCCGACGGCTCGCGGCATTTGTTTATTTTGCATTGACGAAAAATTTCTTTCGTTTCCCGACGGGAAGAAAAATCTTCCGTCATCGCTCGTATTCCTGTTAAATCTAGACGGATACACTGTCCGTGAATTGAATTGGTATAAGTTTTGTCGCGTATTTGGGTTGGGGAACCGATAATTATTTTGTTGGTTGGGGGAAGGATTTGAATACGCAAATACTTGTTGGTATGGGTTGCGGAACGATGGGAGGCGCGAGGGGCTACTTCTATAGCTTCCTGACCCATTGGCATTTAAGTTTGTTCTCCCGAACAAACGGTTATTAAAACTGGGGTTTGCTGGTGTAGAGTTGTTTCTCGTACGGCATTCTCTGGCAATATGTCCCTGTTTATTACATGCGTAGCATATAATTGGGGGTTTATTTGCGTAGTTTGCCGTTTTCGTGGGTACAAAATGTACCATTCTTTGCGTGGTAGGGGTTGCAGATCTATTTTGGTTCGGTTTGGGTGAATTATCTCTCGAAAAAATGCGGGTGAAACTCCTCGTGATCGTTCTGGAGTTGAATCTCCTACATTATTTATTCTTGACTTATTGTGATTTGCCACAATCGAGTCAATTTCAATCATTCTCTCTACTTCCTGAACTGCCAGCTCTAATGTTTGAATATTTTTTTGATATTAACATTCGGTACAGTTTGGGGCTCAATCCTTGCATGAAAGCATTTAGTACAATTTTATCGTATAAAGGACCAGATTCTTTTCTGTATTTAGCCTCAATGGATACCATCACTTTGTGTAGGTATTCCCTAACATTTTGGGTTTCGTCGAAACATACAGTTCCGTGCTTTAATTTGTATGTTGAACTGGTTTCAACAAATCTTTTTCGAAACGCTTTTAGCAATTTTTCTATTGAGTTTATTGGAAGGTTGTTATCTTCCCCTATTATATTTTCTATTTGTTTTAAGAATGTTAATGCTTGCCCCTTAAGTCTCATTAATAACATGCCTATTAATGATTTTAAGTCCGTTTGAGTTACTTCTACGAATTGGTTTAATTGGATACTAAATTCATCTACATCTGAGTCTCCGTTATATGAGGGAAGGGATTTTGAAATTTCTACTGTTTTGGCAACAAGTTTTTGCTTTAGCAATTGTTCGTTTGGATCTAGCGACATATTGGTTAATTTTTTTATTATTAATTAAAGTTCGGCACTGGTTTTATTTTTTTGATTAAATAAAAAAAACAAGTTTTTTAAACTGAAAGTAAGGAGCGACATTAAAACTTAAAACGAACAGAAATTATTCCGTATATGATAGGGGCTGTCCCCTCCTCAACGCCTCGCTCTTTACGCTAAAGTTTTTTTATTGTTTTAAAAAATAAAGTTGTGAGACAGAGTCAAACTTTAGCGTAAAGAGCGAGGCGTTGAGGAGGGGACAGCCCCTTTCATATACGGAATAATTTCTGTTCGTTTTAAGTTTTAATGTCGCTCCTTACTTTCAGTTTAAAAAACTTGTTTTTTTATTTAATTTCTGATCGTTTTTTAGTTAATGCAGCTTTTATTTTGGCTCGCCGTCATTGAATAAGTAAACAAAATTTGCATAAAAATTTTACTTTTCTTTTGCTAAATGGCTGTCTCTAAATTTGGTTCTGACGTAATTTACAAATTAACTTACGTAACGAACTTCTATATTCGTATATTTTTCTTCTGGCAAAAAATACAAAGTTGCAGATTTTTGCAGATATGAGCTTGAAACCTATGTTATAGGGTTTTCTGATACGCTGAATCTGACGGTGTGATTTTTCATTAAAAATTTTTTCACTTTTAGGGGATGTTTCCCCCCTCTTTAAAAAATCAGGTGAGTTTTCTGAGGCTCTTAGCCTTTGATGAGTAATACTAAACTTAATAAAATTCATATATTTAGAATCAGCATTATAAGCTAATTCTTTTGATACATTTGTTGACATCACAGTTCCGTTTTTAAAAGTTTCGATAACTATTGAGCCGTATCGCTTGCTTTTTTTTATTGTTTTTTTTATTACGTATATGTTATTACGTATATGATGGGTTCTCCCCTTAGTCAATACCACGCTCTTTACGTTAAAAGTTAAAAAAAATTTAATTCACAAACCCCTGAATCACAAAGGCCGTTTAATTAGAATAGATAGCTCTTTTGAAAGCACTAAAAAAACTGTAGCGTAAAGAGCGAAGTATTGACTTGGGGGAGAACCCCCTCATATACGTAATAATTTCTGTTCATTTTAAGTTCTAATGTTGCTTCTTACTTTCAGTTGAAAGTACTTGTTTTTTTTTATTTAATTTCTGATCGTTTTTTAAATAATGCTTGGAAATCAGGCGCCCCCTTCATAGAAATGTCCCTTACCCCAAAGAAACATCCTCCACGGAAGGATTCTCCCGAGTAACCCCCTCCTCTAGCCCTCCTCCCCCCCCACCAGAAAAAAATTTTTCCTGAAAATGTCTGTATACTTCCCAATAACCAATACAATATGTAAGCAATGGGCAAAGTTCATAACTTGCGGCCCTTCCCCTGGAACTGTGGGGGATTAAGTCATCTTAAAAGACATATTTATTAGATTTTCGACTATGCTAAACACAATGGCTGTCTCAAAATTTTAATTGGGTGACTTTGAAAAAAAATGAGCGTGGGAGGGGGCCTAGTTGCCCTCCATTTTTTTGGTCACTTAAAAAGGGAACTAGAACTTTTAATTTCCGTTCCAATGAGCCCTCTTACGATATTCTAGGACCACTGGGTCAATACGATTACCCCTGGGAAAAAAAAAACAAAAACAAATAAACACGCACCCGTGATCTTTCTTCTGGCAAAAAATGCAAAATTCCACATTTTTGTAGATAGGAGCTTGAAACCTCTGCAGTAGGGTTATCTGATACGCTGAATATGATGGTGTGAATTTCATTAAGGTTCTATATCTTTTAGGGGGTTTTTCCCCCTTTTTCGAAAATCAGCCAAATTTTTCTCAGGTGCGTAACTTTTGATGGGTATAATTAAACTTGATGAAACTTATATTTTTGAAATCAGAATTAAAATCTGATTCTTTTGATGTATCTATTGGTACCAAAATTTCGTTTTTTAGAGTTTCGGTTACCATTGAGCCGGGTCGCTCATTACTTACAGTTCGTTACCACGAACTTTTTGATATAACTCAAATTTAACACTTTCAAATTTCTGTTATCTTATGAGGGGATTCTATATATATTTCTTTTTTTTCTTATGGAGTATACTTCTTTGTTACTATTTGAAGGGGACTTAGGCCTACAATATATTGCACTTCAAATATTGCACAACATATTGCATTTTCTCTATGAGTAATAATTCTCAATAATCTTTTTTTTGTAGAAAATTTTGTCCTTGTGTTTTGCTCCTTTAAACAGGCCGCGCCAATTCTAATGGGGGGGGGGGGTTCAATTAAATGTTTATCCTTATCTTCTATTAAAAGTTTTGTTCTTAATCTAATGGGGGTTTTTCAATCAATCCTTTAGTTGATGTTTCGCGAGCATCGCACCATAGTAGAGGGGGAGCTTCGTGTAACAGGGAATTGAATCAGAGGTTCAAATGGGGAGCATATATTAATGGCCAGGCTGAGTCGAAATCAGATTGAAAGGATTCAGGTTCCCTTGAGAGTGATTGGAGCCACAAGGACTAACTATTTTGAGAATACTAACATAAAGAGAAATAAATAAGAAAGTAATGTGTTTACTTTTACTCACATGATCAGTACAAAGCTTGTCAGCAATATCAAAAAACACTTCACAGTCATGGACACTAAGATAAAATTGTTGTCTGGGGCAATACAACGTAAAAGTTATTTCACAGATAATAAATGTTTTCAAAAGTCCATTCTAAACCAATAATAGTCTGCAAATAGATTCACATAAGAATGATAATAGTCTCACATAAAACTCTTCATAGACTGCAATAGACTCCAAATAAACTGGCGCAAAAATTGCTAAGTCCTAACTATCTACTCTCTCCAATTTCGCCGGAGGTTACATTCAGGCGTTGCTGAAAAGTATATTACACTGGTCCATTTGGTTCAGACTGTATGTCCTATATTTTCTATTGGATAGGGATATACCAATTGGCTACTTGAGTTTAATTACGATTTATAACTTTAAGATATCACTTTGGAATTTTTCTCAACAAAACAAAGTTTTACATTGTAATTTTTTGCTAGCGAGGTGTCACTTAGTTTCCAGAAGACTTGTAATTTATTCTGTGAAAGTTGTTAAAGACAATACGATTTAGTTACATTGAGATACATAGTTCTAAACTTAGTTTTCATAACAATGTAATTAGATTACAAAAAATATTTTGTATCTCGAGTGACTATTTTTTTTGTATAATAAATTCTACCATCTCTTGATAGTTTGGAAATTCAAGCTCTTAAGATTTAAATTACATTGTTAGTCGCCTGTCATATAAGATTTGGTCAGACTGATATTCATTGCCTACTTTGGCGACACGGAGGCGGATTTATTTATTAAATTGTTTGTGGGATAGATTTTTTTCATAGAGTTACAATTGTAATACAATTGTTCCGATACTTTTTAAATTCGACAATTAAGTGTTACTTCATCTGTGGGTTACTTGAATTTTTTCGTTCACTATTTTGGGTGATTTTATTTTACTTGGGTAATTTTAATTGGAAAATTTCGGGGTTTTGAAAATTGATTCCATTACACATGTTCACAGCACGGGAGCTGAACAAGAACAAGTAATGCTGCTCACTCAATCTTACTGTAATTGGTTTTCAATCATGTTTACGAACAGTAATTCAAGTAAAGGAATAGTCATATGCCTTTCGCTATGTTTCTCGATTAATAATAGAAAAGCAACGTCTATACAACATATCATTTAATAAATAACGAAAAAGGAGAGGGTACAACTGTTTTTATAATAAGTCACTCCCTTTTACCAGGGATATATTCCATACCGCATCTATTTGAAAATATTTTATACTGCATCTATTTAAAAATATTTGATTAATACAGGAAGTCCAATTTCTTACAACAATCTCAACTATGCTTAAAACTTTTGTGTTTTTAAGGTTTTGGAATTCTTGTAATTCCTTTTAAAAATATATACAAATTTTTTTGCAATTACCTGTTTTTTTTTTTTTTTTTGCTCTTTAGGCAATTTAGTATACAGGAGTCTATTGAAAGACATTTGATTATTACAGCAAGTCCAATTTCTTAAATGACTTCTAATAAGCTTCAAACTTTTGGTTTTCTTTTTTAAGGTTTTTGAATTGTTTTAATCCCTTATTAAGATATATAGAAAATATTTACGCAATTACCAGTTTTTTTGTTCTTTGGGCAATTTAATGTCTTTTCACACTGAATCTATTCAAAAATATTTGATTATTACAGCAAGCAAGTCTGATTTCTAACAATGGTTTCTGCTGGGCCTCAAACTTCTGGTTTTATATTTGGATTTTTTTTAACCCCCGGTTAAAATATATACAAATATTTTGCAATTGCCAGTTTTTTGCTCTTTGCGCAATTATATCTCTTCATACGTCTATTCAATAATTTTTTATTATTACAGCAAGTCCGATTTTTAACAACAACTTATACTAAGCTTCAAACCTTAGGGTTAATTTTTTAAGGTTTTTGAATTGTTGTAATTCCTCTGTTTAAATATAAACAAATATTTCTGCAATCATACAAATATTTGTGCAAATACCAATTTTTTACTCCTCAGGCAATTTATTGTCTTTTCATTTTGAGTTTTCAAAGATTAAATAAAAAAACTATTTTTTTTCAACTAAAAGTGAGGAGCAACATTAAAACTTAAGACTAACAGAAATTATTACGTATATGAGGGGGTTCACTTCCTAGTCAAAGCTCGCTCTTAGGCTAAAGTTAAAATTTTGTTCGAATCATAAATCCCTGAATCACAAAAGCCGTTTAATTAGAATAGATAGCTTTTTTTTGAAAGTACAAAAAAAAAAAACTTTACCGTAAAGAGCGAGATATTGATTAGGGGGGAAACCCTCCTCATATACGTAATAATTTTTCTTCGTTTTAAGTTTTAATGTCATTCCTTACTTTCAGTTGAAAAATTGTTTTTCTTATTCAATTTCTGATCGTTTTCTAAATAATATTGGGAAATCCAGCACCACTTTTATAGAAATGTCTCCCCCCAAGGAAATATCCTCCATGGAAATAGTCTCCTATGTAATCAACTCCTACGACCCCCCCCCCAACACACACAGAAAAAAATCTGCCTGAAGGAAGGAAGAATGTAAAAAAATTGACACAGTTCATAACTTGTAGCCCTTTCCCCGAGAACTGTGGGGGAAGAAGTCATTCTTAAACACATATCTATTAGAATTTTTACCATGCTGAACAAAATGAAGATCTCGAAATTTGGTTGGGTGACTTTGGCAAAAAAGAGCGTGGGAGGGAGCCAAGTTAACCTCTAATTTTTTGGTCACTTAAAAGAACGCTAGAACTTTAAATTTTCAATCGAATGAGCCATTTTATGATATTATAGGACTACTGAATCGATACGATGACTCTTAGGCAAAAAAATAAACATATATCCGTGATCTTTTTTTCTGGCAAAATACAATTCAGTTCAATTCAATTTATTAAATACTACAATAAATACATAAACACATTTAAGCGCTAGAGGTCCCAAGAAGCATAGCTTGTAGAGGACCTCGTATCAGTCACAAAATCCACACAAAAAAAAATCAGGGAAGGAAAAAAATGCAACAATATCTCAAAAATATAAACACAATGCGAGAATAATCAACAGAAAAAAACCCAAAAAACAAACAACTGCTACACAATAACCTTTGACTTAATTTTATCCAAACTGAAAATGTCCTGTAATTTATGAAAATTCCAAACCATTAATAATATTAACAAACAACGGGGTTTGAATCTTATTCAACATAATAAGAGAGGAGAAAAGTAAAAAAAAAACTATTTACAGTAAAGCGGAAAACTTACATACAGCAAAATGAATAAAGAAATAAAGAAAAAAAACGAAATTACTTCAAGCTTTAGAGAATATTTTTCTGCAAAGGGAAGAAAATGTTTTGATAAGAGAAAGGTCACTGGGAATAGAGTTCCAAAGAGCAATTGCTCTATAAATTGGTGACCTCCGAGCTGCTGAGGATACCCTTTTAGACAGCCGAAATTGGTGAACAGAGCTCCGAAGCAAAGTTCTATCACTTAAGTGTTGATGCTAGATCAAAGTAGGATAACATGTTTTTAGGAAGCGAAAAATTGAAGGCTCGATGAGCTAGTTTTAGGTTCTGCTTCTTGATAACCACATTTAAGGCATCTAGATGTGTATCACTGTAAAGATCAGCTATAGGATAGAGTCGGAGAAGGCGAAAAATTACCTTCGCCACTCTATTCTGTGCTGTTCGGAGTTGCCGAAGGGAAGAATAGGGAAGAACAAAATTCCACGTTTCTGCAGATAGGAGCTTGAAAACATCTACAATAGGGTTTTCTGATACGCTGAACCTGATGATGTGATTTTCATTAAGATTCTGTTACTTTTAGGGGTTGTTTCCCCTTTTTTTGAAAATAAGATAAATTTTTTTCTAATTTTTTCTAAGTAAAGGATATATACAGTTCATTATAAATAGACCATATGCTAGTTGCTAGTGTCAACGAACTAAGCTGAAATATAGTAAAAAAAACAAAACAACAAACAACTGCACATACTAAATAGAATCGATTATTTGCGAAATTAATTAAAAAAAACTTTCCGAAAAATAAGTTTTTCAAAGAAAAGTAAAGGCCATTTTAAAACTTAACCTCAGGAGATGCAAATACCTGTTAAAGTTCAAACTCAAAACGACCAGAAATTACTATTAAAGAATAAATGAAACCCAAAACGAACAGAAATTAAATAAACAATCATAGCAAAAAACATACAACAAGTAATAAATATAAATGAATAAATAGATCTTAAAGCGATTAATGCATAGATTGAGTATGAAAATCTAGCTTAAAACGACAACAAATATTTTGCTATTAAAGTATAAATGTGTATAAATGTGTTATATTTTTTTTAAATAAAACCTTTTTCTCTCTAAAAAAAATGAAACTTAAACTAACAGAAATTAGATAAACAATCAATGTGAACAAAACATACAATATATATTAATGTAAATGAATAAATAAATCTTAAAACGAGTGAAACTTAAATTGAATATGCAAATCAAGTTTGAATCGAATAAAAATAACTACAAACAAGAATTTGGGTATAGTCTCACTGCGGAAGCCTAAAACCTACTGTGTCATTGGCGCTTTACTGAAAGCGAATTATATTACAAATGTTTTTTCTTTTGTACTTAATATTGAAAATAAATATTAAAATTACAGTAAAATTTTGAACTGATGAGCTTTTAGCAATTAATATCATTATGCATCAAATATTCAGTTTAATTTATAAGTTCTTTTCAAGATTGGTCAAGACAAATATAGTTTCACTACAAGCAAAATTTGGATACTGTCCCCTTCTTTAACTGTAAAAACTTAAAGCCTTCTGAGTCATTGGTGCTTCACTGAAAACGAATTACTCGTATATTACAAATTTATTATTTTCCAGTTCTTACAGCAATGAAAATGAAAATATAAATTACAGCGAAAAAAAGGAGTTTAGACCAATTCACTTGCTGACACAATGCGATTACGGCTGTTTGGAATTGACCTTAATAGGAATTTGTGTGCCAAAGCAATTTTGCATCTATCACAGAGTATGTATTTTAACCTTATAATTGGATAATTATAATAGATTTCCTATGTGTTCTTCCCTTAAAAAACCCCTTCCAATAAGTTATAAACACCCCTTAATAAGTTATGCCCCAGGGCATAACTTACAACGCCTACCCCTGGGCCCTGGTGGGCTGTGTCGACACTGGAGTTTTTGTTATCAGAACTTTGAACTATTTTAACAAAATATCCTTCTAAAAATTTTTATCTGATGCATTGAGGACGTATAGGAGGGAGAGGGGCTAGTTGCCCTTCAATCTCTTTTGACTCTTAAAAAGTGAACAAGAACTTTCAATTTCCAATCAAACGAGCCCTCTCTAAAGTTTATACGAGCATCCTTCCATACAATAATATGAAGGATTCGGAGAATCCTTAAATTACAACCCTTGCCCTGAGGGCTTTAGGGGAGTTGTAATCCTCAAAGACCTAATTTCTAGAACTTAAAACTATGTTTAATAAAATGGCTGTCTTAAAATTTTGATTGGATGTGTTTGGGGAAAAGGTGGGTGTGAGAGGGGGTTATGTTGCCTTCAAATCACTTTCGACTATTACAAAGGGCAATAGCCCTCGGAATTTCCAATCGAATGAGCCTTTTTTAAGTTTCTATGACACCGCCTTCTATAAAACCTTTATGCCCCCAGGGCATAACTTAAAACCCTTGCCCTGAGGGTTGTGGGGGTTATCCTCCTCAAAAACATATTTTCTATTTGGAAATCAACTACAAAAAGGCTATTTTAAAATTTTGATTGGATGTGTTTGGGGGAATGATGGGCGTGGGGGGGGGGGCTAGCTGCCCTTAAATTCCTTTGCACTATTAAAAAGGCCACTAGCCCTTTGAATTTCCAATTGAATGTGCCTATTTTGAAGTTTCTACAACAACGCTTTCTATAAAAACCTTATATGCCCCCAGGGCATAACTTAAATCTCTTGCCGAGGGTTTTGGGGGAGTGTCTTCCTCAAAAACATATTTTCTATCTGGAAATCAGCTACAC
The DNA here is from genome assembly GCA_027921565.1 of Artemia sinica. Taxonomy (NCBI): domain Eukaryota; kingdom Metazoa; phylum Arthropoda; class Branchiopoda; order Anostraca; family Artemiidae; genus Artemia; species Artemia sinica. The sequence goes on from CM051266.1 coordinate 1,268,481, forward strand.
CGAACTAAACGGCCATCTCAAAAGTTTGATTGGATGTGTTTGGGAAATGATGGGCGTGAAGGGGGGGGGGGGCTAGTTGCCCTCTAATTACTTTTGACTATTAAAAAGGGCACTTTCCCTTTGAATTTCCAATCGAATGAACCTTTTTTGAAGGTTTTACGACAACACGTTCTGTAAAAACCTTATATGCCCCCAGAGCATATCTTAAAACCCTTGCCCTGAAGGTTCTGGGGGAGTGTCCTCCTCAAAAACATATTTGCTCATCTGGAAATAAGCTACACTGAACAAAATGGCTATCTCAAAAGTTTGATTGGATGTGTTTGGGGAAATGATGGGCATAGGGGGGGGGGGGGGCTAGCTGCCCTCCAATCACTTTCGACTATTAAAAATGTCACTAGCCCTTTAATTTCCAATCGAATGAGCCTGTTTTGAAGTTTTTACGACAAAGCCTTTTATAAAAACAATAAAATCCCCCCAGGGCATAACTTAAAACCTTTGCCCTGAGGGTTGTTGGGGAGTGTCCTCCTCAAAAATATATTTCAATCGGGAAATCAACTACGCTGAACAAAAATGGCTATCTCAAAATTTTGATTGGATGTGTTTTAGGGGAAAGATGGGCGTAGGGAGGGGGGTGGGCTAGTTGCCCTCAAATCACTTTTGACTATTTAAAAGGGCACTATCCCTTTGAATTTCCAATCGAATGAACCTTTTTTGAAGTTTCTACGACAACGCTTTCTATAAAAACCTTATATGCCCCCAGGCCATATCTTAAAACCCTTGCCCTGAAGCTCTGGGGGAGTGTCCTCTTCAAAAACATATTTTCTATCTGGATATCAACTACGCTGAACAAAATGGCTATCTCAGAATTTCGATTGGATGTGTTTTTGGGTTATGATGGGCGGGGGGGGGCTAGTTTGCACTCCAATCACTTTCGACTATTAAAAAGGGCTCTAGCCCTTTAATTTCCAATCGAATGTGCCTGTTTTTTGAAGTTTCTACGACAACGCCTTCTATAAAAACCTTATATGCCCCAGGGCATAACTTAAAACCCTTGCCCTGAGGGTTGTGGGGGAAAAGTCCTCCTCAAAAATATATTTTCTATCTGGAAATCAACTACTCTGAACAAAAGGGCTATCTGAAATTTTGATTGGATTTGTTTGGGAAATGATGGGCGTGGGGGGGGGGGGGGGGGGGCTAGTTACACTCCAATCACTTTCGACTATTAAAAAGGGCACTAGCCCTTTAATTTCCAGTCGAATGTGCATGTTTTGAAGTTTCTACGAAAACGCGTTCTATAAAAAACCTTATATGTCCCCAGGGCATAACTTAAAACCCTTGCCCTGAGGGTTGTGCGGGAGTATCCTCCTCAAAATATATTTTCTATCTGGGAATCCACTACGCCTAACAAAATGGCTATCTCAAAATTTTGATTGGATGTGTTTGGGGAAATGATGGGCATGGGAGGGGGGGGGCTAGCTGCCCTCCAATCATTTTGGACTATTAAAAAGGGCAATAGCCCTTTAATCTCCAATCGAATGAGCCTGTTTTGAAGTTTTTATGACATCGTCTTCTATAAAAACCTTATATGCCCCCAGGGCATAACTTAAAACCCTTGCCCTGAGGGTTGTGGGGGAGTTTCCACCTCAAAATATATTTTTCTATCTGGAAATCAAACTACGCTGAACAAAATGGCTATCTGAAAATTTTGATTGGATTTTTTTGGGGAAATGATGGGCGGTGGGGGGGAGGGGGGGCTAGTTACACTCCAATTACTTTCGACAATTAAAAAGTGCACTAGCTCTTTAATTTCCAATTGAATGAGCCTGTTTTGAAGTTTCTACACAACAATGCCTTCTATAAAAACCTTATATGCCCCCAGGGCATAAACTTAAAAAAAAACCCTTGCCCTGAGGGTTGGTGGGGGGGGGGGTATCCTCCTCTAAAATATATTTTCTATCTGGAAATCAACTACGCTGAACATAATGCTATCTCAAAATTTTGATTGAATGTGTTTGGGAGAATGATGGGCGTGGGGGGGGGGCTAGTTGCCCTCCAATCATTTTTGACTATAAAAAAAAAAGGGCACTAGAACTCTCAATTTCCAATCGAATGATTCCCCTTTGAAGTTTCTACGACAACCTCTTCCATATGAAGCGCCTCTGGGGAAAAAAAAAAAAATAATAATAATAAAACATTGGAGCCGTATGGCCTTTACTATAGACAACACTACAGCGTTGCCTCTGAAACTGTATTTTTGTACAACACTTTAATAGCCAATGGTGTGAACATCATCTTGAAAATGAAGATCAAAATATTGAAAGATCAATTGAATGTAGCAGTGACAGGGTAAAGCAAGACATAACGCTAAAAAAATATTCAGAGTCTAAGATTTCAATGAAAAAAAAAAAAATCTATAATGAACTTTGAAACATCAATTGACTATAGCAGTGACAAGTCTGTTAGAACAAGTGTTTCATCCTCCCAGAAGAATTTTCTCCAGCCCATCCAGCCCAGAAGAATTGTCTATTAGTCAGATTCCCGTGCAAATGCTGTGTCGTTTACTAGGCTATAATTTCTTAGAGGGGCGCCACTCCTCAAGTGGGAATAGAGTTGACGGCAATGTCCCCAGTCTTCCAGGTACCTAGAAAGGGTCGAAGCAGCCCTTTGCAGAGGCCGTTGTCCATAGATCTGGATCTTACGCCCTGCCACAGTTGTCCTCTTATAGAGGATCCTCTCGCGATGGTGTTCTGCATCACCATGCAATTTTATCCATTACTGGGAGAAGGTTTTGTAACTCATGGGTTTTGTGGACAAATCAGTGGACCCTTTTGAGTGTACATTTGAGGGGCCTTCTTCCTCCTCCAAGGATAGCCTCGACACCAAATGTCTTGGAAATTCGGAAACATTGCCTGAAACCCCCCAAAAATGGCGTCGAATCGAAACAAAAATGACACCACTCCCCTGTATTGAACAACAAATAAAATTACTTTTTGCATTTTTTTCCCCTCCACTGATATTATCATAAGAGTTTGGGAAATGTTAGAAATGGCCTCTGGACGTGAACGCAACAGAATTAAACATCGGTTTGACCTAGTGTAACTTTCAACCGAATTTTCTTGTAGCCTAGTGAATTTAAACCTTATTTGCTCAAATCGTGGGCAAATCTTACGAATTTTGTTTTGAATTTTGAGTCCAAATTTTGTGATTTTGTTTTGAATTTTGTGCACTCAACCAATGTTGAGTGTTGTCAGCCGGACAAAACTCAATAAGTGAAGTTAGGTTAATCATAGTGAAATAGACCAAAATAATATGAAAATATAAGGCTTTAGTTACAAAATTATGGAAACTAGAACAGAGAATTATGGAAATCAGGCCTTCCAGAACATATTATATTAAATACCTAACCTAACTCCCTACCACCTCTAAATATTAATATTAAATTAAAATATACTAGCATCGTAGTTTTTTTCATTGAGACAAAGCTAAATATAACCGATTGAAGACAGTCAAACTGGTTTTTATTGGCAGAAAAATCGCGCTGCCTATAGAAAGCGTTGTCGTGGAAACTTCAAAAAGGCTCATTCGATTGAGAATTCAAAGGGCTAGTGCCTTTTTTAATAGTTGAAATTGATTGGAGAGTAACTAACCCCCCCTCTCACGCCCAATTTTTTTCCCCAAACACATCCAATCAAAATTTAAGATAGCCATTTTGTTCAACGTAGTTGAGAGTTCTGGAAGTTAAGCTTTGAGGATGACAACCCCCCTCCCCCCAGAGCCCTCAGGCCAAGGCTTGTAAGTTATGCCCTTGGTGCATATAATGTTTTTATAGAAAGCGGTGTCGTATAAACTTCAAAAAGGGCTCATTTGATTGTAAATTAAAAGGACTAGTGCCCTTTTTGATAGTCGGAAGTGATTGGAAGGCAACTCTTCCACGCCCACCATTTATCCAAACACATCCAATCAAAATTTCGAGATAGCCATTTTGTCCAATGTAGTTGAAAGGTCCAAAAATTGTATCTTTGAGGATGACACTCCCCCAACAGCCCTCAGGGTAAGGGTAGTAAGCTATGCCCTGGGGGCTTATAAGGTTTTTATTGAAAGCTTTGTCGTAGAAACTTGAAAAAGGGCTCATGTGATTGGAAATTCAAAGGGCTAGTGCCATTTTAAATATTCGAAAGTGACTGGAGGGCAAGTAACCCCCCTCTCACGCACACCATTTCCCCAAAACACATCCAATCCACATTTCGAGATAACCATTTTATACAACGTAGTTGAAATATCCGAAATCGTGTCTTTGAGGATGACAACCCACTCAGGGCAAGGTTTGTAAGTTATGCCCTGGGGCATATAAGGTTTCATAGAAAGCGTTGTCGTAGAAACTTCAATAAGGGCTCATTTGATTGTAAATTAAAAGGACTAGTTTTTTGGTAGTCGGAAGTGATTGGAAGGCAACTAACCCCCCTCTAACGCCTACCATTTCCCCAAACACATCCAATAAAAATTTTTAGAGAGCAATTTTCTTCAACGTAGTTGAAAGTTATGGAAAATAGGTTTTTGAGGATGACAATCCCTCCCCAGACCTCATGGCAAGAGTTGTAAGTTATGCCCTGGGGTATATAAGGTTTTTATAGCAAGCATTGTCATAGAAACATCAAAAGGGATCATTCGATTGGAAATTGAAAGGACTAGTGCCTTTTTTAATAACTGAAAATGATTGGAGAACAACCAACGCCCCTCTTACGCCCATCATTTCTCCAAACACATCCAATCAAAATTTTGAGATAGCCGTTTTGTCTAAAGTAGTTGAAAGTTCTGGAAATTAGGTCTTTGAGAATGACAACCCCAATCACAGCCCTCAGGTTAAGGGTTGTAATTTATGCCTCGGGGGCATATAAGGTGTTTATAAAAAGTGTTGTCGTAGAAACTTAAAAAGTCTCATTCGATTGGAAATTAAAAATGCTATTCTCCTTTTTAATTGTCGAAAGTGATTGGGAGATTTGATATTTTCAAACAGTTCGTAGTGACGAAGTGTAAGTAAGGAGCGACCCGGCTCAATGGTAACCGAAACTCTAAAAAACGGAATTTTGATAACAATAGATACATAAAAAGTATACTTTAATACTGATTTGAAATATACAAGTTTCATCAAGTTTAGTCTTACCCATCAAAAGTTATGCGCCTGAGAAAATTTGGCTGATTTTAGAAAAAAAGAGGGAAAGACCATCTAAAAGTTATAGAACCTCAATGAAAATCACCAACATATTCAGCGTATATAAGTGAACCCTACTGTAGAGGTTTCAAACACCTATCTACAAAAATGTGGAATTTTCCTTTTTTTGCCAGAAGAAGGATCATGGATGCGTGTTTATTTTATTTTTTTTCCCCCAGGGGTGATCGTATTGACCAAGCGGCCCTAGAATATCGTCAGATGGCTCATTGGTACGGAAATTAAAAGTTCTGGTGCCCTTTTTAAGTGACCCAAAAAATGGAAGGCAACTAGGCCCCCTCCCACACTAATTTTTTTCCCGAAGGTGACCCGATCGAAATTTTAAGATCGCCATTTTGTTCAGCATGGTCGAAAATATGATAACTATGTCTTTTAGGATGACTTAATTTCCCGAAGTCCCCGGGGGAGGGCTGAAAGTTATGAACTTTACCCAATTTTAACATATAGTATTTGTTATTAGGAAGTATACAGACATTTTCTGGGGGAATATTTTTCTGGTAGGTGGGGGGGGGGGGGTCTGGGGTTTATATTGGTGGATCTTTCCACGAAGGAAGTTTTCATGGGGGAAAGGACATTGCTATGAAGGGGGTTCCGGATTTCCCATCATTATTAAAGAAAAACATCAGAAAATAAATGAAAAAAAAAAACAAGTTTTTCAAGTGAAAGTAAGGAGCAAAATCAAAACTTAAAAAGAACACGAAATATTACGTATATGATTGGGTTCACATCCTAGTCAATACCTCACTCTTTAAGCCAAAGATTTTATAGTACTTTCATAAGAGCTATTTATTATAATTAATGGCCTTTGTGATTAATGGGTTATTTTTAAAGATTTGGAACAAATTTCGAACTTTAGCTTAAAGAGCAAGGTATTGACTAGGGGGCGAACCTGCTATTATACGTATTAAAAATCTGTCACTGCCTAAGATGAATAATAGAAGAATTCCATTTGTTTTGTCCTGATATTGCCTGCTATGTTGGGGCTCTGAGTCCACGTCAAATAAGTTATGGATTGGACTATTACAAGGGGCGTAATACAATGTCTGGCTATGGTCTTGGTAGTTGGTTTGTTAGGCTATATCTTTCTGCACTACCCCTTGCCAGAAAACTATTTTGTGCCTGCTGCATCAAATTTTGCTGCCTCAACACTACAGGACTGGAGATCGGGTAGAAATTTCAACGAGTTTTAAAGAAAATATTAGATCTTCAGCAAGAGCCATTGGTGAGCAATTAAAATCTCAGCAAAATGGGAAGGGGTTAAAAAGGGCGAGGTCATCATTCACTCATCAGTCTCTACCCAGATGGGAAGCGAATGATATCAACAACGACTTTGAGAAATAAAAGGAAAAGACCAATAAGCAGAAAAAAAAAGATTGTTAGATCAAAGAAGGATTTCTTATCTTAAGATGACCTATCTCCCCCACAAAGCATCGCATCCATCAATCAGCTGCTCATTGAATCTATTCAAGGCTGAAAACGTTGATGCCAGTGTCAAGTGTGGCTACTATGAACAATTTTATCCTAAACGACCCATCTCGGAAAATATACACTTTCAGATATTTTTCATTGAAAATTATTTCATTAATTTATCATCAACATTTGATAATTTGAATTTTGCGGTGAAGAAAAAGTCAGAAAATACAACTCCCAGTGCTGCCGATGGTCTGTCCTAAAAAACTTGTTCAAACAAATTAATGTGTTCAATTATGGAACATTGGTGAGCACTAGCTATAATTTATCCAACTATGCAAGCTACATACAATTTATAATGATGACTCCAAAGGCTTATAAGGAGTTGAGAGGACAGGCACTGGGCTATGAATATAGATCAGGTGTTGATACTGATGGTGAGATAACTGATGCAGTGACCCAGGAGTATCATCTAGTCAGAAAAATTAAATCATGAGATATTTAATATATCCCAATGGTTGCCTCCTAGTTTCAAGATTGACATAAAGCTACAACTAGCTCCGAGAAAAACACTTGCTGCAGGACCTGATGAAAATGTCATTATCACTTCAGCAATTCTTCATGTTCGAAAACGACTTGTTATGAGCTCTTTTGCATTGGCAGTTGAAAAGCTAAGAGCCAATAGTAACAGTATTATAAACTTCGTGTCTCCCATACGATCACCAATCAACGTCACATTGTCACTGGCTCTCGCAGTTATAGCGATTCATCATTTATCAATGGAGAAATCCCATCAAAACTCACTTTGACCTTTGTGAAGAGTGCTAGTACCGTTGGATCCTGGACTGCATTCCCCCATGATTTTAATTTTTTTGTCTATCTAGCCTTGTTTGCAAATTGAATGGAATTCCGCTGTACACTCTATCATTTGATAAAAAAATCCTACAGAACTCTGTATGATTTGACCATGAAATCCGTAGATCATGACTCGCAACTACTTGAAAATGGAATAACCGATTCAATGTTTTCAAAAAATCATGGTGTAATTGTTTCGACTCGTCTGACACTCAAGATATGAGCATAGTACGAACGGGGAATGTACGTATAGAGTGCTTATTTGCCTATGCTTTGACTGAAAATATCAAATTAATATCACTGAGTAAATTGAAACCTATTGGGAAATCACACCCAACGGAAGTGTTTTAGTGGACTTTGCCCTATGAACACAAACCAAATAATCAGCGTATTTAATATGGATTTATACATGTCCCAATATAAGTCCTATTGTTTATCATCGGACTTCATTGAAAAAATTTCAAGTGTTACACTACCCTAATCACTGTTAATAGCATTCCATCAATTTTCAAGACAGGTCATTGGCTATGCATCTTTCAAACAGCGAAGAATATCATATTTTTTGATCCTCTTGGCCTATCATATAAATTCTACATTCCAAACATGAACAACTTTATTGAGAGCAGTGGGAAAATTATATCAAAATCAGTGGAGAGTACAGGATCTAACAACCAAGACATGTGGCTTTCATGCACACATGTTCAGATGTCGTGGCTATACCTAAAGCAGTTTCTCAGCATTTACATTGACTTTCCTCGACTGAACCACTTTCTAGTGGAAAATTTACTTTCAAATGGGTTTAATATTGATTTTAGTGCCCTACGAATAAAAATGTTCTAGAAATGTATGTAAAATTGTTTATTAATAAAAAAAATGTATATACAGGATACAAAACAACTTTTCTACTCTTTAGATTTCTTCTTCTACTAAGTAAAGGTACTTGTCGAGAACAACTAATTCGAGTAAATCATCTGAATTTACTGTATACTGATCCTAATGTGCTGCAATGTCAGGGTCACATTTTCTACAGTATAATGTAACTTCACTCATATCATATCTTTTTGTATAATCAATAATACTATTTTCATTCATTTTTTAAAGTTCCCGTGTTTCAATTTGCTTATTTGAAGCAATGTCACATACAGTGTCCTCAAGTGGTGAATCACATTCTGAAACAGCCAAAAAAAATCAGTATGCTTATAATGACAGTAGCCATTGTCTTCACAACGATGACGTAGAAACCAAATTCTTTTGTTATTCCAAGAGTTGAATCGTAGACCTGGTTCCTCCTCCCAAAACAATTTAAAACCCAGACAATACCAGTGTCTTAGCAATAAACTAAAATCACGTTTAGGATTCTTTCCAATCATACCCGGATATGTATTATCCCATTGATTATATTTATCATAGTGACAATTAGACATAGGTGTCCTCTAGGGTAAGAGTCACACATGTATTCAAGACAGGAATTACAACCTTTAATTTGTGCGGTATATCCTCTAAGCAATTTACGCGGGTTGCATAATCTGCACTTTTCATAATACTCATCAATCATTGTACAGTCCTCACATGATGACCAGCTGCCCAATTTATACATGCATAGTGGACTTATATAGAACATTTTTTCATCTGATGACACTCTCACCGCCAAAATGAAACTGAGCTACGATTAAAAGATTGAGTGGGAGAGAGATAGAGAGAGAGGAGTAAATGCTCTTTGAACAACATCTTTCTCATGAAAAAAATCATAGTCTTAAATTTCTAAGGTAGTGTGTTCAAAAGCAAATCCACAATATCATTTTGTCTGGTCGTGATTAATATGTCAATAAATTGTGTAAATGCCTTTGGACCACGACGTAAAAGCTTCATGCAATAGTTTATGATGGAGAATCAGTTTTCATTATATCGCCAAGAATTCCCCGAGAAAATATCTTCTTTTGAAAAGATAACTCCGGAAAATCATCATCTAGAGTCAAATGTTGTGTCCTAACACTCACACAAACAACTTCAGACTAACCAGGATTCTTTTTCTACTTTAGAAATATACTCTAACCTTCTATAGAAAAATATCTTCGATTTAGAAACAATTTTATTAAATATAATTACAACAATAATAATAATCACTGATACAATTTATTCTCCTCAATATATTTCACTGGTGCATCTACAGCAGCTCGAAATGTATTTATATGCACTATATTCAGTTTCGCAGCAAAGCATAATTGCTCCTCCAATTTAAATTTGCTCAATGATATCTCATATATCTTGCATACATATCGTCCCATTCAAGGCTTAGTTCACATCCTCGTGTAATTTCCACTGCCATGTTTGCTACTCTCTCGCGCCTTTGTATCATTGCTGCTACCTGCTCCACCATCAACCTCCAATAGTGTAAACATACTACTCATTTTCTATACTAAAATTGTGTCAAATAACAGAGTACAAAAATTAAACTGTTCTCTCTCTGAATCAATTCTCTTACTAATATGAACTACAATCAAAATCACTCCTTATATTGAATCTGATTGCTATAGATTGACTGCTGTAGCATCATAGCTAAGATAATCGAGTTATCGTATTATGAAGTACCCTCTGTATTCATTGTCTTTGATTGGTCCAGTAAATGGGTATTGACTCAGAAACCTGTCTGGCAGGTCTTGTATTTCCCTGTAGGGTTCATATTGTGTATATTTCACTGTAGGGTTCAAATCTATTATACTTCTGAACATATTCTTATAGGTTTCTTTCTAGGGTTCAAATCTATTACACTTTTGAGCATATTCTTGTAGGTTTCCTTGTAGGCGTCAAATCTATTCAACTTTTGAACATATTCTTGTAGGTTTCTATGCAGGCGTCAAATCTATCAAACTTTTGAGCATATTCTTATAGGTTTCCTTGTAGGCGTCAAATCTTTTACACTTTTAGCATATTCTTGTAGGTTTCTTTCTAGGGTTCAAATCTATTACACTTTTGAGCATATTCTTGTAGGTGTCCTTGTAGACGTCAAATCTATTACACTTTTGAGTATATTCTTGTAGGTTTCCTTGTAGGCGTCAAGTCATCTACACTTCTAAACATATTCTTGTAGGGTTCAAATCTATTACACTTTTTAGCATATTATACCATGGAAATCTATTTAGCTTGGGATAATGACCCTTAAAAAAACCCGTTTGCTTACCTGCCACCCTGAAAATAGTATGTCCCTGTCAGGGAGATTTTGTCCCATTGAAACTGCACACATATTCATGCCCCTGAGCTTGCAGGCGTGAAATAGCAATATAGGTTACTACTCCACTTCCACGCCCTCTATTCGCCCAAACACATCCAATCAGAATTTTGAGATATCAATTTTATCAACTGAGGTAACACTGACAAGATAAGTCACAACACAAACTATTAACACATTCTGAGTCATATTTTCAAACGAGAAAACTTCCAAGATGCACTTTGAAACATTAACAGAGGTAACACTGACAAGATAAACCCGGGCACAAAACACTACAAAAATACCCCAAGTGATATGTTTCAAACGAAAACACTTCCAAAATGAACTTTGAAAGCACCAAAAGAGGTAACACAGACAAGATAAGCAACGACACAACACTTCAAAAGCATCCCTAGCCATACATTTCAAACGAGGAACCTCCTAAATACGCTTTGAAAACATCAACTGAGCTAAAAAACTCACAAGATAAACCACGACATGGCACAACAAGAACATTCTGGGCCATCCGTTTCAAACGAGATACTTCCAAAATGCACTTTGAAACATCGAGTGAGGTAACAGTGAGAAGACAAACCCCGAGACATCACAATAAAAATATCTTGTCATAATTTAGAACGAGAAACTTCCAAAATGAACTTTGTAACATCAACTAAGATAATACGGACTGGATAAAGCGTGACAGAAAACTACATAAAATATCTATAGTCATATGTTTCAAACGAGGAAACTTCTAAGATGGACTTTGAAACATTAAAATAGGTAACATTGACAAGATAAACCACAACACAACACTACAAAAACAACCCAAGTCATAGTTTGAAAACGAAAAAAAACTTCCAAAATGCACTTTGAAAGCATCAAGAGAGGTAACACAGACAAGATTAGTCACGTCACAACACTTCAAAATATCCTAAGTCTTATGTTTCAATCGAGAAACTTCCAAGTGCACTTTGAAAAAATCAATTGAGGTAACACAGATAAGATAAACCACGACGCAGCAGTATAAAACACATCGAGAGCCATACTTTTAAACGAAAAAACTTCCAAATTCCACTTTTAAAGCATCAAGAGAGGTAATACTGACAAGATAAACCACGAGCAAACAGTATAAAAACATTCAGAGTCATACAATTCAAACAAGAAACTTCCAAAATGCACTTGAAAGCATCAAAAAGAGGTAACACAGAGAAAATAAACCACGAAACAACACTACAAAAACATTCTGAGTCGTACGTTTCAAACGAGAAACTTCCAAAATACACTTTGAAACATCAACTGAGGAAAAAAAGAATATAAACCACGACACACACTAAAAAACATTCTGAGTTATACGTTTTGAAGGAAAAACTTCCAAGATACACCTTGAAAGCTTCAAGATACGTAACACTGATAAGATAAAGCACGACATAGCACTACAAAAACACTCTGATTCATAGTAGTGTATTATGCCTCAATTCCTAGGATTCATCAGAAGAAACACGAATAATGTTTTTTTATTAAGTTTAAAGTATCAATTCTAGTGTAAATGAATAATTTAGCTGGAAAAATGCCCTCCCCCATTGCTTAGGTTAAGCCCTCCGTTAAAAATGCTTGCTAGGGGGTCCCAGTTGAATTGGGATGTAGGGTTTTTTGTGGAGTTAGGTTGGGGGGGGTTGCTTTCTAGGGGCCCAGTTGAGTTAGATGCTTGGGTCCCAGTTGAATTGGATGCTAGGGTACTTCGGTGGTTAGGCTGGAGCCCCGATGAATTGAGATGCTTGGGTCCCGTTGAAATTGTTTATTAGGGCTCGGTGTCTTGAAGTGCCCCCCCCCCTAGTGGCCCCTTGGAGGTTTTCCCCTAAATTCTTAGGTTTTTAAAGCATATATAGCAGGGAAATCTAAAAAACGTATTGAAATGTCATGAAACATTTTGAATAAAAAAAAACAAATGTCTTAGAAAACTTGAAATATCATGTCGGTGAAATTACTTGCTAAGGGATCCCGTTGGAATTGCTTGCTAGGGTACTCCGGTGGTTAGGTTAGGACCCTAGGCCGGTTTTAAAATCCTATAGAATCTACTATGGGCTGGTTTAAAATCCCATGTTAATTTCCTACGGATGATTTTAAAATCCCGTTCTCTATCTATGTCACGGGAATCCCAAGTTAATTTTCCTATGAATGACTTTAAAATCCCGTGTTAATTTCCCTATCTGACCTGTTGAAATCACATCTTAATTTTACTATCTAACCGTTTAAATCGAGAGGGTGTGTTCCCTATTTATTACTACTTGTGTATTATCCTGATCACAGTTGAATTAATCATATTGCGTCAGCTATATTACTTAACAATACAAATATAAACACCTCAGAACCTTGTCAGGGCACGAATAGTGTCGGGATGCCGTGACGTTGGAGGGCTCCTGTAAGAATCCTATGGGAAATGGGAGGACTTTAAAATCCAATGTTAATTTCCTTGGGATGACCTTAAAAGTATAATGGCATTACTACTAGGGTTAACATGGAAGCTTGACAATACCTTCCTAGAGTACGTTTTTGGCCTTGGATTCATTACTGAAAGTTTCATTCTCCTAACCTAACCCCTTTTCAAGAGAGCAAAAGTAGCTAACTAATATTTACCAAAATTAAAATAAACAAAATTAAATGGATGAAACGGTCTTTTAAACAGGGGGGGGGGTATACCAACCCCCCTAATAGTCCCGGAAATAGCCCTAAAAATATTTCTGCGTTGTTCTTCATCTTTGGTATGTCGAATTTCTCTGCTTACGGGTAGTGCTGTATGTTTTAACCGTTATAAGCATTATCTGATTGTGATATAATTTAGATGATATTGGATAAAATATATTTTTTTTTTAATGATTAAAACGTGGATAACAATGAAATGAAACATGACAATCTGACTTATAGAAACACAGTACATATTATAAAATAAGAATGTAATTGTTTTCTTTTAGGCTAGCTTTGTATGCAGCATAGGACCACATCTTAGAGCATTGTGGAGGGGGAGGGTGCATTGTTACTGTAGCAAATGTCGCATGTGGAAAGAACATGAACTGGAGAATCGAATGGTGCTAAACTTTTTTGTAATATAATGTTTTCTTAAGGAAGAGGTGTTATCCTAGACTGTTACCTTATAAACAGCCCTAACATATCTGTGTCTTAAACTTCTATTACTACTACTACCAACTCACCGCAGCAACATGCCGCCTTAGGCCAACACAGCTACTCACGCTCCTCCTCCATCCCAATCTATTCAAAGCCTCCCTTTTTACACCCTCCCATAAAGTTCCCATTTCATTTAAATCTTGCTTTATGACGTCCTCCCACCCCAGACGAGGATAACCTGCTTTCCGTTTAGCCCTAGAAGGTTGACCAAAAAGAACAATCTTCGGCCATGTGTCATCTTTCATCCGCACAACGTGCCCTAGCCATCTCAACCTTTCTTTCATTATAGCCCTAGAGAGCAGTATTGAACCACATTTTTCGTACAGCCTATTGTTTGAAATACGGTCAGTCAGTCGGGTACCCAGAACAATCCTTAAGCAATTCTTTGGAAAACATCTAGCAAATCTTCATCCGCTTTTCGAAGCGCCCATGTTTTTAAACCCATATTTGACTACTGTCATCACTGTAGCTTCTAATATTCTAATCTTGGTTTGCAGATTTATCTTCCTATTCTTCCAAACTTTTTTTAATTGTGTAAAAACACCCTGAGCCTTGGCTATTCTACTTTTAACATCTTCACTGCTACCACCATCTTTACTAATAATACTACCAAGGTGTCTTAAACATAAACAACCAAACAAAAAGGCGACAAAAAACATAAGCCTACATTTGACGACGCGGGTCAACATAACTATTTTTTTTTATATAAAAATATGATTTTTTCTTACAAGAAAACCCTTAGTTCATTATATTATTTTCTCGGTACTTATGTATTATTGCGGCAATACTCAAATTTACGCTTTGGAAAACTCGAGAACAAACCGGCGTTACCTGCCTGTGTTAAGAGATAATTATCTTACGCTCAGTGGAAAACAAGGAGCGGGTGACAGAATTCATCGGAATTATATAATTTCGGCTATATATTTGTAAATTAGGGTAGGGGTGGGTAAAGTATTTTGACAGCTTTTAGTTAGAAAACAATTCTTACTTCGTAATATGCAGAATAATTGAAGCTAAAAACATTTTGCATGCAGACCCGCTATACTTTACCCACAGCTCCTAATGTGCAAATATATAGCCCAAATTTGTTTCTAAAGTAGTATATTTTCATCATGTTTTGGTAATTTTCAATAGGATTAACCTAACTTCACATGTTGAGGGTTACAGCTAGACCCCGGCGCCGCGCCGATGAGGGAACACCGGCGACGGCGGGGCCAAAAACAGCACGCCGTGTCGCGCCGCCGGTAATATGTAATGGCGGGCTGCCGGTAAAATGTCGGCGGCGCGCCGCCGGCGTGATCAATGTTGACCGCAAACATTAATATTTTCATCAGTCTTTTTCAAATCAAAGCTTCAATTTACAACAGATTTGTAACCGAACTTCACATGTTGAGGGTTACAGCTAGACCCCGGCGCCGCGCCGATGAGGGAACACCGGCGACGGCGGGGCCAAAAAACAGCGCGCCGCCGGTAATATGTAATGGCGGGCTGCCAGTAAAATGTCGGCGGCGCGCCGCCGGCGTGATCAATGTTGACCGCAAACATTAATATTTTCATCAGTCTTTTTCAAATCAAAGCTTCAATTTACAACAGATTTGAGCCTATTCATGAGTTCAAAAATTCACAAGTCGCTGGCTGGAAACTGGTCTTCTTCGTTATTCATCAAGAGAAGTAGAAATGTGGTAGAAACGAAATGGCTATGGCGTTTCAGAACCCTTGCATAATACGAGTAGTTGAAGTATTTATTAGTTATGTATTCTTAACATGAATAATTATCAAATTTAGTTGTTTTTTTTCATAGAGCATTACTGCATATACAACTTCGAATACCGCATCACAAAATTCAATCAGTTATCTGGGTAAAAACTTTGAATATAACTTTGAACTTAGAAGCTTAATTTTTATATAATGCCCTTTGCCTACATCTGTTTTTTCACCTTTAAAACAGTTGAAATTGGCAACTTTGATATTGATTGTTTTTTTTTTTTTTTTGCTCTTTTGAATTCTTAAAAAGACTTCTTGTATTAAAAACTGGTTTTTAATTACAATTTTAAAAAAAAATGCATTTTAAAAGTTTTTTGGTTTTTTTTTATAGAATATATGTCATGTAGGCTAAGGCTGAACTACTGCTTTTTTATTACTTTTGGCTGCTCTTTTGGATATTATTAATTTTTTTCTGGGATTCATTCCAAATTATAAATTGATAAATATCTAATAACAATCAAATTATAATCTGTATCTAAAAGGAGTAAATTTATCAAATTGAAAAATACATGATGAATAGTTCACATGAGAACCCTTCAATTACAATGAAACAAAAAACACCTAAACAGTTTATTCGGTATGAAGAAAAATTAAATGCCAGCTATTTTCTGGTAAAAAATTAAAAGCTCATCCGTTTTAAATGTAATTAAGTGAAATAATATGCAGACTGAAGTAGCTCCAGGAAGATGTTGAGATTTTCATCCTAGTTCGTCACTTTTAATCCAATCAAAATGTTAGGACACTTAGTATCATTTATTGAGTTTAAGCATTGATTTCCAAATGCTCACAAAAATTACACAATTTAAGCAAGTCACAACAATAAGTCACCTGTGGTCAAAATACTCAAAGACTCCTCTTAGATTCCCAACCGGGCTCAAAACTTCTGCTATGGTCATTTCCATGGAAATCTCCAAAGAGTTTCTTTTTAAAATAGCTTTCAAGCGTAGTTAGGGGTATTTAGCCTTGTTTGCTTTTCTTCAAAGCTTTGAAAAAAGTGTTATAATATTCCAAATGTTACATTTGTTATATCTGTGTGCATATTTTTGATAATCATTTGTGGGGTGATCGATTTTTTTAAACCACTGTAGATACGTAAGAACGTTGCAACATCTAGTACCCTGAGGGCATAAGACTGTCAAAGACTCCTCCTTGAACCTCCAAAATTGAAAGCTTTTATTATGACCTGGTCTTTTAATGTAACTTGGGCACTGGACCAAGGGCGCCATTGTCACTCGAGCGCAACGTTATGTGGGGATGTCGATATCGCTTTCGTCACACCAATTCGTTTTAGTGTGAATCTACCTGGTACTTATGAATGAATGTTTTCAAATTAAACCGGTTTTATCAAGAAGAAAAAAACAGGTTGGACGCATATGTTCCTTTCCCTTTGGACGATAAAACCATGCAAGTGCTGTATCAAGTAAAACTCACGAAAATCTTGTTAATTTTTGTCAACTTTTCAACTTTTTGGCATCCCTGCTTTCAATAAAAAAAATCAAGGTACTATAACTTAAATATTTTAACTCCCTATGGATACTATCTTGATAGGACACCGTCTCTGCTTTAAATTAAAAAAAAAAAACTTTTTGGGATCCCTGCTTTCATAAAAAAATTTCGAGATATTATCATTTAAATGTAATACCCCCCTTACCCCCCCCCCCTCTGGATACCACCTTGATAGGATACCGTCTCAGCTTTCATTAGAAAAATAAGTTACTTAATAATTAACTAGGTCACTATATGGTTTAAGCAAACACGCAAAATAACGTTAAACAGCTTAGTGTTCCTTGAAAAAAAAATTGAGGGTATGAGTTAAGGGGTACAAAGACAACAACAACAATGTCGAAATTATTCAGATATACCTCAATGTATTGGAAAACTAAGTCATAGATTCGCCCTGGCATTCAATAAGATCCAAAGAATCTAATTAAAAGGGAGCACACACAAAAGCCAAATTAGGCCAGTAACCTATGAAAAATCACAAATTATCCAAGACAATGAACAAGTCTTAATGGGGGGCCCTGGGTCTATCAAAATATTTCAATGGTTTTCCAGGAAATTTGATATCATTTTCTTCTGTCTCCACTTTAAATGCAAAAATAAGCATCCTTTTTTCATCCCTGCTTTCAATAAAAAATAAGGTATTATCACTTTAAAATGATAGCCCCCTATCCCCCCCCTATAGGCAATAATTTACAATTTGTTTATGAGTCATATTTTTGGGGTAGCTTCTGAATAATTGAGTATTAAACATTCAGGCGTTTTAAACATTAAGAAAATCTTATCTAAAAACAGCAAAAAAAAATAAAATAAAATCTGCAAACTTACAACTCAGCCGTAGAAACAATCTGTCGGCCGTCAGTTTCAAAATCCAACTGAAGGCTGAAGCTGTATAGTAGTGAATTCGTTCTATAATTCTATTCAACTTGAAAATAAAATTCTTGACTACGAACGATGTTAGAAAGAGCGATTGGGAAACTACATTCAAAATGATTTAAAACTCATTTCATAAAGACGATACTGTTTTTGTCAACATATGAAGAACTGTGTCTATTGCAATATTTGCAATTGCACATTGCATCTGTCTGGTTTTTATGCAAAGCAACAAAAGACGAAAATTAATGAACAGGAGAGTAGTGAAGATTTATGGTGTGCAAAGTAATATTTGGCAGGGAAATTCATTGGTGATAAATCGCTAGGGGTGGCACCGTGATTGCGAGATTTTCGGGCATTCGGCGAACCAAATTTTTTTTCGGGGTGACGCATAGATAGTGCAAATCCTGCTTGATTTCTAATCAGGAAAATCGAAATAATAAACCACACGAGAAGGAAAAGCTCCGACTTTGCGGTTGACGCAATAAAGAATTGCCGCCAAATTAATTAAAAGTCAACCGAACGCCGCCGCCTCTGTCAGTGGCGGCACGCCTTTGGCACGCCGGTGGCGTTACGACGCTTCGGTGGCGTTCGACCGTGCCTCTCGTCGGCGGCGTTCGGGCGATTCGCTGGCGCGGTGCCGGGGTCTAGTTACAGCTATAAAACAAATACCGTTTTCTCATTTTTCAAAGGCAGCACGCTAGCGCTGCCTAATTAAAGAACGATGTGGCCACAAGTGTTTTTTTTTTTCTTCGACAGGCACTTCGTATCGAAGTAGTTGTCGTAGAAACTTCAAAAAGGGCTCATTCGATTGCAAATTGGAGGGACTAGTGCCCTTTTTAATAGTCGAAAGTGAATGGAGGGCAACTAGCTCCGCCTACCGCCCATCATTCCCCCAAACACATCCAATCAAAATTTGAGATAGCCATTTTGTTCAGGGTAGTTTTGATTTCCAGATAGAAAATAAGTTTTGAGGAGGACACTCCCCCACCAACCCTCGGGGCAAGGGTTTTAAGTTATGCCCTGAGAACATATAAGGTTTTTATAGAAGGCGTTGTCGTAGAAACTTCAAAAAAGGCTAATTCGATTAGAAATTCAAAGGGCTAGTGCCCTTTTTAATAGTCGAAAGTTATTGGAGAACAAGTACACCCTCCCACGCCTATCATTCCCCCAAACACGTCCAATCAAAATTTTGAGCTAGCCATTTTGTTCAGCGTAGATATATATTATTCTTTTTATTCGAAAAGTTTTTTGTTGTAGCTGGCTTTTAACTATCTATCATCAGGCTTTCTGATTGGCATGGGACTACATATCTTTCGTGAGTTTAATAGCAGCTGTCCAGGTATAAAGGGTATCTTGGGTAAAATGCTCCTTAGCTCGCAAAATATTTCATTTTTAAGACTAAAATTAAACAATGTGTAGCCTTTAAATTCTTGAGTTATCATTAAAAAAGAGACAAACCCTTTTTTTCATATACTTACATTTAACTATCTCATCCTCTTGATTGACAATGGACTACATGCATAATTCAATCGCTTTGTAACAGATAGCATAGGCAATTTTGACTAAAATCGTTCTTGACTAGCCCGCAAAAATATCTCATGCGTTCGTAATTGGAAAATGACATACAATTTTTCTTTTGTCCCATATTGGCTTATGCTATTGTAGAGGGAATGAACAGCGCTCCCCATTAATATTCTGAATAAATTATAGATGAACTAAATAATCAAATTGTGCTTTTTTTCATGCATCGTGTTAAAAATATATTTGGTTTAGGCTCCACATAGGACTATCGCATTTTTTCTATGTGTTTTAAGATGATTTAAGCCTTTAGGGTTACAAGTCACATAGTAAGAAAACTGAAATTAATTTTGATTCCAGGATGTTGATAATCAAATTACCGAGCAAAAGCGGGCAAAGCTGGATGTCGCCCCTGACAACACTGTCACGGACTGAATAGGATCCTTGAACTCGATAAGACCAACTGTAATCCGCTTTGCGCACCATTCAGATAGACATATAACTTCTAATGTCCTATCTGCTATTTCTGACGTAAGTCCATTTATCAAATAACCTCATATTTTTATTTAGGTTTATAACACACTCACAATTTTGCAAATTTCCTTTTTTTGCTTTAAACAAGTAGCGCATTATTTATCTTTCAAGTATAGATTAGTCATAGGTGGTGTCAATGTGGTAAAGTTAAAATATAATAGTAAAACCTGGTCAATGCGCCTCTTTGGCATAATGAGATGCCACCTCTTTGTTGCATAATGAGATGAGACCCGTCTTTGTTGGCAGTTGTTTGTATACATAGACATATTTCACATTAGAATTTAAGGAGAAATGATATTTGTCATTCGTGCGTTTTTTAAAAGAAATTAACGTTAAAACTCTAGTTTGACAATTATGAGACATGAAGGGGGTAGATATTCTGAAACTATTATAATAATTTATTAAATCGTCTCCTTCTATGATCGAAGTAGCAATTTTAGGAAAATAGTTCACGAACGGTAAATTAGTGTCAAACTGGGGGTTAGATATTCCTTGTTACATTTTATGTTATACCATTCAATGATTCTTTTTTTTTAGTCTTAATAATTTTAAATCAACTATTTGCGTATATTAAGTCACGGGGTAATTATAGAAAAAGAGGGGTAGGGAGTGTGGGCGCAAAAAACCCTATTCCTATATTACACAAATGAAAATCGCTAATAATCCTTTTTTTCAACTTTATAAGACATTTGCAATTTCGCATAGGAAAATAGATCACGAACGGTGAATTGGTGGCAACCTAGGGGTAGATACTCCTTTTTTACATTTTATGTTATAGCATTCATCGATTCTTCTTTTTAGTCTTGATAATTTAAAATCAGCTAGTTGAGTGTATTAGATCATGGGGTAATTATAGAAAAAGAGGAATGGAGGGAGACAAAATAAAACTTATTCTTTTGCCTCGGCTTGTCTTTTGTCATTATGAAA
Source organism: Artemia sinica (assembly GCA_027921565.1). NCBI lineage: Eukaryota > Metazoa > Arthropoda > Branchiopoda > Anostraca > Artemiidae > Artemia > Artemia sinica. The sequence continues at coordinate 1,289,477 of CM051266.1, forward strand.
GACATATCACCGTAACTTTGTTTTTCTGATTGTTCAGGTGGTGGGACATAAACTTATTTTTTCTTACAACGATTTATTTAGTCCAGCTTTTTTATTTTAAAAGGTATGGTAGGAATTGATGACCTCTTTTGTTTCTTTTAATTGTTCAGTGGTGGTGGGACAAAAACTTCTCCTTTTCCTTCAGCTTGTCTTTTGTCATTATGAAAGACATATCGCTGTAACTTTGTTTCCTTTAATTGTTCAGGTGGTGGGACAAAAACTTCCTATTCTTATGCCTCGGCTTGTCTTTTGTCATTATGAAAGACATATCACCATGACTTTGTTTCTTTTAATTGTTCAGGTGGTGGGACAAAAACCACTTGTTCTTCCAGCGATTTATTCAGTCCAGGTTTACCCTGGCTTGTCTTTCTTCATTATGAAATACATGTTGCCAATGCATTGATGTTTCCTTGGGTACTTTATATGATTGAAGTGGGCAAGTATTTAACCAATATAAATGCTAGAAGGGAAATTAAGTTTTGAGGGGAGTGAAAAAAAAAATTGGCATAGTCTTTTAACTTTATAAAATAATGGATATTTCACATGGAAAATAAACCTGTTTTTTTATAGATTAAGATGAGTGAATTAGCGCCATGATCAGCTCAAGAAGCACTTATTTGTAGTGAAACTGCGTCAATCATTGCACCACCAGTGGATTTTAGAGACGACAATATTCTAGTTGTTGATAATATGGAGTGGGAAAGTGGCTTTCTAAATGACTGTTTTGGAGACATGGCCAGCCTAGATGTCTTAACTTGTGACATAGATATGGTGGAGGACCCGGAATGGACAAACAGACTTGTGAATGATTATTTAGGTGATAGTAGTACAAGTGCATCTAAACCGGGTTCTTATAAGGAAACACCGTCACAGGACCATACAGGCTGGCTTGATCAACTATCTCCAAATACCCTGGAAGCCATACTAAATGATTTGGCTGATTTTACACCAGGGTAACTGATGCAATTGAACACACTGAGGTTGGTGCTGTTGAGGATTCTGTGCCACCCCCAAAATTGAGGTTAACGATAGTAGTTATAGTGAAACAATACCCCCATCAACATTTACACTTCCAGATATTTTTTCCTTTCTAACTCTGCCTTGCACCATACAAATGTCTACTGCGGTAAATTCGGTGACCCCTTTGACTCTTTTGTGTCAGGGGATATAACACATCCCCTGGATATTACTCATTTATATGTTAACAAGATTCAAGCCCTTCTTGAACAACAGATGGGGGTGTGGGGAGGGAGGGACAGTTTAAAAACATCAATAGCACTAAAAAAAATGTTTTAAATAAAAATGCGAGCAAGCTCTATTCAAAATACTTGCATACAGAGATGTTAGCAATTCGCCCGCATTTTTCAAATTATGAGGAGGTATTTTTTTGTTGGGTAAGTAGCATTCAAACTAAACTGGATAATTATAACGAGGGGGGTAGTGGGCCGGTGGTTTTATTTATTGAGAGTTTCAACGTTAACATCTGTAGATTTAAAAAGGATTTTATTTAAGAGTTGGGGCTGAGGGAGCGGGGTCACGTTCTACGGTTTTAAAATATCATTCAGATTTAGAAGGTTTTCGGGGATACAACAAATCTGTTTCAGTGCAAGGCTACAGTGTTTCAAGTATGCATTTTTAATTGCCACCTATAGACCCCTATTGAAGGAAGCCTCCAAGAAAAAGTTGGATGAATTAGCAGTTAATGGTAGGGAGGGGTCAAAGTTTTCTAAAGTAGATTTTAATTGTTTAAATGGTCAATTTCCCGTGATATTAAAAGGAATATATATTTTTGAGCGGGCTAATGCACATTTAAAGATTGGTGTCATGGTCTTGCAGTATGAAATAGAGTTTGAGGAGGGCCAGCGTTCTGATAAAACAAAGTGTATTATTTCCAGTGAGTGCTCCGTCAATTGAGTCAGTGAAGCGTTGGGTTTGGCTTCTTTACATGCCACCCACAGAGCCTGATTCAATAGGACATTTTAATCCAATTACAGATATTAGTAGGGTTTTTTGGGGGGAGGGTAAAAAACAGAGTGCACGTCACTATTGTTCAACACGTCTCTCCCGATTTTGGATTGATTTGAAGTTAAAGCATCATATGGGACACTGTAAACGTCATGAATACCAGGCTGTGGAAACGTTAAGCGGAGATAAAGCGATCTTACGTTTTAAGAATTTCCAGAACACGCTCCTACAGAGCAATAAGATCGTTTTGGACTGCGAAGCAAGACTCACAGACGTTTACGATTCGTCAAATACAAATCATGTTAAAATACATGAAGCCATAGGGGTGTCTTACTTCATGCGTAACGAGATTCCAGCAATACCATCCAAGTGTTGGATATAGTTGAGTCGTTGGGTGGTGAAGACTGCATGCATTGACTTCATTGACCAGTCTAATTAAAACAGCGAATGGCGTAATTTCGCGCCTTCGTTACACAAAGTATCCTATGCTCCTATCACCAGATGACAGATTGACCATTAAAATCTTAAAACATTTTTAAAAATTGTTGGATTTGCAAGGGTGAATTTGATGATGGTTTTGGGAATGGGGGAAAGAGGAAGGTGATAGACCATGATCATTTGTGGCAAGAAATTACACCGGGAGGGAGTAACTTTAAATGGGTAGCATATTAATCGTACAAGTTTAAACGTTAGACAGCAATATTTCGTACCGGTTTTTTATACAAAATTCCAATTACGACTTAAAGTTTATTTTACCGGCGTTGGCCCGCATTACCAAGGTAGATAACGCATGATAGATGGGTCTTTGTCCTGTAATATCAGACTTAAATCATCGGAGACGCTACTGCTGCTAGAATTCATGTGGAAAATAGTTGAGAAGGGTAACACATGCCTGAATGAAATCTGTTTTTTTAGACTCTTTCAGCTTCTTCCCCAAGTCCTTAAGTCAATTGATTCAGGTAAAAAAAGCGACAATTTTGTTAGCTTCCCCCTCCTTAAACAGCGCTTCCCCAATGATGAAATATATGATTTATTAACGTGTAAGGGCATATATGCATATGATTACTACAACTCTGCCTCAAGGCTAGATGAGGTGTCATTACCGCACATTGAAGCATTTTACAATTCTCTTACTGAGAGTGAGTGCACAACTAGCGACTATGAATCTGCTAAGAGGATTAGGGCAAAGGGTGGTTGTAAAAATGGATGGGATTACTGAAAACTGTACTTGACCAGTGACGTATTCACTCCTCTGGACATTATGTGCAAAAATACGGATAAAATCTATGGGGAATATTGGGTTGGATTTAGGGTATTATTTTCCACTCCTCATCTGGTGATGGACTTAATACTTAAAATCAGCAAAGAAAGAAATAGTCTGATCGCTGAAGTGGATCAGCATCTGCTTGTAGAGAGATCATTGATGGGAGGGTATGTTTTTCACAGGGATCGTATCATGAAAACTGATCCGACTGGACAGCACACCCCCTTCGAATGAAAAGTCAGACGCAGTTTTTTTTGGATATGAATTCTCTTTACCCGTCGGCAATTACTCACTTCTGTTTGCCGTGTGGTAATTACAAATAGCTTAACAATCCATATGCTTTGAATTTCCCCAACACAGCTACTGTTGAGAAGAATGGGGCACAGGGATGTTTTTTTTTAATAAACGGTGAAATACCCATGGAAATCCATGACTCGGTAAAATACTTTGTTTTCCTGTGCATAAATAGGCCGTGTGGTAGGGACCCTCTGAGCTCCTACAATTTATCTTTAGTAGAGGATGGGAGTATGCACTGGGTGCCTTCAAAGCAAAAACTGATTGCCGACCTCAACCCAAACAGAAATATCGTTGTACATCATTTGCTATTGAAATGGATGGTTTCCAATCATTTATAAGTCACAAAGATTCATAGAACCCTCCAATTTGATCAAAAGCATTACATGAAAACGTGTATTGACACCTTAGTCAGTAAACGTTCACAAGCGAAAACAAAAGCTGAGAAGGAAATCTATAAACTCATTTTAAACTCAGCCTTCGGTAAAATGTGCGAAAGCGTAAAACAGAAGTCGATGTGACATTGTAACCAATCCCAAGATTGTGCTCGAATCATTGCAAATCCAAACCTCACATCGTTCATAATCATAGACTCTGATGTGGTGCTCCTATATCGTAAGAAAAGAATCATTGTTATAAATAAAATATAGCAGGCGGGAGTGCAACAACGAAAATATCTAAAAAAAAAACTAATGTTGTCATTTTATTATAATTTACGCAATGGTATTGAGTTCAAGTGTATTAAGGGGACACTGATTCACTCCTGTTAAAGTTAAAACTAAAAATTTGTTGAATGATTTGGATAATGGCGAGTACATTAGCTCACGAATGAACTACACCAACTAGAATGAATCCCTCTACCCAGAGCTAGTGAATCGCCAGGCCCCAAATCAATTGTTAATTATTTAAATCTGAAACGAGAAGCGATCTGATATCCAGTGGTGTGTTTCCTGGGCCGAAGGTATACTTGTGGAAACGCACAACAAGGATATCAAACAAGTTTGCAAGGGAGTACCTACACACTTTGTAAAAAAATAATTTTTATATGAGTGTCTATAGAAACTGTGTGGAACGTAGTTTAGTCCCGAAGAGCGAAGGTCATGGCAATTCGCTCTTTACAATTTAAAAACTACACAGTTAGAGTTGAGAAAACGCCATGTCGGCCATATCGGACAAAGTCTATGTACTTGAGGATGGTGTGAAGGTACTACCACACGGTCACTATTTAATCTCAGGCCGAGTTGAATGTGTAGAGCATAGAAAACAACTCGGTCTGAAAAAATTAACTTAAATTCGTTCATAGTACAAGGTGGATTGTGATGGGTGTTTTAAATTTATGTTTTTTTTCTTATCAAAGAATTTTCAATATGTGTGTGTGTGTGCGTGCAAGCAAGCAGAGCAGTTTCTTCTTTTTCTTCACGATCTCCACCATTTGAAGTTATTTAATGCCCCCTCCGGCCCGGTCCGGCCCACGGCGCTTCCCGGCCACCGCAGCGGCCTTCCCCGAGGGGTAGGGAGGACCCCATTTCAAATTAAAAATGTTGTAAATAAAAATATGATAAGCGTATTCTTCATTAAATGTTGTATTTTTTATTATAAATAAATTAAAAAGTGTATTTTATTAAAGTGTTTTTTTTTCTTGGACTTATTTAAAATAATGTTTATATTTTCCCTATAAATAAAAAAATAAAAAAAAGATTTCTTCTTGTTCAATTTGCCTTTTTTTCTTTTTTAATGTATTATTTATAAAGTACTACTACTTTTGTGTTAATAATAAAAGAAAATGTGATTCTTTATTGATTTGTTTTCATTATACTTGAACGGAGTAGTACTAATAGGGGAATTTTTTTAGTCATTAGACATCTATAGTCTACAGTTAGTTATAGGTGAACTTTTGAAGGTAACAGCAATATGTATCAATTTAAAACACCATTCAGATCGTTTCTTTGCTGTCCATCAATGTCATTAAAACGACACTCTTAACTAAAATAATTAAAAAATTGCGATAAAATGCTTATGGAAAAGCCGAAAAAATTACTATTGTTATAGTATTGGCAGGAGTCATACAATAAAATAAAAGCAATTGCTATATCGGGTGTGCAGATACAATTCATACAGGGACTTGATGTTTTCAACATTATTGAACCAAACTCTTGGCTGATTTTTGACGATTTAGTTGAATCCATTGAACAATGGTCCCAGGAAATGCTACAACTGTTCACTGTTCACTCTCAGCATGAACAGATATCCGTTACTCTGGTTCTACACTACCTCTTTCATCAGAGTAAGTGTATGCGAACACTTGCATTGAAGTGCACCTACTATGTCATCTACAGAGTTGTTCGTGATTCTAGCTTGGTAATAACTCTCAATAAACAAATATACCCCGTTGCCCCACATTTCTACTCTCAGCGTACAATCAGGCAACTAATAAACCCTACGGCTATATCCTATTGGATCTTAATCAAAATACACCCGAGGATCTGCGTGAAGTCACAGATATTTTTGATAATGAAATTACACCATATCTCCCCATGAACAGTTAAAAAGGGTATTAGTTGCCATCATGACACTGAATAAACTACATGAAAATAGACATTTATTTTCCGTCTAAGCACTTCAAAACCCCCTCTTAGAAAAAAACCATACTCAAACATGGTATTGACAATGATTTTATTAATATAATATCTGAACTTTGTTTAAATTTAACCGAGGGTAATGTTCAACCGTCAGAAGTAGTTAAGCAACAGGTAAAGCAACATCGTTCCATTGTACGTACATTGGCCTGTAAAAAGAAAAGAAAGAGTTTTAAAAGGAAACGTCTTCTTCAAGCGGGCAGTAGCTTTTTCACAATTTTACTGCCAGTAATTGCAGGACCTGTAAACAATTTTCACTAGATGGCTAAACCATATAAATTGACGCCAATAGAACTTGCTCTCTCACCCGCGGAATACTTTGAGGACAATCTGAGTAAATTCATTGACAGCGAGAATATTGACGATAATCAAAAACTGCTTTTACTTCAAGATGCACTTCGCCGAGTGGACAAACATAAGCCCTATCGTGCGAGAGCCAGTGGCATTGATCACAAAAAAGAACCATCTCCACAGGATTCTTCTGCTATCGCTGCTGAAACACAATTAAAGAAGGAGGAATTGGATTCAATAGTGTCGAGCATTGGAAATCTATTGCCGCACTCATATCGTGAACAAAGTAAACGAACCATAACATATCCAATGAAAATGGTCAAGATCATATTCAAGTTCATAGCAATGGGAAAGGGATTATAATTCAGGCAAGAGCTATAATCTAATTGATTTAATATATGATATGGTTACAAATCGTAAAGGACTATTATCATTTGAAACTCATCTATATAACTTACTAAAAACATTAAACTTTCCCAAAAGCCTTGTTTAGCAATAGGCAAATTCTAAAAAAATTAAATGAACATGCACCCTCATCGTCAACACCATTAAAACATGAACAAGAAGAAGAAGAAGAAGGTTTTAAATCAATCTTGGAAAATAATAGCACATCTAGTCGAAACATTGATTTGACAATGGGGAGGAGGATGAGCACACCACTGATAGCTAGACAAAAGCGAGGACGTATCAATTCAACGTCACACAACCACCAACCACTAGTATACAAAAGGGTAGTGGACATTACACTACGCGTTTACGTTCAAAATGGTTGAAGTTTTTTTAAACATGTATATGAAAATATTGGTGAAGTGGGAAGTTTAAATTCACTCACCACTCTTTCCAAAGTCACTGGTGTTCACACTAAAAGTATATAAACTATCTACAAAATGAAACAAGTTACACTCTGCATAAAAATCATAGGCTTTGAAGCTAATCATTATCGAAAAACTAAAGCCTTTCCCCTTACATATACTGCAAGCAGATCTCTGAACTCTAGATGAATTCAAAGGCGTCACAATACACCGTTTAAGTACATTCTACTTACAATCAGTCTTTATGGTCGCTATGCATATGCCATTCCTTTGCGGTCAAAGAGAGGTGTTGAAGTTGCTCAGGCTATAGAAAGTATTCTCGAACAGGATTCGTATAAAAAATTCAAACGGATCGTGGTAGTGAACTTGTTAATCCCCATGTTGAAAAAGTATTAATGAAATATAATATACTGCTCTATCATAGTCATAATTCTATAAAGGCTGCATTGGCTGAACGATTGATAAGAAAACTATTTGAATTTTAATTTCAAGATATTGTACATTGAAAAATACACCTGTTTTTATTCATGAATTAGATAAAATCATGTGGATTTATAATAAACGACCTCATCGATCATTTTCCAACTCTACCCCAACGGAAGTTCATCATCTCTGATCATGATACATTTGATACTTTTCTTAAACAATATTCCAATGAAACGATTGTGAAGAAAAAATTCAATGTTGGTGATACTGTTCGAATTAATAGAACAAAAATGTTTTTGAAAAGGGCAATTACTTGTGCTCCACTGAACTTTTTAAAGTGGCAAAAATCCTAGACACCAAACCCATAACTTATCGTCTGCGAGATACCAAAGATGAAGATATTTCTGGGCGGCTTTTATGACTATGAGCTACAAAAAGTTAAAAATAATAGTGAAATCTATCAATTGAAAAGATATTAAAGACTCGTACTCAAAGGGGTAAGAAACAGTTACCTGTTCGGTGGCTAGAATACAACTCTGATTTTGATTCTTGGATCAGTGTTGAAGATATTGATAATGTCCAATGATTTTTATGTAACATTTATGTACAACGTCTCCGATCCTCTCTACAATGACTAGAATAAAAATTAGTGATTTTTGGACGAAACTCTCCCCCACCATCAAATTCGATGAGGGTGCGTATGAAGTGGCTCTTGTCGACTGTATTCTCAAAAATGCCTATGATATCCTGAGAAAGATCGTTTGCATGTGATAAAAGTTATACCATTCGATTGCTCACTCTTTGTCGAGTATGAATGGGTTGAAGCATTTAAGTCTAGTGACTATCCGGATGTTACATTGAGATATAAAGAATATGGTACTATGACAAATTTGTGTCGTGCAATCAATAGAAAAATCTTATATCGTAGGAATGGTATATTATATTTTAGTTATTCAATGAAACACGATAGGATTACATTATCTCACCTGTTGACACTGAAATGATTCATCTCAATGATAATCTGAGAGATGTTCTTGGCTTTAAATAGAATATGATCAATGGGAAAAATGCACGCACTGTTAGCGGGGTGGATAAAGTTATTTTTGCTGAATATCCACCTGGTCTCGTCTCGGACTCTTGTATATTTCTTTATGCATCCTTTGTGGAAACATCGAGAGTTAGTAATTCAAATGTCCCCCTTCTAAGTGTTCTTGAACGAAAAATGAAGATGTTCATCACTATAATATAAAGCATCTTCAGTATATTCTTGTGAACACTTCGTATCTGGAACTCTGTCAGTTAACACTAAGAAGTGAATTGGATGATCCTCTAGCAATAACAAAAGGTTTAGCTGTGATTACATGTAATTTTCGATCCATCGTCGTCACCGCCTGAAATGAACAATAGAAGAATTCCATTTGTCTGTCCTGATATCAATTGCTATGTTGGTGCTCTGAGTCCACGTCAAATAGGTCATTGATTGGACTATTACAAGGGGTGTACTACAATGTCTGGCTATGTTCTTTGTAGCTAGTTTGCTAGGCTATTTCGTTCTGCACTACCCCTTGCCAGAAAATATCTTGTACCTGCTGCATAATTTTTGCTGCTCAACATTACAGGACTGGGGGTCGGGTAAAATTTCAAGGAGAGTGTTAAGGAAAATATTAGATCTTCAGCAAGAGCCGTTAGTGAGCAATTAAAATCTCAACAAAATGGGAAGGGATTATAAAGGATGCGTGATTATCATTCACTCATCAGTCTCTACCCAGGCGGGAAGCGAAGGACATCAACAACGACTTTGAAGAATAAAACGAAGAAGACAAACAAGAATAAAAACTTTGAACAAGACTTTGACAACAAGACAAAAAGACTTTGAAGAATAACACGAAGAAGACCAACAAGAGGAGAAGACAAAGATTGTTAGATAAAGAAAGGATTTCTTCTCTTAAGATGACTTATCTCCCCCACAAGGAATCGCATCCATGAATCAGCGACTCATTGAATCTAATCAATGCTGAAAATGTTGATGTCAGTGTCACGTTATGGTTACTATGAACAATTTCATCCTCAACAACCCCTCTCGGGAAAATATACACTTTCAGATATTTTCCAATGAGGACTATTTCATTGATTTGTCATCAACATTTATTGATTTAAATGTTGCGGTGAAGAAAAAGTCAGACAATAAAACTGCAACTGCTGCAAATAGTCTGTCCTATGAAAACTGTATTCTACACAACCTGCTCAAACAAATTATCAATCAATCAATCAATCAATCAATCAATCAATTTATTAATACTAATAAAAAACAAAACAATTTCAAACTTAAAATTTATACACGCCCAAGAAGCTCAGCTTGTAAAGGGCCAACAAAACAAATAAGACACTATTATAAAGCACATAAAAAAAAAAAAAAAAAAAAAAAAATGGGTAAGAGACATTTATGAAAATAGGTGAATTAACAGGAAACTTCACAAATAACTGAAAAAACAAATATGTAAACGAAGAAGAGATTGGAAATTAGGATTAAATATAAAAAAAGAAAAAAAAATTAGAGAAACATATTAAAAGAAAAAAAAGACATATAAATGTGGATGAAATGCAAAAAAAGAAGAAAAAGGGGGAAAAATACTATACTGGAAATACCCAGTGAGAAAGTGCCTTTGCAGAAAGAGATAGAGGGACATCAGGAGGGATGGAGTTCCATAGTAAAATAGATTGATAAACAGGAGACCTCTGACCTGCTGTCGATGATCGCTTAGGTAAAATGAACCTGCGATAAGAGCTACGTAAAAAAAGAAGAGTACCTACCTGAGCCTAACAGAAAGAAAAACTGCTGCAGAGATGGTGGAAGTGTACCTAGAAAAAGCAGAATGTGCTAAATAAAGGTATCTTTTACCCACAATACGATCCAGCGGAGCTATTCCAGTATCATTATAAAGATCAGAGGAAGGGTAAAAACGAGGTTGAAGAAAATTAGAATTCACTGCCCTATTTTGGGCTCTTTGAAGTGAGCAGAGAAGAGATTTATTAGTACTACCCCAGACAGAACAGCAATAAGAAAGGTAAGGAAAAATAAAAGCATAATAAAGAGAAAGCATAACATCTGGGGGAAGAAATGAGTTAACCCTGTATAACATTGAAGATTGGTGGAGGACAAGGGAACGGGTATGAGTTATATGGGGTTTAAAAGAAAGAAAACAGTCAAGATACACACCAAGAAATTTCACTATAGTAGCTTGCGGTATAATATCATTCCCATAAGTCAGGATGGTTGGTTCCCCTTGCGTCTCTCATACGATAAGGGGTTCTAAAGTGTACAATGGCACTTTTTTGGTGTTTGAGAGTCATACCATTTGACCAGCACCAATCTTTTACTTTATCAAGAAGACCTTGAGCTAGGGAAATGGCAGATGGCAGGTCCACTGCAGCAATGAAAAAGTTACTGTCATCAGCAAAAAGAATAGGGTGCACAAAGGGATGAAGACCATCAACAAGATCATTAATATAAATTAAAAACAAAAGTGGTCCAAGCACAGAGCCCTGTGGGACACCCTTCACAATAGGCAAGGAAGAGGAAGAAGTACCATTAACCGAAACATACTGAGATCTCCCTGAGAGGTAAGACCTAAACCATTCAAGTGGGACTCCATGCACTCCAAATGAAGATAATTTAGAAAAAAGAAAAGAGTGAACGACCATATCAAATGCCTTTGAAAAGTCAAGAAATAGACCCAAAAACAACACCCTTGTCAAGCCCACAAACTTGTCAGGTTAACAGGCAAGTAGGGGCACAAACTCTGTTGCATCTGAAAGTCCATGCAAGGTAGAAAAACTGGGACGAAAGCCATACTGATGGTTAGTTATGAGAGAATTACCTGCAGTCGTATTAGTACTAAATACAAATGAAGAGAGTCTACAATATACTACTTTTTCAACAACCTTAGAAATTAAAGGAAGGAGAGAAATAGGTCTATAGTTTGAAATTAGAGATGAATCACCTTTTTTAAACAAAGGTACAACACTAGCAACCTTAAATAAATGAGGAAAAACACCAGAAGAAAGAGAGAGGTTAGTTATGTGTGAGATGGGGTTAGAAACATAATGACCAATTTTTTTAAGAGCATTACAGCTCAAACCAAAACCATCAACTGAACGGCCACTTGAAAGCTGAGAAATGATGTTAGAAATTTCGGTATCACTGCATGGAAAAAGGAAAAATGACTTTTCTGCTAAGGGAAAACTACTTACTCTGCTGTAGGGTGGATTAGGAACTGAAGGAATGAGGTGAAATACGAATTGAAGGCGCTTGCTGAAGAATTTTTGTCCACGAAAGATCCATCAGCTTTCCTGTAGCGACAAGGGGGGGGGACTGTTTGAGTTTCTTGCGGGAAAGAGCTTCATTAACTACAGTCCAAACCTTTCGCAAATTCCCTTTACACTCATCAATTCGACGCAAGAAATCTAGCTTTTTGGCTGCACGTACTGAAGAAGTAAGCACATTTTTATAAAGTTTATACTTCAAAAGATCATCCTGTGTCTTTACTTTTACATGCAGCCTTGAACAGAGACGCCTTTATATGTGTAGCATTGATCAGACCTCTAGACATCCATGGACATTTAGGTATGGAATTCCTTGGCCTCTTTCTAAGAGGACAATGCTTATCCAACAGAGCTCCCATACGACACAAAAATAAATTCGTTGCACAATCAACATCATTAGTTTCAGGAACACTAGACCAGTCATTACTCTGAAGACTATGTATTAAATTAGAAATTTCTTTATCTGTGGAAGTTCTAAAAGAAGACTCACCCTGCTCATCCACAGCAATCTCAGTTTGAGGCACAAAAAGTGAAACATAAATAGGGAAGTGATCAGAAAGATCAGTGAAAACAAGACCAGAAAGTAAACTTCAAATTAGAAGAATGAGAAATGAAAATATTGTCTATTAAAGTGGCAGAATTTCTAGTAGGGTCAACACGAGAAGGAAAAAAAATTGAAGGAAGTAGACCAGCAGAAGAAAGCACATCAAAGAGATGGTCACATTCATCACTTCATCAAATATTTAACATATTACAATTAAAATCTCCCAAAACACAAATACGTTTTTTAGAGAAAAACCCCAAACAAGAAAGTTGATCAAGCAAATCACAGAACAAATGTGTTGGAAAAGGAGGGGGCTTATAAAACAAACAAACAGTGTCACATGCAAACTGGCTTTTCAGATCAATAACAAAATAATAAACTGTCCTACTATTTGACACTACTGATGTAAACAAGGATTCAAGGTCAGACCTTCTTCTAAACTCAATATCAGACTTTATAAATAAAGAAATACCTCCTGAGCACTTTGTTACCATTCTGGGGATATGGACAGCAACATAACCATGCATATCATAGGCTGTAAAATTTTCACCATCAGGTAACCATGTTTCTGTTAAACCTATTACATCAAAAGGGCAAGAATTATCAGACCACAAATACGATTTCAGACTATCCCACTTATCTCTCTATCCCACGCACATTCAAACAAAATACATTAAAGCTACTATTTAAAGACAGTGAGGGTATAATTTTATCACAATAATCAATGGTAGTGTGATAATTACAGCTAGAATTAACTATAGATTCAAGGAAAGGGTCAAGCGTGAGAGTCTCTTGTTTACCAGCCCTAATTCGTTGATCAAATATAACCGAATTAAGAATAGAAGAATTCAAAAGAAAAGAGAAATCACCCATAATTATCACACATAATAAATATACACATAGAAATATAAGTGGGATGGCACAAATTATCCGAAGTATTGGACCAAAGTATAATGTGACACCAGTTGCTATTACATGAGCTGCAAGTGTGCTGGACTGACAAAAAAAATAATAGAAGTTAGGCTACATGAAGGTGAGAGGATCACAAAAAGCATAAAGAGATATCAGTAGAATGAAAGTAGAATCAAAGTATTGGCCCAATTTATAATGTGGGACCAGAAAATTATGTAAGCTGTAAGTATGCTGACATGAAAAAAAAAATAATAATAGTAGTCAGCCTACCTGAAGGTGATATTATCACAGACAAATATAAATGAATATCAATGAAATGACACATATTATTCCAAATATTAGCCCAAAGTATACTATGGGTAGTAAGAAATTATGAGAGCTGCATATATACTGACATGACAAAAATATGATAGAATTCAGGGTACACAAGGGTGATAGAATCAAAAAATAAGATAAAGAAAATCAATGAGATGGCATATATTATTCAAAATATATGACCAAAAATATAATATGGGACCAGTCAAAATATGCAAGTTGCATGTGTGCTGACATGAGAAAAATATGATAGAATTCAGGTTACAGGAAGGCGATAGGATCACCAACCCAGATAAGGAAATAATAGTGGCATGGCACATACTCATCAAAATATTGGCCCCAAGTATAATGTGGAACCAGTCAAGATTATATGAGCTGCAATTATGCTGAAATGACAAAAATATGAAAGAAATCAGCCTGCATAAGGGTGATAGGATCACAAACAAACATAAGAAAAAAAATAAATAAATAACAGTGGGATAACATATATGATTCATAATATTTGCCAAAATGCAATATAGGACCAGTGAAAATTATATGAGCTGCAAGTGTGCTGACATGACAAAAACATTATAGAAGCCAAGCTACATGATGGTGAAAGGATCATAAACAAACATAAAGAAAAATCAGTGGGAAGGCACATATTATTATAAGTATTAGCACAAACGATAATGTGTGACCAGTTGATGTTATGGGGGTTACAAGTATAATAAAACAGGACAAGAATATAATGTAAATCAGACACATGAAGGTGACAGAATCAGAAACAAACATAAAGAAATATTAGTGGGAAGGGACATATCATCCAAACTATTGGCAAAAGTGTAATATTGTACCAGTCTAAATTATGTGAGGACAGTAAAGAATAATAGAGGAATATTTTAAGAACAGCAAGTAAATCCCTACAGAAACAATGCAATATACTATAAGAAAATAAATCTAAATCCATCACTTTAGTTTTTCTGCATTTGCAGCACATAAATCAATTTCATTCTGATTATTAAACTTAACCACTCTTCCAGATTGGGTTTTATACAGGATATCACCTTTACTGGACCAAACATTACGTAAGCCAAGCTTTGACTTGGCATATGAAAGAAGTTTGTAAGCGTGGTTTTGTAAGTGTCTCAGAAAATAGAATCCCTGATCCTTTCAAATCCTTGATTTTGTCTGAGAAGCAGTTGACGAACTCGTAAGTTGCAAAATTCAACAACTATGGGTCTGGGTTTTGCAGATGGTTTGCCAATTCTTTTGGCTGATACAACATTAGACTGAATAATTGGTATGCCAGGAAATTTCCCAGCAAATAGTGACAGGAATTGACTTTCAGTGTTTTCAATGGAGGTCTCCTCTTTCACCCAAAGACAATAATTTGGTTGCTCAAAAGCCTGCTGTTCAAAACGGTCATTTAATCTTGCCAGGTTTTGACTGGATAGGCTGGAAAGAGTTTTTAAGGTATATCATGGATGACTCTAAAGTAGCTAATGAAGATTCAACAGAAAATATGCGTCTGTTATAGCTTTCAAGAGTTTTATCCACTAGATTACTAAGATCTAGATTGAGGCCAGCATACACCTCCTGCTTGATTGCATCCAGCTTATCTGAAGAGATAGTGACATTATGTTGCATGAATGTCTGTTCCTCTTTCATTTTAACCACTGCCTCATCTACCTGGGAAGAGATCTTAGCCAATATAAGGTCATCAAGTAACCCTTTCACTGAAGATTTAAGGTTGTCAGGTTGTAGTGAATCTGCTAGCATTTTATGTTTGATTTTTATGCTATTTATGTGGTTAGTGAGCATGAGTAGTTGCTCTGAAACAGATTCTGATCCAGAGAATTGGATTGAGCTGTCAGACCTTAGTTCACGAGGTGGCTTGAGTTGACTTTCATTTCTTATCTGAAGTAAACAACAAAACAGGAACAGAATAAGCAGTGGTATAAGACAGTTTGGGTATAAGGCAGGATATAGTCCACAATGAAGTAACAAATTTCAAATACCAAAGCAGGGATTGTGAATTTGAAGAATAGAAAGCAATCAGCAAAAAACATAAAGCATCAACAGTAGCAGTGGCATAAACCCAAGGATTGGTTACTGTAGTCAAATTACAAGTTAAAATTGGTATAGGTCTCACCTGATGAGTCCCCTCTTACACCCCAGGGGTGGGGGCTGCTATGTGTGCCTGCCTTTACCCACTGGTAGGCAGGCAGAACCAGTACTTCAGGAGGCTTAAAGTGTTGCTGGTTATGCCAGAAATAATATATTTATTAATGAAACATTGGTGAGCACTAACAATAATTTATCCAACTATGCAAGCTACATGCAATTTATGATGATGACACCAAAAGGCATATAAGGAGTTAAGAGGACAGTCATTGGGCTATGAATATCGATCAGGTGTTGATACTGACGGTAAGTTAACTACTGCAGTGACCCAGGTGTATCATTAAGTTGAAAAATTAAATAAGGAGATATTCAATATATCCCAATGGTTACACCAAAATGTCAAGATTGACATAAGGTTGCAACTAGCACCATTGAATTTCATTTTGGGGGAAAACACTTGCTGCAGCACCCGATGCAAATGTCATCATCACTTCTGCAATTTTTCATGTTCGAAAACAAAAGGTTATGAGTTCTGTTGCATTGGCAGTGGAAAAGCTAAGAGCCAATGGTAACAACATTAAACTTCTTGTCCGCCATACGAGCACCAATAAACGTCACATTGCCACTGGCTCTCGTTGTTATACCGATTCATCATTTATCAATGGATAAATCCCATAAAAACTTGCTTTGGCTTTTCTGAAGAGTGGCAGTGCCGTTGGATCCTGGACTGCATCCCGCCATGATTTTAATTTTTTTCAGTCTATCTAGCCTTGCATGCAGAGTGAAATGTACTTCACTGTACACTCTATCATTTGATAAAAAAAAAATCCTATAGAACTCTGTATGAGTTGACCATGCGATCCCTAGATCATGATTTACAACTATTTGAAAATGGAATAACCGATTCAATGTTTTCAAAAAATCATGATGTAATTGTTTTGGACCTGTCTGGCACCCAGGATATGAGCATATTACGGACGGAGAATGTACGTTTAGAGTGCAAATTTTGCCAATGCTTGGGCTGAGAGTATCACGCTAATATCATTGAGTCAATTTGAAACCTATTGGGAAATGCCACCCGACGGCAGTGTTCTACAAGACCTAGCACCATGAACACAAAACAAATAATCCGCATATTTAATATGAATTTATACATGTCTCAGTACAAGTCCTATTTCATACCATCAGACTTCATTGAAAAAATTCCAAGTGTCAACAACACCCTAACCAATGTTAATAGCAGTCCATCGACTTTGAAGACAGGCCATTGGGCTATGCTTCTTTCAAACAGCGAAGAATATCGAATTTTTTGATCCTCTTGGCCTATCATATAAATTCTACACTCCACACATCAACAACTTTATTGAGAGCAGTGGGAAAACCATTATTCAAAATCAAAGGAGAGTACAGGATTTAACGACTAAGACTTGCGGCTTTCATGCACTACTCTTTTTCATGTTCAGATGTCGTGGCTATACCTACAAGCAGTTTCTCAACATTTACGTTGACTTTCCGCGAATGAACGACTTTCTAATGGAAAATATACTTTCAAGTGTGTTTAACATTGATTTTAGTGCCCTACGAATAAAATGTTCTAAAAATGTATGTGAATATGTTTGATAATAAAATAGTGTATAAACATGATAAAAAACAACTTTTCTACTCTTTAGATTTCATCTTCTACTAGGTATAAATATTTGTCGAGAACAACTAATGCAGGTAGACTATCTGAATTCGCTGTATACTGATCCTGATGTGCTGCAATGACAGGATCACATTTTCAACAGTACAGTGTAACTTCACTCTTATCATATCTCTTTGTATAGTCAATGGTGAATCACATTCCGTACAGCCAAATAAAATTCAGTAGGCTTATAATCATAGTAGCCATTGCCTTCACAACGATGACGTAGAAACCAAATTCTTTTGTTGTTCCAACAGTTGAATTGCTGACCCGGCTCCTCCTCCCAAAACAATCTAAAGCCACGATGATGCCAATCCCTTAGCAATAAACTAAAATCACGTTTAGGATTCTTTCCAATCATACCAGGATATGTATTCTCCCACTGATTACATTTATCATAGCTGCAATTAGAACATAGGTGCCCTCTAGGATGAGAATCACACACCCCTTTAAGACTGGAATTACAGCCGTTAATTTGTACAGCATATCCTCTATAGAATTTACACGGGTTGCATAATCTGCACTTTTCATCATTCTCACCTCTCATTGTACAATTCTCACATGATGACCAGCTGCCCAGTGTATACATGCATTGTGGATATGTATGGAACATTTTTTTCATGTGTTGACACTCTCACCGCCAAAATGAAACTGAGCTTCTATCGACAAATTTAGTAAGATGGAGAGAGAGAGAGAGGAGTAAATTATCCTTGAACAAACATCTTTCTCGAGAAAAAATTCATAAATTTCTGAGCTAGAGTGTGTTTAAAAAGCAAATCCACAATATCATTTTGTCCTGTCGTGATTAATATATCAATGAATTGTGTAAATGCCTTTGGACCAAGACGTAAAAGCTTCATGCAATACTCTAATGATGGAGAGTCAGTTTTCATTATATCGCTAAGCATTCCCTGAGAAAATATCTTCCTTTGAATGGATAAATCCGGAAAATCATCACCTAGAATCAACGTTTTTTCCATAAACACAAGATTCCCCATGATTCGCTCTTTCTCAAATTTATCTATTTTTTTCGACATAACATCTTTAAACTAGGTTTTGTTTGAATAGAATATGATTTTATTGGCTAAAATAGCACAAAAGCTAGCATAAGCACGTCAAAATTATAATAACAAAACAAGCGTTATGGGATAAACATAAAAGAAAAAATTGAATACAGAAGTTAGGACAAAAATGAATGTTACAGATGTCAAAACAGATGTTAGGGGATAAACATAAAACAAAAGTTATATCAATTATTAAAATGGGAAACAAAACAGGGGATAAAAAGAGTTTTTTGTACCTAATGGTCATCATTTGGGGATACAGGTCCAGTTGGGTATTTGGAGCACTACGAGCATTGAGTCTTGCATTAGGAAGGGTTGGGGGATTTTTCTTTAAAGGGAGGGATAAAACGTCGATGATAGTCAGAACTAAGGCACTTGTGACCAAAGTTCATGGTAAGGATGTGACGTCGTGATTCCCATGTAATAAGTTCAAGTCTAGCCAAATCTTCATCGTATGTAGTATAGGCCGTCCCAAGAATAATTTTTATTGCTCTTTTTTGAATACTTTCAATTTTAGAATATTGGTCTTTGGTCAACCCAGGGTGCCAGACAGGACAAGCATATTCCAGACAGGGCCTTATATAAGACAAATAAATTATTTTAAGGTTTTGGATTGATATGGAGAACCGTTTGAGAAGAGAGAAAGATTTAAAGAGAAAACAACCTGACTTAGACAAGTGGGAAATGTGGGAGTTCCATTTAAGGTCATTGTCCAACTGCACACCAAGCAGTTTAACAGAATTTAAATTTGGTATGCAAAGGTAATTATTGATAGGGGGTATATTTAAAAAAAAGAAAATAACATGAAACTGCTTTTGGGTATGCTTAGGTTGAGTTTCAGTGAGTTTTCCAACGAAAAATATTCAAAATACGATGAAAATACGTTCCCATGATTCTAATTCATATCCTTCAATTAGGGAGGTCAAGGCTTGGCTAAAAAAATGGAATTGTCAGTGAAAAACTCACAAATATAACTCTTAATATGGCTTTTCAGTGTGTTTTCCAACAAAAATATGCAAAATACGATGAAAATACGTTCCCATGATTCTAATTCATATCCTACAATTAGGGAGGTCAAGGCTTGGCGAAAAATATGGAATTGTCAGTGAAAAACTCACAAATATAGCTCTTAATAAGGCTTTTCAGTGTGTTTTCTAACGAAAATATGCAAAATACGATAAAATACGTTCCCATGATTCTAATTCATATCCTTTAATTAGGGAGGTCAAGGCTTGGCTAAGAAAATGGAATTGTCAGTGAAAAACTCACAAATATAGCTCTTAATATGGCTTTTCAGTATGTATTCCAACGAAAATATGCTAAATACGATGAAAATACGTTCCCATGATTCTAATTCATATCCTTCAATTAGGGAGGTCAAGGCTTGGCTAAAAAAAAATGGAATTGACAGTTAAAAACTCACAAATATAGCTCTTAATATGGCTTTTCAATGTATTTTCCAACGAAAATATGCAAAATACGATGAAAATACGTTCCCATGATTCTAATTCGTATCCTTCAATTAGGGAGGTCAAGGCTTGGCTAAAAAAAAATGGAATTGTCAGTGAAAATCTCACAAATATAGCTCTTAATATGGCTTTTCAATGTGTTTTCCAACGAAAATATGCAAAATACGATGAAAATATGTTCCTATGATTCTAACTCGTATCTTTCAATTAGGGAGGTCAAGGCTTGGCTGAAAAAATGGAATTGTCAGTGAAAAAAACTCATAAATATAGCTCTTAATATGGCTTTTCAGTGTATTTTCCAACAAAAAATATGCAAAATACGATGAAAATACGTTTCTAAGATTCTAACTCTCATTTCCTTCAATTAGGGAGGTCAAAGCTTGGCTAAAAAAATGGAATTGTCAGTGAAAAACTCACAGATATAGCTCTTAATATGGCTTTTTATTGAGTTTGCCAACGAAAATATTCAAAATACGATGAAAATACGTTCCCATGATTCTAATTCATATCCTTCAATTAGGGAGGTCAAGGCTTGGCTAAAAAAATGGAATTGTCAGTGAAAAAATTCACAAATATAGCTCTTAATATGGATTTTCAGTGTGTTTTCCAAAGAAAATATGCAAAATACGATGAAAATACGTTCCCATGATTCTAATTCATATCCTTCAATTAGGGAGGTCAAGGCTTGGCTAAAAATATGGAATAGTTAGTGAAAAACTCACAAATACAGCTATTAATAAGGCTTTTCAGTGTGTTTTCCAACGAAAATATGCAAAATACGATGAAAATACGTTCCCCATGATTCTAATTCATATACTTCAATTAGGGAGGTTAAGGCTTGGCTAAAAAAATGGAATTGTCAGTGAAAAAACTCACAAACATAGCTCTTAATATGGCTTTTCAGTATGTTTTCCAATGAAAATATACAAAATACGATGAAAAGGCGTTCCCATGATTCTAATTCGTATCCTTCAATTAGGGGGCAGGTCAAGACTTGGCTAAAAAAATGGAATTGTCATTGAAAAACTCACAAATATAGCTCTTAATATGGTTTTTTCAGTGTGTTTTACAACGAAAATATGCAAAATACGATGAAATACGTTCCCATGATTCTAATTCGTATCCTTCAATTTGGGAG
This sequence comes from Artemia sinica, assembly GCA_027921565.1. Taxonomy (NCBI): domain Eukaryota; kingdom Metazoa; phylum Arthropoda; class Branchiopoda; order Anostraca; family Artemiidae; genus Artemia; species Artemia sinica. Next base: position 1,310,759 of record CM051266.1, read on the forward strand.
GTCGAGGCTTGGCTAAAAAAAATGGAATTGTCAGTGAAAAACTCACAAATATAGCTCTTAATATGGCTTTTCAGTGTGTTTTCTAACAAAATATGCAAAATACGATGAAAATACGTTCCCATGATTCTATTTCATATCCTTTAATTAAGGAGGTCAAGGCTTGGCTAAGAAAATGGAATTGTCAGTGAAAAACTCACAAATATAGCTCTAATATGGCTTTTCAGCATGTTTCCCAACAAAAATATGCAAAATACGATGAAAATACGTTCCCATGATTCTAATTCATATCCTTCAAATAGGGAGGTCAAGGCTTGGCTAAAAAAAATGGAATTGTCAGTGAAAAAACTCACAAATATAGCTCTTAATATGGCTTTTCAATGTGTTTTCCAACGAAAATATGCAAAATACGATGAAAAAACACGTTCCCATGATTCTAATTCGTATCCTTCAATTAGGGAGGTCAAGGCTTGGCTAAAAAAAATGGAATCGTCAGTGAAAAACTCACAAATATAGCCCTTAATATGGCTTTTCAATGTGTTTTCCTACGAAAATATGCAAAATATGATGAAAATACGTTCCCATGATTCTAACTTGTATCCTTCAATTAGGGAGGTCAAGCCTTGGCTGAAAAAAAATGGAATTGTCAGTGAAAAACTCATAAATATAGCTCTTAATATGGCTTTTCAGTGTATTTTCCAACAAAAATATGCAAAATACGATGGAAAATACGTTCCCATGATTCGAATTCATATCCTTCAATTAGGGAGGTCAAGGCTTGGCTAAAAAGATGGAATTGTCAGTGAAAAACTCACAAATATAGCTCTTAATATGGATTTTCAGTGTGTTTTCCAACGAAAATATGCAAAATATGATGAAAATACGTTCCCATGATTCTAACTTGTATCCTTCAATTAGGGAGGTCAAGCCTTGGCTGAAAAAAAAATGGAATTGTCAGTGAAAAACTCATAAATATAGTTCTTAATATGGCTTTTCAGTGTATTTTCCAACAAAAATATGCAAAATACGATGAAAATACGTTCCCATGATTCGAATTCATATCCTTCAATTAGGGAGGTCAAGGCTCAGCTAAAAAGATGGAATTGTCAGTGAAAACTCACAAATATAGCTCTTAATATGGCTTTTCAGTGTGTTTTCCAACAAAAATATGCAAAATACGAGGAAATAATACGTTCCCATGATTCTAATTCATATCCTTCAATTAGGGAGATCAAGGCTTGGCTAAAAATATGGAATTGTCAGTGAAAAACTCACAAATATAGCTCTTAATAAGGCTTTTTCAGTGTGTTTTCCAACGAAAATATGCAAAATACGATGAAAATACGTTTCCATGATTCTAATTCATATCCTTTAATTAGGGAGGTCAAGGCTTGGTTAAGAAAATGGAATTGTCAGTGAAAAAAAATCACAAATATAGCTCTTAAATATGGCTTTTCAGTATGTTTTTCCAACGAAAATATGCTAAATACGATGAAAATACGTTCCCATGATTCTAATTCATATCCTTCAATTAGGGAGGTCAAGGCTTGGCTAAAAAAAAATGGAATTGTCAGTTAAAAACTCACAAATATAGCTCTTAATATGGCTTTTCAATGTGTTTTCCAACGAAAATATGCAAAATACGATGAAAATACGTTCCCCATGATTCTAATTCGTATCCTTCAATTAGGGAGGTCAAGGTTTGGCTAAAAAAAATGGAATTGTCAGTGAAAAACTCAGAAATATAGCTCTTAATATGGCTTTTCAATGTGTTTCCAACGAAAATATGCAAAATACGATGAAAATACATTCTCATGATTCTAACTCGTATCCTTCAATTAGGGAGGTCAAGGCTTGACTGAAAAAAATGGAATTGTCAGTGAAAAACTAAAAAATATAGCTCTTAATATGGTGCTTTTCAGTGTATTTTCCAACAAAAATATGCAAAATACGATGAAAATACGTTCTCATGATTAAAATTCATATCCTTCAATTAGGGAGGTCAAAGCTTGGCTAAAAAAAATTGTGGAATTGTCAGTGAAAAACTCACAAATATAGCTCTTAATATGGCTTTTCAGTGTGTTTTCCAACGAAAATATACAAAATACGATGAAAAGGCGTTCCCATGATTCTAATTCGTATCCTTCAATTAGGGAGGTCAAGACTTGGCTATAAAAATGGAATTGTCAGTGAAAAACTCACAAATATAGCTCTTAATATGGCTTTTCAGAGTTTTTTACAACGAAAATATGCAAAATACGATGAAAATACGTTCCCATGATTCTAATTCGTATCCTTCAATTAGGGAGGTCAAGGCTTGGCTAAAAAAATGCAATTGTCAGTGAAAAACTCACAAATATAGCTCTTACTATGACTTTTCAGTGTGTTTTCCAACAAAAATATGCAAAATACGATGAAAATACGTTCCCATGATTCTAATTCATATCCTTCAATTAGGGAGGTCAAGGCTCGGCTAAAAAAATGGAATTGTCAGTGAAAAACTCACAAATATAGCTCTTAATATGGCTTTTCAGTGTGTCTTCCAACGGAAATATGCAAAATACGATGAAAATACGTTCCCATGATTCTAATTCAAATCCTTCAATTAGGGAGGTCAAGGCTTGGCTAAAAAAAATGGAATTGTCAGTGTGAAAAACACACAAACAAAGCTCTTAATATGGCTTTTCAGTGTGTTTTCCGACGAAAATATGCAAAATACGATGAAAATACGTTCCCATGATTCTAATTCATATACTTCAATTAGGGAGGTCAAGGCTTGGCTAAAAAAAAATGGAATTGTCAGTGAAAAACTCACAAATATAGCTCTTAATATGGCTTTTCAGTATGTTTTTCCAATGAAAATATACAAAACGATGAAAAGGCGTTCCCATGATTCTAATTCGTATCCTTCCATTAGGGAGGTCAAGACTTGGCTAAAAAAAATGGAATTGTCAGTGAAAAACTCACAAATATAGCTCTTAATATGATTTTTCAGTGTGTTTTACAACGAAAATATGCAAAATACGATGAAAATACGTTCCCATGATTCTAATTCGTATCCTTCAATTTGGGAGGTCAAGGCTTGGCTAAAAAAAATGGAATTGTCAGTGAAAAACTCACAAATATAGCTCTTAATATGGCTTTTCAGTGTGTTTTCTAACAAAAATATGCAAAATACGATGAAAATACGTTCCCATGATTCTAATTCATATCCTTTAATTAAGGAGGTCAAGGCTTGGCTAAGAAAATGGAAGTGTCAGTGAAAAACTCACAAATATAGCTCTTAATATGGCTTTTCAGCATGTTTTTCCCAACGAAAATATGCAAAATACGATGAAAATACGTTCCCATGATTCTAATTCGTATCCTTCAATTAGGGAGATCAAGGCTTGGCTAAAAAAATGGAATTGTCAGTGAAAAACTCACAAATATAGCTCTTAATATGGCTTTTCAATGTGTTTTCCAACGAAAATATGCAAAAAACACGATGAAAACACGTTCCCATGATTCTAATTCGTATCCTTCAATAGGGAGGTCAAGGCTTGGCTAAAAAAATGGAATTGTCAGTGAAAAACTCACAAATATAGCCCTTTATATGGCTTTTCAATGTGTTTTTCCAGCGAAAAATATGCAAAATATGATGAAAATACGTTCCCATGATTCTAACTTGTATCCTTCAATTAGGGAGGTCAAGGCTTGGCTGAAAAAAATGGAATTGTCAGTGAAAAACTCATAAATATAGCTCTTAATATGGCTTTTCAGTGTATTTTCCAACAAAAATATGCAAAATACGATGAAAATACGTTCCCGTGATTCTAATTCATATCCTTCAATTAGGGAGGTCAAGGCTTGGCTAAAAAGATGGAATTGTTAGTGAAAACTCACAAATATAGCTCTTAATATGGATTTTCAGTGTGTTTTCCAACGAAAATATGCAAAATACGATGAAAATACGTTCCATGATTCTAATTCGTATCCTTCAATTAGGGAGGTCAAGGCTTGGCTAAAAAAATGGAATTGTCAGTGAAAAACTCACAAATATAGCTCTTAATATGGCTTTTCAATGTGTTTTCCAACAAAAAATATGCAAAATACGAGGAAAATACGTTCCCATGATTCTAATTCATATCCTTCAATTAGGGAGATCAAAGCTTGGCTAAAAATATGGAATTGTCAGTGAAAATCTCACAAATATAGCTCTTAATAAGGCTTTTCAGTGTGTTTTCCAACGAAAATATGCAAAATACGATGACAATACGTTCCCATGATTCTAATTCATATCCTTTAATTAGGGAGGTCAAGGCTTGGTTAAGAAATGGAATTGTCAGTGAAAAACTCACAAATATAGCTCTTAATATGGCTTTTCAGTATGTTTTCCAACGAAAATATGCAAAATACGATGAAAATACGTTCCCATGATTCTAATTCATATCCTTTAATTAGGGAGGTCAAGGCTTGGTTAAGAAAATGGAATTGTCAGTTAAAAACTCACAAATATAGCTCTTAATATGGCTTTTCAATGTGTTTTCCAACGAAAATATGCAAAATACGATGAAAATACGTTCCCATGATTCTAATTCGTATCCTTCAATTAGGGAGGTCAAGGTTTGGCTAAAAAAAATGGCATTGTCAGTGAAAAACTCAGAAATATAGCTCTTAATATGGCTTTCAATGTGTTTTCCACGAAAATATGCAAAATACGATGAAAATACATTCTCATGATTCTAACTTGTATCCTTCAATTAGGGAGGTCAAGGCTTGACTGAAAAAAATGGAATTGTCAGTGAAAAACTAAAAAATATAGCTCTTAATATGGCTTTTCAGTGTGTTTTCCAACAAAAATATGCAAATACGATGAAAATACGTTCTCATGATTAAATTCATATCCTTCAATTAGGGAGGTCAAAGCTTGGCTTAAAAAATGGAATTGTCAGAAAAAAACTCACAAATATAGCTCTTAATATGGCTTTTCAGTGTGTTTTCCAACGAAAATATACAAAATACGATGAAAAAAAAGGCGTTCCCATGATTCTAATTCGTATCCTTCAATTAGGGAGGTCAAGACTTGGCTATAAAAATGGAATTTGTCAGTGAAAAACTCACAAATATAGCTCTTAATATGGCTTTTCAGAGTGTTTTTTTTTACAACGAAAATATGCAAAATACGATGAAAATACGTTCCCATGATTCTAATTCGTATCCTTCAATTAGGGAGGTCAAGGCTTGGCTAAAAAAATGCAATTGTCAGTGAAAAAACTCACAAATATAGCTCTTAATATGGCTTTTCAGTGTGTTTTTCCAACAAAATATATGGCAAAATACGATGAAAATACGTTCCCATGATTCTAATTCATATCCTTCAATTAGGGAGGTCAAGGCTTGGCTAAATAATGCAATGTCAGTGAAAAACTCACAAATATAGCTCTTAATATGATTTTTCAGTGTGTTTTACACAACGAAAATATGCAAAATACGATGAAAATACGTTCCCATGATTCTAATTCGTATCCTTCATCTTGGGAGGTCAAGGCTTGGCTAAAAAAATGGAATTGTCAGTGAAAAACTCACAAATATAGCTCTTAATATGGCTTTTCAGTGTGTTTTCTAACAAAAATATGCAAAATACGATGAAATACGTTCCCATGATTCTAATTCATATCCTTTAATTAAGGAGGTCAAGGCTTGGCTAAGAAAATGGAATTTTCAGTGAAAAACTCACAAATATAGCTCTTAATATGGCTTTTCAGCATGTTTCCCAACGAAAATATGCAAAATACGATGAAAATACGTTCCCATGATTCTAATTCGTATCCTTCAATTAGGGAGATCAAGGCTTGGCTAAAAAAATGGAATTGTCAGTGAAAAACTCACAAATATAGCTCTTAATATGGCTTTTCAATGTGTTTTCCAACGAAAATATGCAAAACACGATGAAAACACGTTCCCATGATTCTAATTCGTATCCTTCAATTAGGGAGGTCAAGGCTTGGCTAAAAAAATGGAATGGTCAGTGAAAAACTCACAATATAGCCCTTAATATGGCTTTTCAATGTGTTTTCCAGCGAAAATATGCAAAATATGATGAAAATACGTTCCCATGATTCTAACTTGTATCCTTCAATTAGGGAGGTCAAGGCTTGGCTGAAAAAATGGAATTGTCAGTGAAAAACTCATAAATATAGCTCTTAATATGGCTTTTCAGTGTATTTTCCAACAAAAATATGCAAAATACGATGAAAATACGTTCCCATGATTCTAATTCATATCCTTCAATTAGGGAGGTCAAGGCTTGGCTAAATAATGCAATTGTCAGTGAAAAACTCACAAATATAGCTCTTAATATGGCTTTTCAGTGTGTTTTCCAACGAAAATATGCAAAATACGATGAAATGCGTTCCCATGATTCTAATTTGTATCCTTCAATTAGGGAGGTCAAGGCTTGGCTAAAAAAATGGAATTGTCAGTGAAAAACTCACAAATATAGCTCTTAATATGGCTTTTCAGTGTGTTTTACAACGAAAATATGCAAAATACGATGAAAATACGTTCCCTATGATTCTAATTCGTATCCTTCAATTAGGGAGGTCAAGGCTTGGCTAAATAATGGAATTATCAGTGAAAAAACTCACAAATATAGCTCTTAATATGACTTTTCAGTGTGTTTTCCAACGAAAATATGCAAATACGATGAAAATACGTTCCCATGATTCTAATTCGTATCCTCAATTAGGGAGGTCAAGGCTTGGCTAAAAAAATGGAATTGTCAGTGAAAAACTCACAAATATAGCTCTTAATATGGCTTTTCAGTAGGTTTTCCAACGAAAATATGCAAAATACGATGAAAATACGTTCCCATGATTCTAATTCATATCCTTTAATTAGGGAGGTCCAAGGCTTGGTTAAGAAAATGGAATTGTCAGTGAAAACTCACAAAATATAGCTCTTAATATGGCTTTTCAGTATTTTTTTCCAACGAAAATATGCTAAATACGATGAAAATACGTTCCCATGATTCTAATTCATATCCTTCAATTAGGGAGGTCAAGGCTTGGCTAAAAAATGGAATTGTCAGTTAAAAAACTCAAAATATAGCTCTTAATATGGCTTTTCAATGTGTTTTCCACGAAAATATGCAAAATACGATGAAAATACGTTCCCATGATTCTAATCCGTATCCTTCAATTAGGGAGGTCAAGGTTTGGCTAAAAAAAAATGGAATTGTCAGTGAAAAACTCAGAAATATAGCTCTTAATATGGCTTTTCAATGTGTTTTCCAACGAAAATATGCAAATACGGTGAAAAATACTTCTCATGATTCTAACTCGTATCCTTCAGTTAGGGAGGTCAAGGCTTGACTGAAAAAAATGGAATTGTCAGTGAAAAACTAAAAAATATATTAGCTCTTAATATGGCTTTTCAGTGTATTTTTCCAACAAAAATATAAAAATAAATAACGATGAAAAATACGTTTCTCATGATTAAAATTCATATCCTTCAATTAGGGAGGTCAAAGCTTTGCTAAAAAAAAAATGGAATTGTCAGTGAAAAACTCACAAATATAGCTCTTAATATGGCTTTTCAGTGTGTTTTCCAACGAAAATATACAAAATATGATGAAAAGGCGTTCCCATGATTCTAATTCGTATCCTTCAATTAGGGAGGTCAAGACTTGGCTATAAAAATGGAATTGTCAGTGAAAAACTCACAAATATAGCTCTTAATATGGCTTTTCAGAGTGTTTTTACAACGAAAATATGCAAAATACGATGAAAATACGTTTCCCATGATTCTAATTCGTATCCTTCAATTGGGGAGGTCAAGGCTTGGCTAAAAAAAATGCAATGTAAGTGAAAAACTCACAAATATAGCTCTTAATATGGCTTTTCAGTGTGTTTTCCAACAAAAATATGCAAAATACGATGAAAATACGTTCCCATGATTCTAATTCATATCCTTCAATTAGGGAGGTCAAGGCTCAGCTAAAAAAATGGAATTGTCAGTGAAAAACTCACAAATATAGCTCTTAATATGGCTTTTCAGTGTGTCTTCCAACGGAAATATGCAAAATACGATGAAAAATATGTTCCCATGATTCTAACTCGTATCCTTCAATTAGGGAGGTCAAGGCTTGGCTGAAAAAAATGGAATTGTCAGTGAAAAACTCATAAATATAGCTCTTAATATGGCTTTTCAGTGTATTTTCCAACAAAAATATGCAAAATAACGATGAAAATACGTTCCTAAGATTCTAACTCATTTCCTTCAATTAGGGAGGTCAAAGCTTGGCTAAAAAAAAATGGAATTGTCAGTGAAAAACTCACAAATATAGCTCTTAATATGGCTTTTCAGTGAGTTTTTCCAACGAAAATATTCAAAATACGAATGAAAATACGTTCCAATGATTCTAATTCATATCCTTTATTAGGGAGGTCAAGGCTTGGCTAAAAAAAATGGAATTGTCAGTGAAAAATTCACAAATATAGCTCTTAATATGGATTTTCAGTGTGTTTTCCAACGAAAATATGCAAAATACGATGAAAATACGTTCCCATGATTCTATTTCATATCCTTCAATTAGGGAGGTCAAGGCTTGGCTAAAAATATAGAATAGTTAGTGAAAAACTCACAAATATAGCTATTAATAAGGCTTTTCAGTGTTTTTTCCAACGAAAATATGCAAAATACGATGAAAATACGTTCCCATGATTCTAATTCATATACTTCAATTAGGGAGGTCAAGGCTTGGCTAAAAAAATGGAATTGTCAGTGAAAAACTCACAAATATAGCTCTTAATATGGCTTTTCAGTATGTTTTCCAATGAAAATATACAAAATACGATGAAAAGGCGTTCCCATGATTCTAATTCGTATCCTTCAATTAGGGAGGTCAGACTTGGCTAAAAAAAAATGGAATTGTCATTGAAAACTCACAAATATAGCTCTTAATATGGTTTTTCAGTGTGTTTTACAACGAAAATATGCAAAAATATGATGAAAATACGTTCCCATGATTCTAATTCGTATCCTTCAATTTGGGAGGTCAAGGCTTGGCTAAAAAAAATGGAATTGTCAGTGAAAAACTCATAAATATAGCTCTTAATATGGCTTTTCAGTGTATTTTCCAACAAAAATATGCAAAATACGATGAAAATACGTTCCCATGATTCTAATTCATATCCTTCAATTAGGGAGGTCAAGGCTCGGCTAAAAAAATGGAATTGTCAGTGAAAAACTCACAAATATAGCTCTTAATATGGCTTTTCAGTGTGTCTTCCAACGGAAATATGCAAAATACGATGAAAATACGTTCCCATGATTCTAATTCAAATCCTTCAATTAGGGAGGTCAAGGCTTGGCTAAAAAAATGGAATTGTCAGTGAAAACACACAAACAAAGCTCTTAATATGGCTTTTCAGTGTGTTTTTCCGACGAAAATATGCAAAATACGATGAAAATACGTTCCCATGATTCTAATTCATATACTTCAATTAGGGAGGTCAAGGCTTGGCTAAAAAAATGGAATTGTCAGTAAAAACTCACAAATATAGCTCTTAATATGGCTTTTCAGTATGTTTTCCAATGAAAATATACAAAATACGATGAAAAGGCGTTCCCATGATTCTAATTCGTGTCCTTCCATTAGGGAGGTCAAGACTTGGCTAAAAAAAATGGAATTGTCAGTGAAAAAACTCACTAATATAGCTCTTAATATGATTTTTCAGTGTGTTTTACAACGAAAATATGCAAAATACGATGAAAATACGTTCCCATGATTCTAATTCGTATCCTTCAATTTGGGAGGTCAAGGCTTGGCTAAAAAAAATGGAATTGTCAGTGAAAAAACTCACAAATATAGCTCTTAATATGGCTTTTCAGTGTGTTTTCTAACAAAAATATGCAAAATACGATGAAAATACGTTCCCATGATTCTAATTCATATCCTTTAATTAAGGAGGTCAAGGCTTGGCTAAGAAAATGGAATTGTCAGTGAAAAACTCACAAATATAGCTCTTAATATGGCTTTTCAGCATGTTTCCCAACGAAAATATGCAAAATACGATGAAAATACGTTTCCCATGATTCTAATTCGTATCCTTCAATTAGGGAGGTCAAGGCTTGGCTAAAAAAAAATGGAATTGTCAGTGAAAAACTCACAATATAGCTCTTAATATGGCTTTTCAATGTGTTTTCCAACGAAAATATGCAAAACACGATGAAAAACAACACGTTCCCATGATTCTAATTCGTATCCTTCAATTAGGGAGGTCAAGGCTTGGCTAAAAAAATGGAATTGTCAGTGAAAAAACTCACAAATATAGCCCTTAATATGGCTTTTCAATGTGTTTTTTCCAGCGAAAATATGCAAAATATGATGAAAATACGTTCCCGGATGATTCTAACTTGTATCCTTCAATTAGGGAGGTCAAGGCTTGGCTGAAAAAAAATGGAATTGTCAGTGAAAAACTCATAAATATAGCTCTTAATATGGCTTTTCAGTGTATTTTCCAACAAAATATGCAAAATACGATGAAAGAACGTTCCCATGATTCTAATTCATATCCTTCAATTAGGGAGGTCAAGGCTGGCTAAAAAGATGGAATTGTCAGTGAAAACTCACAAATATAGGGCTCTTAATATGGAGTTTTCAGTGTGTTTTTCCAACGAAAATATGCAAAATTACGATGAAATACGTTCCATGATTCTAATTCGTATCCTTCAATTAGGGAGGTCAGGCTTGCTAAAAAAAATGGAATTGTCAGTGAAAAACTCACAAATATAGCTCTTAATATGGCTTTTCAATGTGTTTTTCCAACAAAATATGCAAAATACGAGGAAAATACGTTCCCATGATTCTAATTCATATCCTTCAATTAGGGAGATCAAAGCTTGGCTAAAAAATATGGAATTGTCAGTGAAAATCTCACAAAATATAGCTCTTAATAAGGCTTTTCAGTGTGTTTTCCAAACGAAAAAAAAATATGCAAAATACGATGAAATACGTTCCCATGATTCTAATTCATATCCTTTAATTAGGGAGGTCAAGGCTGGTTAAGAAAAATGGAATTGTCAGTGAAAAACTCACAAATATAGCTCTTAATATGGCTTTTTCAGTATGTTTTCCAACGAAATATGCAAAATACGATGAAATACGTTCCCATGATTCTAATTCATATCCTTTAATTAGGGAGGTCAAGGCTTGGTTAAGAAAAATGGAACTGTCAGTTAAAAAAAACTCACAAATATAGCTCTTAATATGGCTTTTCAATGTGTTTTTTCCAACGAAAATATGCAAAATACGATGAAAATACGTTCCCCCATGATTCTAATTCGTATCCTTCAATTAGGGAGGTCAAGGTTTTGGCTAAAAAAATGGCATTGTCAGTGAAAAACTCAAAAATATAGCTCTTAATATGGCTTTTCAATGTGTTTTCCAACGAAAATATGCAAAATATAGCGATGAAAATACATTCTCATGATTCTAACTCGTATCCTTTAATTAGGGAGGTCAAGGCTTGACTGAAAAAATGGAATTGTCAGTGAAAAACTAAAAAAATATAGCTCTTAATATGGCTTTTCAGTGTATTTTCCAACAAAATATTGCAAAAATACGATGAAAATACGTTCTCATGATTAAATTCATATCCTTCAATTAGGGAGGTCAAAGCTTGGCTAAAAAAAAATGGAATTGTCAGAAAAAAACTCACAAATATAGCTCTTAATATGGCTTTTCAGTGTGTTTTCCAACGAAAATATACAAAAAATACGATGAAAAGGCGTTCCCATGATTCTAATTCGTATCCTTCAAATTAGGGAGGTCAAGACTTGGCTATAAAAAATGGAATTGTCAGTGAAAAACTCACAAATATAGCTCTTAATATGGCTTTTTCAGAGTGTTTTTTACAACGAAAAAAGAAAATATGCAAAATACGATGAAAATACGTTCCCATGATTCTAATTCGTATCCTTCAATTAGGGAGGTCAAGGCTTGGCTAAAAAATGCAATTGTCAGTGAAAAACTCACAAATATAGCTCCTAATATGGCTTTTCAGTTGTGTTTTCCAACAAAAATATGCAAAATACGATGAAAATACGTTCCCATGATTTCTAATTCATATCCTTCAATTAGGGAGGTCAAGGCTTGGCTTAAATAATGCAATTGTCAGTGAAAAACTCACAATATAGCTCTAATATGGCCTTTTCAGTGTGTTTTCCAACGAAAATATGCAAATACGATGAAAATGCGTTCCCATGATTCTAATTTGTATCCTTCAATTAGGGGAGGTCAAGGCTTGGCTAAAAAATGGAATTGTCAGTGAAAAACTCACAAATATAGCTCTTAATATGCTTTTCAGTGTGTTTTAACAACGAAAATATGGAAAATACGATGAAAATACGTTCCCATGATTCTAATTCGTATCTTCAATTAGGGAGTCAAGGCTTGGCTAAATAATGGAATTATCAGTGAAAAACTCACAAAATATAGCTCTTAATATGACTTTTCAGTGTGTTTTCCAACGAAAATATGCAAAATACGATGAAAATACGTTCGCCATGATTCTAATTCGTATCCTCAATTAGGGAGGGTCAAGGCTTGCTAAAAAATGGAATTGTCAGTGAAAAACTCACAAATATAGCTCTTAATATGGCTTTTCAGTATGTTTTCCAACGAAAATATGCAAAATACGATGAAAATACGTTCCCATGATTCTAATTCATATCCTTTAATTAGGGAGGTCAAGGCTTGGTTAAAGAAATGGAATTGTCAGTGAAAAACTCACAAATATAGCTCTTAATATGGCTTTTCAGTATTTTTTCCAACGAAAATATGCTAAATACGATGAAAATACGTTCCCATGATTCTAATTCATATCCTTCAATTAGGGAGGTCAAGGCTTGGCTAAAAAATGGAATTGTCAGTTAAAAACTCACAAATATAGCTCTTAATATGGCTTTTCAATGTGTTTTTCCAACGAAAATATGCAAAATACGATGAAAATACGTTCCCATGATTCTAATTCGTATCCTTCAATTAGGGAGGTCAGGTTTGGCTAAAAAAAATGGAATTTGTCAGTGAAAAACCTCAGAAATATAGCTCTTAAAAATGGCTTTTCATGTGTTTTCCAACGAAAATATGCAAAATACGATGAAAATACATTCTCATGATTCTAACTCGTATCCTTCAGTTAGGGAAGGTCAAGGCTTGACTGAAAAAATGGAATTGTCAGTGAAAAACTAAAAAAATATAGCTCTTAATATGGCTTTTCAGTGTATTTTTCCAACAAAAATATGCAAAAGATACGATGAAAATACGTTCTCATGATTAAATTCATATCCTTCAATTAGGGAGGTCAAAGCTTGGCTAAAAAAAAATGGAATTGTCAGTGAAAAACTCACAAATATAGCTCTTAATATGGCTTTTCATGTGTGTTTTCCAACGAAAATATACAAAATATGATGAAAAGGCGTTCCCATGATTCTAATTCGTATCCTTCAATTAGGGAGGGTCAAGACTTGGTCTATAAAAATGGAATTGTCAGTGAAAAAACTCACAAAAATATAGCTCTTAATATGGCTTTTCAGAGTGTTTTTCTACAACGAAAATATGCAAAATACGATGAAAATAACGTTCCCATGATTCTAATTCGTATCCTTCAATTAGGGAGGTCAAGGTTTGGCTAAAAAATTGGCAATTGTAAGTGAAAAACTCACAATATAGCTCTTAAATATGGCTTTTCCAGTGTGTTTTCCAACAAAAATATGCAAAATACGATGAAAGAACTACGTTCCCATGATTCTAATTCATATCTTTCAATTAGGGAGGTCAAGGCTCGGCTAAAAAAATGGAATTGTCAGTGGAAATACTCACAAATATAGCTCTTAATATGGCTTTTCAGTGTTTCTTCCAACGGAAATATGCAAAATACGATGAAAATATGTTCCCACATGATTCTAATTCATATCCTTCAATTAGGTGAGGTCAAGGCTTGGCTAAAAAAATGGAATGTGTCAGTGAAAAACTCACAATATAGCTCTTAATATGGCTTTTCAAGTGTGTTTTCCAACGAAAATATATGCAAAATACGATGAAAACCGTTTCCATGATTCTAATTCCATATCCTTCAATTATGGAGGTCAAGGCTTGGCTAAAAAAATGGAATTGTCAGTGAAAAACTCACAAATATAGCTCTTAAATATGGCTTTTTCAATGTGTTTGGTTTCCAACGAAAATATGGCAAAATACGATGAAAACACGTTCCCATGATTCTATTCGTATCCTTTCAATTAGGGAGGTCAAGGCTTGGCTAAAAAAATGGAATTGTCCGATGAAAAACTCACAAATATAGCCTTAATATGGCTTTTCAATGTGTTTTCAACGAAAATATGCAAAATAATGATGAAAATCGTTCCCATGATTCTAACTTGTATCCTTCAATTAGGGAGGTCAAGGCCTGGCTGAAAAAAAAATGGAATTGTCAGTGAAAAACTCATAAAATATAGCTCTTAATATGGGGGGGCTTTTCCAGTTGTATTTTCCAACAAAAATATGCAAAAATACGATGAAAATACGTTCCCATGATTCGAATTCATGTCCTTCAATTAGGGAGGTCAACGGCTTGGCTAAAAAGATGGAATTGTTCAGTGAAAACTCACAAATATAGCTCTTAATATGGATTTTCAGTGTGTTTTCCAACGAAAATATGCAAAATAAGGCGATGAAAATACGTTCCCATGATTCTAACTTGTATCCTTCAATTAGGGAGGTCAAGCCTTGGCTTGAAAAAAATGGAATTGTCAGTGAAAAAACTCACAAATATAGCTCTTAATATGGGCTTTTTTTCAGTGTATTTTCCAACAAAAAATATGCAAAATTACGATGAAAATGGTACGTTTTCCCATGATTCTAATTCATATCCTTCAATTAGGGAGGTCAAGGCTTGGCTAAAAAAAATGGAATTGTCAGTGAAAAACTCACAAATATAGCTCTTAATATGGCTTTTTCAATGTGTTTTCCAAACGAAAATATGCAAAATACGATGAAAAATGCACGTTTCCCATGATTCTAATTCGTATCCTTCAATTAGGGAGGTCAAGGCTTTTTGGGCTAAAAAAATGGAATTGTCAGTGAAAAAACTCCTCACAAATATAGCCCTTAATATGGCTTTTCAATGGGGGGGGGGGGGGTGGTTTTCCAACGAAAATATGCAAAAATATGATGAAAATACGTTCCCATGATTCTAACTTGTATCCTTCAATTAGGGAGGTCAAGGCCTTGGGCTGAAAAAAATGGAATTGTCAGTGAAAAAAAAACTCATAAATATATGCTCTTAATATGGGCTTTTCAGTGTATTTTCACACACAAAAATATGCAAAATTCACGATGAAAATACGTTCCCATGGATTCGAATTCCATGGTCTTCAATGTTCCTTCTAATTAGGGAGGTCAAGGCTTGGCTAAAAAATCTAAATGGAATTGTCAGTGAAAAGCTCCACAAATATAGGCTCGCTTAATATGGATTTTCAGTGTGTTTCCAACGAAAATATGCAAAATATGATGAAAATACGTTCCCATGATTCTAACTTGTATCCTTCAATTCAGGGAGGTCAAGGCCTTGCTGAAAAAAAATTGAATTGTCAGTGAAAAACCTCATAAATATAGCTCTTAATATGGCTTTTCAGTGTATTTTCCAACAAAAATATGCAAAATACGATGAAAATACGTTCCCATGATTCGAATTTTCATATCCTCAATTAGGGAGGTTCAAGGCTTGGCTAAAAAAGATGGAATTGTCAGTGAAAAACTCACAAATATAGCTCTTAATATGGCTTTTTCAGTGTGTTTTCCAACAAAATATGCAAAATACGAAAAATCTTGGAAAATACGTTCCCCATGATTCTAATTCATATCCTTCAATTAGGGAGATCAAGGCTTGGCTAAAAAACTATGGAATTGTCAGTGAAAAAACTCACAAATATAGCTCTTAATAAGGCTTTTCCAGTGTGTTTTCCAACGAAAATAGCAAAAATACGATGAAAACAATATACGTTTCCATGATTCTAATTCATATCCTTTAATTAGGGAGGTCAAGGCTTGGTTAAGAAAAAATGGAATTGTCAGTGAAAAAAAATCACAAATATAGCTCTTAATATGGCTTTTCAGTATGTTTTCCAACGAAAATATGCTAAATACGATGAAAAATACGTTTCCATGTTCTAAGTCATATCCTTCAATTAGGGAGGTCAAGTCTTGGCTAAAAAAAATGGAATTGTCAGTTAAAAAACACTCACAAATATAGCTCTTAATATGGCTTTTCAATGTGTTTTCCAACGAAAATATGCAAAATACGATTGAAAAATACGTTCCCATGATTCTAATTCGTTATCCTTCAATTAGGGAGGTCAAGGTTTGGCTAAAAAAAATGGAATTGTCAGTGAAAAACTCAGAAAAATATAGGCTCTTAATATGGCTTTTTCAATGTGTTTTCCAACGAAATATATGCAAAAATACGATGAAAATACATTCTCATGATTCTAACTCGTGTCCTTCAATTAGGAGGTCAAGGCTTGACTGAAAAAATGGAATTGTCAGTGGAAAAAACTAAAAAATATAGCTCTTAATATGGCTTTTCAGTGTATTTTCCAACAAAAATATGCAAAAATACGATGAAAAAATACGTTCTCATGATTCTAAACTCATATCCTTCAATTAGGGAGGTCCAAGCTTGGCTAAAAAAATGGAATTGTCAGTGAAAACTCACAAATATAGCTCTTAATATGGCTTTTCAGTGTGTTTTTCCAACGAAAAAATATACAAAAATAACGATGAAAAGGCGTTCCCATGATTTCTAATTCGTATCCTTCAATTAGGGAGGTCAAGACTTGGCTATAAAACATGGAATTGTCAGTGAAAAACTCACACAATATAGCTCTTAATAATATGGCTTTTCAGAGTGTTTTACAACGAAAATATGCAAAATACGATGAAAATACGTTCCCATGATTGATTCTAATTCGTATCCTTCAATTGTAGGGAGGTCAAGGCTTGGCTAAAAAAATGCAATTGTCAGTGAAAAACTCACAAATATAGCTCTTAATATGGGCTTTTCAGTGTGTTTTTCCAACAAAATATGCAAAATACGATGAAAATAACGTTCCCATGATTCTAATTCATATCCTTCAATTAGGGAGGTCAGGCTCGGCTAAAAAAAAAATGGAATTGGTCAGTGAAAAACTCACAAATATAGCTCTTAATATGGCTTTTCAGTGTGTTTCCCAACGGAAATATGCAAAATACGATGAAAAAATACGTTCCTCATGGATTCTAATTCAAATCCTTCAATTAGGATGAGGTCAAGGCTTGGCTACAAACAAATGGAATTGTCAGTGAAAAACTTCACAAATAAACATAGCTCTTAATATGGCTTTTCAGTGTGTTTTCCAACGAAAATATGCAAAATACGATGAAAATACGTTCCCCATGATTCTACTTCATATACTTCAATTAGGGAGGTCAAGACTTGGCTAAAAAAAATGGAATTGTCATTGAAAAACTCACAATATAGCTCTTAATATGGCTTTTTCAGTATGGTTTTTTTACAATGAAAAAATATACAAAATACGATGAAAGGCGTTCCCATGATTCTAAATTCGTATCCTTCAATTAGGGAGGTCAAGACTTGGCTAAAAAAATGGAATTGTCAGTGAAAAACTCACAATATAAGCTCTTAATATGATTTTTTTCAGTGTGTTTTACAACGAAAACATGCAAAATACGATGGAAAATACGTTTTCCCCATGATTCTAATTCCGTATCCTTCAATTTGGGAGGTCAAGGCTTGGCTAAAAAAAATGGAATTGTCAGTGAAAACTCACAAATATAGCTCTTAATATGGCTTTTCAGTGGTGTTTTTCCTAACAAAAATTATATGCAAAAATACGATGAAAATACGTTCCCATGATTCTAATTCATATTCCTTTTAATTAAGGAGGTCAAGGCTTGGCTAAGAAAATATGGAATTGTCAGTGAAAAAAAACTCACAAATATAGCTCTTAATATGGCTTTTCAGCATGTTTCCAACGAAAAAAAATATGCAAAATACGATGAAAATACGTTCCCCAGGATTCTAATCCGATATCCTTTCAATTAGGAGGTCAAGGCTTGGCTAAAAAAATGGAATTGTCAGTGAAAAACTCTCACAAAATATAGCTCTTAATATGGCTTTTCAATGTGTTTTCCAACGAAATATGCAAAATACATGGAAAACCACGTTCCCATGATTCTAATTTCGTATCCTTCAATAGGGAGGTCAAGGCTTGGCTAAAAAATTAGAATTGTCAGTGAAAAACTTCACAAATTAGTAGCCTTAATATGGCTTTTCAATGGTGTTTTCCAAAGTTAGCGAAAGAACCTATGCAAATATGATGTGAAAATACGTTCCCATGATTCTAATTCAGTATCCCTTCAATTAGGGAGGTCAAGGCTTGGCTAAAAAGAGGGAGGTGGAATTGGCAGTGAAAAAAACTCACAAAATATAGCTCTTAAATATGGATTTTCAGTGTGTTTTCCAACGGAAAATCATGCAAAATATGATGAAAATACGTTGCCATGATTCTAATTCGTATCCTCTCAATTAGGGAAGGTCAAAGGCTTGGCTAAAAAAATGGAATTGTCAGTGCAAAACTCACAAATATAGCTCTTATATGGCTTTTCAATATGTTTTCCAACAAAAATATGCAAAATAACGAGGAAAATACGTTTCCCATGATCTAATTCATATCCTTCAATTAGGGGTAGATCAAGGCTTTGCTAAAAATATGGAATTGTCAGTGAAAATCTCACAAATATAGCTCTTTAATAGGTCTTTTCAGTGTGTTTTCCAACGAAAATATGCAAAATAACTAGATGAAAATACGTTCCATGATTCTAATTCATATCCTTTGATTAGGGAGGTCAGGGCTTGGTTAAGAAAATGAATTGTCTAGTGAAAAACTCCACAAATATAGCTTCTTAACTATGGCTTTTAAGTATGTTTTCAACGAAAATATGCAAAATACGATGTGAAAATACGTTCCCATGATTCTAATTCATATCCCTTTAATTAGGGAGGTCCCAGAGCTTGGTTAGAAACAAATGGAATTGGTCAGTTAAAACTCACAAATATAGCTCTGAATATGGTTTTTCAATGTGTTTTCCAAGAAAATATGCCCCTTTCCAAAATGACGATGAAAAAATACGTTCCCATGATTCTAATTCGCTTATCCTTCAATTAGGGGATGGTTCAAGGTTTGGCTAAGAAAATGCAATTGTCAGTGAAAAGAATCATGAAAATATACTCTTAATATGGCTTTTTCAATGTGTTTTCCAACGAAAAATATGCAAAATACGTGAAAATACATTCTCATGATTGATTCTAACTCGTATCCTTTCAATTAGGGAGGTCAAGGCTTGGACTGAAAAAAATGGATATATGGTCAGTGAAAAAACTAAAAAATATAGCTCTTAATATGGCTTTTTCAGTGTATTTTCCAACAAAAATATGCAAATTACGATGAAAATACATTCTCATGATTAAAAGTCATATCCTTCAACTTAGGGAGGTCAAAGCTTGGCTAAAAAAAAGCATGGAGTATTGTCAGAAAAAAAACTAAACAAATATAGCTCTTAATAATGCGCTTTTCAGTGTGTTTTCACAAAGGAAAATATACAAAATTTACGGATGAAAAGGCGTTCTCCATGATTCTAATTCGTTATCCTTCAATTAGGGAGGTCAAGGTACTTGGCAGTTATAAAAATACGTGGCGAATTGTCAGTGAAAAACTCACTAAATTAGCTTCTTAATATTGGCTTTTCAGAGTGTTTTTACAACGAAACTAATGCAAAAAGCCTGACGATGAAAAAATACGTTCCAGATTTCATAATTTCGTTTATCCTTCAATTAGGGAGGTCAAAGGCTTGAGCTAAAACAAAATGCACAATTGTCATGTGACAAAAAAAAACTCGCACAAATATAAGCTCTTGAATATGGGAGACTTTTCAGTGTGTTTTCCACAAAAATATGCAAAAGATTACGATATGAATACGTTTTCCCATGATTCTAATTCCATATCCTTCAAGGTATGGAGAGGTCAGGTCGTCGGCTAAAAAAAAACATGGAATTATCAGTGAAAAAAACTCACAAAGTATAGCTCTTATAATATGGCTTTTTTCAGGTGTGTCTTTCCAAATTCGGAAATATAAGCAACAAATACGATGAAATGACGTTCCCATGATTCTACTTCATTTAGCTTTCAATTTAGGGGGTCAAGCTTGGCTAGAAAATGGAAATTCACGTGTCATGGAAAAACACACAAAAACATAGCTCTAATATAAGATTTTCAGTGTGTTTTCCAACGAAAATTCTGAAAAATTACGATGACAATGCGTTTCCCATGATTCTAATTGGTATCCTTCAATTAGGAGGTGCAAAAAGTTTGCTACAAAAATGGAATTGTCAGTGAAAAAAACTCACACAAATATAGCTCTTAATATGGCTTTTCAGGTGTTTTACCAACGAAAAAAAATATGCGAAAAATACGATTGAAAATACGTTCCCATGAATTCTAATTCGTATCCTTCAATTAGGAGAGTCAAGGCTTATGCTAATTAAATGGAATTATCAAGTGGAAAACGCACAATAATAGCTCTTAATATGGACTTTTTTCAGTGTGTTTTCCCAAAATTTGAAAATATGCAAAATGCGGATGAAAAATACGTTTCCATGAATTCTAATTCGTATCCTCAATTAGGGAGGTTCAAGGCTTATTATGCTAAAAAAAAATTTATGAATTGTCAGTGCAAAACTCACTCAAATAGATTATTAGCTCTTAATAGCTTTTCAGTATTTTTCAAAACGAAAATATGCCAAAAATTCGTTTCCCATGAATTCTAAATCATCTCCTTTTTAATAGGGAGGTCAAGGCTTGGTTTAAGAAAAGGAATTGTTCCAGTGAAAAAGTCGACCAAATATAGCTCTTAATATGGCTTTTTCAGTAATGTTTTCCCAACGAAAAATATGGCTAAATACGATATGAATATTCGTTCCCTATGATTTTTCTAGAGTCATATGCCTTCAATTAGGACGGAGGTCCAAGGCTTGGCTAAAAAAATGGAATCTGTCAGTCGTTAAAAACTCACAGATATAGCTGTCTTAATATTGGCCTTTTTCAATGTGTTTTTCAAACACGAAAAATATGCAAAATACGATGAAAAAATACTGTTTCCCATGAATTCTAATTCGTATCCCTTCAATTAGGGGGGTCAAGGTTTGGGCTAAAAAAATAATGGATGGTCCAGTGAAAAAACTCAGAAATATAGCCTCTTAATATGGCTTTTACAAGCTGTGTTTTCCAACGAAAAATATGGCAAAATGCCAAAAGTTTGATGAAAATAACATCTCATGATTCTAACTTCGTATTCTTTCAATTAGGTGAGGTCAAGGCTTTACTGAAAAAAATGGATTTGTCAGGATGAAAACTAAAAAATTAATATAGCTCTTAACATGGCTTTTTCAGTGTATTTCAAACAAAAGTTATGCAAAAATACGATTGAAAATACGTTCTCATGATATTAAAAAATCATATTCCTTCAATTAGGGAGGTCAAAGCTTGGCTTAAAAAATGGAAATTGTCCCCAGTGGGAAAAAACCACAAATATAGTCTTATATGGGCTTTTTCCAGTGTAGTTTTCCCAACGAAAATGATATACAAATTACGAATGAAAAGGGCGTTTCCCATGATTCTAATTTCCGTATCCTTCAATTTCAGTGAGAGGGTCAAGACTTGGCTATAAAAATGGATTGTCAGTGAAAAACTCACAAAATATACTGCTCTGTAAATATGGGCTTTTCAGAGTGTTTTACATACACCTTTCAAAATATGCAAAGTATAGATGAAAATATCGTTCCCATGTTTCTAATTCGTATCCTTCAATTCAGGGAGGTCAGAGGCTTGGCCTAAAAAAAATGCAATTGTCCCAGTGAAAAACTGCACAAATATAGGCTTTAATCGGATTTTCAGTGGTTTTTTCCAACGAAAAATATGAGCAAAATAACGATGAACAATACGTTTTTCAAACATGATTCTAATTCGGATCCTTCAATTAGGGAAGGTTTCAAGGCTTGGCTAAAAAAAATGGAATTGTCAGTGAAAAAACTCACAGATAGAGCTCTTAATATGCGCTTTTCAATGTGTTTTCCCATACAAAAAAAATTGGCAAAATACTAGGAAAATATCGTTCCATGATTTCTATTCATATCCTTCCAATTAGTGAGATCAAGGCTTGGCTAAAAAATAATGGACTTGTCAGTGAAAAATCCTCACAACTATCGCTCTTAATAGGCTTTTCCAGTGTGTTTTCCAAACGAAAATAAATATTCAAAAATACGATGGAAAAAATACGTTCCATGATTGTGTTCTAATTCATATCCTTTAATGAGGGGAGGTCATGGCTTGGTTAAAGACAAATGGAATTGTCAGTGAAAAACTCACAAATATAGCTCTTACTTATGGCTTTTTTTAAGTATGTTTCCAAAACGAAAAATATGCAAAATACGATGGAAAATTTTTACGTTATCCTGCATGATTCTAATTCATATCCTTTAATTAGGGAGGTCAAGGCTTGAGTTAGAAAATGGAATTGTCAGTTTAAAAACTCACAAATATAGGCTCTGAATAATAGGTCTCTTTTCAATGTGTTTTTCCAAACGAAAATTAGCAAAATAACGATGAAAATACGTTCCCTGATTCCTAATTCGATTCCTTCAATATAGGGAGGATGTCAAGATTTGGCTAAAAAAATTTGGCATTGTTAGTGAAAAACTCGAGAATAAGCTCTTATCATTGGCTTTTTCAATGTGTTTTCAACGAAAATATGCAAAATACGATGAAAAGTACATTCTCATGATTAAAATTCATATCCTTCCAATTAGGGAGGTCACAGTGGAAGATGGCCTATAAAAATGGAATTGTCAGTGAAAAAAACCACAAATTTAGGCTCTTAATATAGCTTTTCAGAGTGTTTTACAACGAAAATATGCAAAATAACGAGGAAATACGTTTCCCATTGAGTCTAATTCGTATCCTTCCAATTAGGGAGGTTACAAGGACTTGGCGAAAAAAAATGCTCTGAATTGTCAAGTGTAAAAACTCACAAAAAATAAAGCTCTTAATATGGCTTTTTCAGTGTGTTTTTCCAGACAAAAAATATGCAAAAATACGATGTAAAAATACTGTTCCCATGATTCTAATTCGTATCCTTAAAGGAAAGGGAGGTCAAAGGCTCGCTAAAAAAAAAATGCTGATTCGTCAGTGAAAAAACTCACAAATATAGCTCTTAATATGGCTTTTCAGTGTGATCTTCCAACGGGAAATATGCAAAAATGGGATGAAAGATACCGCTTCCCATGATTCTAAAGGTCATATCCTTCAATTAGGGAGGTCAAGGCTTGGCTGAGAAAAATGGAATTGTCAGTGAAAAACACACAAAACATAGCTCTTAATTGGCTTTTTCCAGTGTAGTTTTTCAAACGAAAATATGCAAACTACGATTTGAAAATACGTTTTTCCCGCATGATCTTAATGGTGTATCCTTCAATAGGGAGGTCAAGGTTTGGCTAAAAAAATGGACGGTGTCAGTGAAAATAATCACCAAATATAGCTCTTAATATGGAGCTTTTTCAGTGTGTTTTAACACAAAAAATATGCAAAATACGATGAAAAAATACGTGTCCCCATGTATTCTAATTTCGTATCCTTCAATTAGGGAGGTCAAGGTGCTGGGCTAATAATGGAGGAATTATCAGTGATGAAAACTCACAAATATAGCTTCTTAATATGAACTTTCAGTGTGTTTTTCCAACGAAAATATGCAAAATATCGATGAAAATTACGTTCCCATGATTCTAATTCGTATCCTCAATTAGGGAGGGTCAAGGCTTGGCTAAAAAAAAATGGAATTGTTCAGTGAAAAAGCGATCACAAATATTAGCTCTTAATATGGTCTTTTCAGTATCGTATTTTTCCAACGAAAATATGCAAAATACGATGAAAAATCGGCTTCCGCATGATTCTAATTTCATATCCTTTAATTAGGATGAGGTCTAATTGGGCTTGGGGCTAAGAAAAATTGGAATGTCAGTGAAAAAAACTCACAAATATGAGCCGCTCTTAATATGTTGCTTTGTCAGTATGTTTTCCAAACGAAAATATGTCTAAATACAGATGAAAAGAATTCGTTCCCATGATTCTAATTCCTATCCTTCAAGGTTAGGGAAGGGTCAAAGGCTTGGCTAAAAAAATGGGCAATTGTTCAGTTAAAAACTCACAAATATAGCCTCTTAATATGGCTTTCAAAGTGTGTTTGTCCAAACGAAAATATGCAAAACAAAAATACTATGAAAAAATACTGTTCCGGCATGTGATTCTAATGGGTCGTATCCTTCAATTTGATAGGGAGGTCAGGTGGCTTGGCTAAAAAAATGGAATTGTCAGTTGAAAAACTCAGAAAAATATAGCGTCTTATATAGCCTTTTCAACTGTGTTTTCCAACGAAAATATGCAAAAATTACGATGTGAAATAACTTCTCATGATTCTAATGGTGATCGATCCTTCAATTAGGCGAGGTCAAGGCTTGGCTGAAAAAAATGGAATTGTTCAGTGAAAAAAAACTAAAAAATAATATGCTCTTAATATGGGGGCTTTTCAGTTGTGTATTTCCAACACGAAATATGCAAAAATTACGATGAAGAAAAATGGCGTTCCTCATGATTCTAATTCGTATTACATGCCTTCAATTAGGGTAGGGTCAAGAGAACTTGGCTTAAAAAAATGGAATTGTCAGTGAAAAAAAAACTGTCACCCAAATATAGCATCTTAATATGGCTTTTTTCAGAGTGTTTTACAACGAAAATATGCAAAATGGACTGATGAAAATAACGTTCCCATGATTCTAATTCGTATCCTTCAATTAAAAAGGGAGGTCAAGGGCTTGGCTAAAAAATGGCAAATTGTCAGTGAAAGAACTCACTCATAATATAGCTCTTGTTAATATGGCTTTTCAGTGTGTTTTTCCAACGAAAAATTCAATGTGGCAAAATACGATGAAAATACGTTCCCATGGATTCTAATTCATATCCTCAAATTAGGGAGGTCAAGGCTCGGCTAAAAAAAAAATGGAATTTATCATGTCAGTGAAAAGATCTCACAAATCAATATATAGCTCTTAACAACAATGGCTTTTCAGTGGGTTTCCAACGGAAATATGCAAAATACGATGAAAAGTACCGTTCACCATGATTCTAATTCATATCCTGCAATAAAGGGAGGTCAAAGGTTGGCTAAAAAAATGGAATTCAGTCATTGAAAAAACACAACAAAGGAACCTAAGCTCTTAATAATGGCGCTTTTCAGTGTGGTTTTCCAAAAAATATGCAAATTGTACGATGAAAAGACGTTCCCCATGAATTCCTAATTCATATACTTCAATCATAGGGAGGTGTCAAGGCTTGGCTCTTTATTCTAAAAAAAAGGAATATGACATTGTCAGGGAAAAAACTACAAATATAGCTTTAATCTGGGGCTTTTCAGTATGTTTTCCAATGAAAATATACAAAATACGATGAAAGGCGTTCCCATGATTCTAATTCGTATCCTTCAATTAGGGAGGTCAAGGACTTGGTCTAAAAAAATGGAATTGTCAGTGAAAAACTCACAAAAGGCTCACAAAAACTCAACAAGCTCAGTGAAAAAAGCTCTTAATATGGTTTTTTCAGTGTGTTTGGTACAAACGAAAATATGCAAAATACGATGAAAATATACGTTCCCTATGATTCTAATAGTATCGTTCATTTTGGAGGTCAAGGCTTGGCTACAGAAAATGGAATTGTCAAGTGAAAAACTCACAAATATAGCTCTTAATATGGCTTTTCAGTGTGTTTTCCTAACAAAAATATGCAAAATACGATGAAAATAACGTTCCCATGATTCTAATTCATATCCTTTAATAAGGAGGTTCAAGGCTTGGCTAAGAAAATGGAATTGGTCAGTCTGAAAAACTCACAAATATAGCTCTTATATGCTTTTTCAGCATGTTTTCCCAACGAAAATATGGCAAAATTACGATGAAAATTACGTTTCCCATGATTCTAATTAACACATCCTTCCATTAGGGAGGTCAAGGCTTTTTGGCTAAAAAAAAATGGAATTGTCAGTGAAAAAACTCACAAATATAGCTCTCAATATGGCTTTTTCAATGTGTTTTCAACGAAAATATGCAAAATACGATGAAACATACGTTCTTCCCATGATTCTAATTCGTATCCTTCAATTAGGGAGGTCAAGGCTTGGCTAAAAAAAATGGAATGTCAGTGAAAAAACTCACAAAATATAGCCTCTTAATATGGCTTTTCAAGTGTTTTCCAACGAAAATATGCAAAATATGATGTAAAATAACGTTCCCATGATTTCTAACCTTGTATCCTTCAATTAGGGAGGTCAAGGCTTGGCTGAAAAAAAATGGGAATTGTCAGTGAAAAAACTCATAAATATAGCTCTTAATATGGGCTTTTCAGTGTGTATTTTCCAACAAAAAAATATGCAAATATACGATGAAAATGACGTTGCGTCTCAGATGGATTCTAATTCATATCCTTCAATTAGGGAGGTCAAGGGCTTGGCTAAAATAAGATGGGAATTGTCAGTGAAAAACTCACAAATTTATAGCTCTTAATATGGATTTTCAGTGTGTTTTCCAACGAAAATATGCAAAATACGATGAAAATACGTTCCGCATGATTCTAATTCGTATCCTTCAATTAGGGAGGGTCAAGGCCTTTGGCTAAAAAATGGAATTGTCAGTGAAAAAAACTCACAAATATAGCTCTCTAAAATATGGGCTTTTCAGTGTTTTTCCAACAAAAATATGCAAAATACGAGAAAAGTATGTTCCCAGGATTCTAATTCATATCGGGCTTCAATTAGGGAGATCAAGGCTTGGCTAAAAAAAATATGGAAATTGTCAGTGAAAAACTCACAAATAAGACTAGCTTTCTTAATAAGGCTTTTTCCTCAGTGTGTTTTCCAACGAAAATTAAGGCAAAAATACCTGATGTAAAATACGTTCCGGTGATTGTATTCTAATTCATATCCTTTAATTCGGGAGGGTCAAGGCTTGGTTAAGAAAATGGAACATATCAGTGCAGTGAAAAACTCACAAATATGAACCTCTTAATATGGCTTTTCAGTATGTTTTCCAACGAAAATATGCTAAAATAACGATGAAAATACGTTCCCTATGATTCTAATTTCATATCCTTCATCAGTTACGGAGGTCAATGGCTCTGGCTAAAAAAAATGGAATTTGTCAGTTAAAAACTCACCAAATATAGCTCTTAATATATGGTGCTTTTCAATGTGTTTTCCAACGAAAAAATATGCAAAATAACGATGAAAATCGTTCCCATGATTCTAATTCGATCAATTCATAGGGAGTGTCCAATGTTTGGCTAAAAAAAAGTGGAATCTGTCAGTGAAAAACTCAATTATAGCTCTTAATCTGGCTTTTCAATGTGTTTTTCCAAACGAAAATATGCAAAAAATGATGAAAATACGATTTCTCATGATTCTAACTCGTATCTCAATTAGGGAGGTCAAGCTGACTGAAATAATATGGGAATTGGTCCAGATGAAAAAAACTAAAAATATAGCTCTTAATATGTCTTTTCAAGTGTATTTCCAAACAAAAATAATATGCAAAATTACGATGAAAAATAGCGTTCTCCCATGATGGGAAAATTCATATCCTTCAATTAGGGAGGAGGGGGTCAAAAAGCTTTGGCTAAACAAAATGGAAAGCTGTCATGTCAGTGAAAAAACTCACAAATAGTATAGCTCTTAATATGGGCTTTTCAGTGTGTTTTTCACAACGAAACTATATGCAAAATACGATGAAAATGGAGCGTTCCCATGATTCTAAAATTCGTATCCTTCAATTAGGGGAGAGGTCAAGGACTTGGGGCTATAAAAAATGGAAATTGTCAGTGGATGAAACACTCCAAAATATAGCTCCTCAATATGGCTTTTCAGAGTGTTTTACAACGAAAATGGATGCAAAATACGATGAAAATATGTGTGCTGTCCATGATTAATAATCGTATCCTTCATTTAGTAGGGAGGTCATAGGCTTGGCTACTAAAAATGCAATTGTTGCAGTGAAAAACTCACAAATATATGGCTCTTAATATGGACTTTTCATGTGTTTTCCAACAAAAATATGCAAAATACTATTGAAAAATAACGTTCCCATTGATTCTAATTCATATCCTTCAATTAGGGAGGTACAAGGCTCGGCTAAAAAAAAATGGACATTGTCAGTGAAACACACTCACCAATGAATATAGCTTCTTATATGGCCTTTTCAGTGTGTCTTCCAAAAAACGAAATATGATGCAAAATAACGATGAAAATACGTTTCCCTGATGATTCTATAATTTCAGGATCTTTCAAGTAGGGGAGGTCAAGGACTTGGCTAAAAAAATGGAATTGTCAGTGAAAAACACAACACAAAATAGGGGCTCCTTAATATGGCTTTTCAGTGTGTGTTTTCGCAACGAAATATGCAAAAAGGTACGATGAAAATGCGTTGTTCCTCATGATTCTAATTTGTATCCTTCAATTAGGGAGGTCAAGGCTTGCTAAAAAAAAATAGGAATTGTCAGTGAAAAACTCACAACATATAGCTCTTAATATGGCTTTTCAGTGTGTTTTATCAACGAAAATTATCGCAAAATACGATGAAAATACGTTCCCCATGATTCCCTAATCGTATCCGGTCAATTAGGGGAGGTCAAGGCTTGGCTAAACAAATGGAATTAATCATTAAAACCTCAGCAAATATAGCTCCTTAATATATCGCTTTCCAGTGTGTTTTTCGCAACGAAAATATGGCAAATACGATGAAAATACGTGCCGCATGATTCTAATTCTGTATCTTTCAATTAGGGAGAGTCAAGGCTTCGCTAAAAAAAAAAGGAATTGTCAGTGAAAAACTCACAAATATAGCTCTTAATATGGCTTTCAGTGTGTCTTCCAATGACAATATGCCAAAATACGATGAAAATACCTTCCCATGATTCTAAATTCGTATCCTTCAATTAGGGAGGTCAAGGCTGGCTAAAAAAAGAGGAATTGTCAGTGAAAAACACACAAATATAGGGCTCTTAATATGGCTTTTCAGTGTGTTTTCCAACGAAAATATGCAAACTTACGATGAAAATACGTTTCCCGTGATTTCTAATTCCATATCCTTTCAATAGGGGAGGTCAAGGGCTTGGCTAAAAAAAATGGAATTGTGATGAAAAACCACACAAACATAGCTCTTAATATGGGCTTTCAGTTGTGTTTTCCAAACGAAAATATGCAAAATCACTATGAAAATACGTTTCCCTTGATTTGGCATTTCATATCCTTCAATTAGGGAAGCTCAAGGCTTGGCTAAAAATGAATAATGTCATGTTGGAAAAAAATCCAAAAAATATAGATCTTGATATGGCATTTCAGTGTGTTTTCCCAACGGAAAATATGCAAAAATACGATGATACAATACGGTTCCCATGATTCTAATTCGTATCCTTCAATTAGGGAGAGTCAAGGCTTGGCTAAAAAAAAATGGATTTGTCAGTGGCAAAAAAATCACAAATATAGCTCTCCAATATGGCTTTGTGCAGTGTGTTTTCCAAACAAAAATATGCAAAAATACCGATGAAAATACGTTTCCCTATGATTCTAATTCATATCCTTCAATTAGGGAGTCCAAGGCTTGGCTAAAAAACATGGAATTGTCAGTGAAAAAACTCACCAAATATAGATGCTCTTAATAATGGCTTTTCAGTGTGTTTTCCAACGAAAAATATACAAAATACGATGGAAAATACGTTCCCATGGATTCTCTATATCGTATATCCTTCAATTTAGGGAGGTCAAGAATTGGCTTAAAAAAAAATGGAATTGTCAGTGAAAAACTCACAACCAATATATAGCTCTTAATATGGCTTTTTCAGTGTTGTTTTGGGGGGGCCAATCGAAAAATATGCAAATACGATGAAAATGCGTTCCCATAATTCTAATTTGTATCGCTTCAATTAGGGAGGAGGATCAAGGCTTGGCTAAAAAAATGGAATATTGTCCAGTGAAAAAACTCACAAATATAGCTCTTAATATGGCTTTTCAGTGTGTGTTTTACAACGAAAAATATGCAAAATACGATGAAAATTACGTTCCCAATGATTCTAATTCGTATTCCTCAATTAGGGAGGTCACGGCTTGGCTAACAAAAAATGGAATTGTCAGTGAAAAACTCACAAATATAGCTCTTAATATGGCTTTTTTCAGTGTGTTTTCGGCAACAAAATAATGCAAATAATACGATGAAAATATACGTTCCCATGCATTCTAATTCATATCCTTCAATTAGGGAGGTCAAGGCTTGGCTAAAAAAAAAATGGAATCTGTCAGTGAAAAACCACAAATATAGCTCTTAAATATGGCTTTTCAATGTGTTTTCCAAAAACAAAAATATGCAAAATACGATGAAAATACGTTCCGCATGATTCTAATTCGTTATCCTTCAATTAGGAGGTCAAGGCTTTGGCTGAAAAAAAAAAATGGAAATGTCAGTGAAAAACTCACAATATAGCTCTTTAATATGGCTTTTTCAAGTGTGTTTTCCAACGAAAAATTATTACAAAATACGATGAAAATACGTTCCCGATGACATTCTAATTCATATCCTTCGATTAGGGAGGTCAAGGCTTGGCTAAAAAAATGGAATATATCGGTCAGTGAAAAACTCCCATCAAATACAGCTTCTTAATATGGCTTTCCAGTGTGTTTTTCCAACGAAAATATGCAAATACGATGAAAACTACGTTCCCATGATTCTAATTCGTATCCTTCAATAGTGGGAGGTCAAGGCTTGGCTGAAAAAAAATGAAATGTCAGTGAAAATAAACTCACAAAATAAATTAGCTCTTAATATGCGCTTTTCAGTGTGTTTTCCAAGCGAAAATATGCAGAAATACGATGAAAATACTTTCCCATGATTCTAATTCGTATATCCTTCAAATCAGGTGAGGTCAAGGCTTGGCTAAAAAAAAAGGAAATGTCAGTGAAAAACTCACAAATATAGCTTGCTTAATACTGGCTTTTCAGTGTGTCTTTCCAACGAAAAAATATATGGACAAAAAATATGATGAAATACGTTTCCCATATTTCTAAATTCATACAGTATCCTTCAATTAGGGTAGGTCAAAGGCTTGGCTAAAAAAAATGGAATTGTCAGTGAAAACACACAAACTATAAGCTTCTTAATATGGCTTTTCAGTGTGTTTTCCAAACGAAAATATGCAAAATACGATGAAACATTGCGTTCCAATGATTTCTAATTTCGTATCCCTTCAATTGGGAGGGAGGTCAAGGGCTTGGCTAAAAAATGGAATTGTCTTATTGTCAGGGAAAAAAAAACTCACAAATATAGCTCTTAATATGGACTTGTCAGTGTGTGTTTTCCAACGAAATATGCAAAATAATAACGATGAAAATGGCGTTCCCATGATTCTACTTCAGTATCCTTTCTAATTAGGGAGGTCAAGGCTTGGCTAAAAAATGGAATTGTTCAGTGAAAAATTCAGCAAATATAAGCTCTTAATATGGCTTTTCAATGTGTTTTTTTCCAACGAAAATATGTCAAAAAATACGATGAAAACGTGTGCCATGATTCCTAATTCGTATCCTTCCTATTAGGGAGGTCAAGGCTTGGCTAAAAAAATGGATTGTCAGCTGAAAAAAATCTCACAAATATAACTCTTAATATGGCTTTTCAGTGTTGTCTTACAATGAAAATATGGCAAAATACGATGACAAATACGTTCCACCATTGATTCTAACTCATTACTCCTTCAATTAGGTGATGTCAAGGCTTGGAATAAGAAAAATGGAATTGTCAATGATAAAACTCAACAAACATAAAACTCTTTAATATTGGGGGCTGTTTTTTAATGTTTATGGGGGCCACGGTGTAGTGTTTCAGTGGCGGTGGTGGGGGTTTTTCCAAAAAAAACGGGGGAGGGGGGGGAAAAAAAAAATTTATGGCCCCCAAAATTACTAATTAAAATAACGTTTCCCATGCATTTCTTAATTCATATCCTTGCAATTAGGGAGGTCAAGGCTTGGCTAAAAAAAATGTAATTGTCAGATGAAAAAACACACAAACATTAAAGCTTCGTAATATGGATTTTCAAGTGGTGTTTTTCCAACGAAAAAATATGCAAAATACGAATGGAAATATGCACTAGTTCCCATGATTCTAATGTTGATAATCCTTATAAGTAGGGAGGTCAGGGTTGGCTAAAAAAAATGGAATTGTTCAGTGAAAAACTCACAAATATAGCTCGTAATATGACTTTTCAGTGTGTTTTTCCAACGAAAATATGCC
Source organism: Artemia sinica (assembly GCA_027921565.1). Taxonomy (NCBI): domain Eukaryota; kingdom Metazoa; phylum Arthropoda; class Branchiopoda; order Anostraca; family Artemiidae; genus Artemia; species Artemia sinica. Next base: position 1,343,278 of record CM051266.1, read on the forward strand.
AAAATTACGATGAAAATAAGTTCCCATGATTCTAAGTCGTATCCTCAATAAGGGAGGTCCAAAGGCTTAGGCTAAAAAAATGAAGTGTCAGTGAAAAACTCACAAATATAGCTCTTAATATGTATCTGGTTCAGTATGTTTTCCAACGGAAAAATAATGCAAAAATAACGAGAAAATACGTGCCCATGCATATCTAAATTCAATATAACTGTTCAATTAAGGGAGGATCCAGGCATAAGGCTAACCTCCTCCCCAAATAGGAAATTGGTCAGTGAAAAAACTCACAAATTATAGCTCTTAATATGGCTTTTCAATGTTGTTTATCCAGACGAAAAATAGGCAAATACGAATGAAATACGTCCCATGATTCTAATTCGTATCCTTCTATTAGGGGAGCAGTACAAGGACCCTGGCTAAAAAAATACGGAACATTGTCATTGAAAATCTCCAAATATTAAACTCGTTTATCAATGAGCTTTTCAGTGTGTCTCTAACATATGGAAAAATATGCAAAAATACGATGAAAATACGTTTTCCCATGATTCCTAAACTCATATCCTTCAATTAGGGGAGATGTCAAGGCATTCCGGCTAAAAAAAAATCGGAATTGTCATTGAAAAACTCACAAATATAAAATCTTAAATATAGGGACTAATAATATGGCTTTTTCAGTGTGTTTTCCAAACGAAAATATGCAAAATACTATGAAAATAACGCTTCCCATGAATTCTAATTCATATGCTCTTCAATTAAGGGAGGTCAAGGCCTTAGGCTAAACAAAATGGATACGTCAGTGAAAACATCAGAAAAAAAAAAAAACAAATTAATAAGCTCTTAATATGACTGTTTCAGTGTGTTTTCCCTGAACGAATATTCAAAATACGATGAAAATACGTTCCATGATTCTAATTCGTCGATCCTTCAATTAAGGTGAGGTCAAGGCTTGGCTAAAACAAAATGGAATTGTCAGTGAAAAACTCACAATATAGCTCTCAATATCGGCTTTTGCCAGTGTGTTTTCCAACAAAAATACTGCAAAATACGACATGAAATACGTTCCCATGATTCTAATTCATACTTCCTTCAAGTAGGGGGTCAAGGCTCTTGGCCTAAAAAAATGGAAATTGTCAGTGAAAAACCCACAAATATAGCCTCTTAATATGGCTGTTCAGCTGTGTTTTCCAACGAAAAATATAACAAAATAAACGATGAAAATACGTGTCCATAGATTCTAATTCGTATCCTTCAGTTAGGAGGACGAGGGCAAGGCTTCGCTAAAAAAATGGAATTGGTCAGTGAAAAAATTATCAAATATAGGTCTTAATATCGGCTTTTTCATGTGTTTTTCCAACGAAAACTATGCAAAATACGATGAAAAGTGCGTATCCACATGATTTCTAATTTGTTCCTTCATGAATATAGGAGGTCAAGGCCTATCGGCCGTAAAAAAATCGGAATTGTCAGTGAATAAAGTCCACAAATTATAGCTCTTTAATATGGCTTTTCAGTGTGTTTTACAATGGGGCCCCCGTACAATTATGCCAAATCCTGATGAAAATACGTTCCCATGATTTGCTAATTTGTATCTTCAATTAGGATGCGGTCAAGGCTTGGCTAACAAAATGGAATTGTCAGTTGAAAAACTCACAAAATAGCTTCTTAATATGGCTTTTTCAGTAGTGTTTGAAACCAAACAAAAATATGCAAAATTACGATGAAAAATTACGTTCCCATTATTTCTAATTCAATATCCTTCCATTAGGGGAGGTCAAGGCTTGCGCTAAAAAATATCGGAATTGTCAGTGGAAAACACACACAAATATAGCTTTTTAATATGGCCTTTTCAATGTGTTTTCCCAACGAAAATATGCAAAATACGATGAAAATACGTTTCCCATGATTCTAATTCATATCCTTCAATTAAGGGCAGGTCACAGGCTTTGCCATGAAAAAAATGGAAATGTCAGACCAATTACTGAAAAACTCACACATATCTAGCTCTATAATATGGCATTTTCACACAAACATAGCTAAAACTCACAATATATAGCTCTTTAATATGAGTATTTTCCAACGACGAATTCTGCAAAATACGATGAAAATACGTTTGCACATGATTCTAATTGCATATCCTTCAACTAGGGAGGTCCAATGCTTGGCTAAAAAAGGAATTGTCAGTGAAACTCAACAAATTTATGCTTCTTCAATATGGCTTTTCAGTGTGTTTTCTCCATCGAAACAGCTCAAAATACGATGAAAATACGTTTCCATGATTCTAATTCTATCCTTCACTAGGAGGTCAGGCTTTGGCTAAAACTGGGAATTGTCAGTGAAAAACTCACAAATATAGCTCTTATATGGCTTTTCAGTGTATTTTCCAACGAAGATATGTAACATATACGATGCAAAGACATTCCCATGATTCTAATTCGTATCCTTCAATTCAGGGAGGTCAAGGCTCGCTAAAAAAAGATTGTGCATTGAAAATCACAATATAGCTCTTAAATAACTGGCTTTTCGATGAGTGTGTCTTCCAATGAAAATATGCAAAATACGATAAAATACGTTCCAAATGATTCTAATATCGTATCCTTCATAGGGCAGGTCAAGGCTTGGCATAAAAAAATGGAATTGTCAGTGAAAAACACAACAATATAGCTCTTAATATGGGCTTTTCAGATCTGTTTCCAACGACAATCGGCAAAATACGATGAAAATACTTTCCCATTGAGGAAGAATTCGTATCCTGTCAATCTGGAGGTCCAGGCTTGGCTAAAAAAAAGGAATTGTCAGTGAAAAACTCCCAAATATAGCTCTTAATATGCTTTTCAGTGTGTCTTCCAACGAAATAGTGCAAAATACGATGAAAATACGTTCCCATGATTCTAATTCATATCCTTCAATTAGGGAGGTCAAGGCTTGGCTAAAAAATGGAATGTCAGTGAAAACACACAAACATATCTCTTAATATGGCTTTTCAGTGTGGTTTTCTAACGAAATAATGCAAAATACGATGAAATGCGTTCCCATGATTCTAATTGTATCCTTCAGATTAGGTAGGTTACAAGGCTTGGCTAAAAAAAATTGGAATTGTTCAGCGAAACCTCACAATATAAAAGCTCTTAATATGGCTTTGAGTGTGTTTTACAACGAAATATGCAAAATACGATGAAATAACGTTCCATGATTCTAATTCGTATCCTCAATTAGGGAGGTCCTCTTGTCTAAAAAAAATGGAATTGTCAGTGAAAAACGTCACAATATAAGCTCTTAATATGCTTTGTCAGTAGGTTTTTTCCAACGAAAATATCAATACGAGAAAATACGTTCCCATGATTCTAATTCTATCTTTCAATTAGGGAGTCAAGGTTTGCTAAAAAAAATGGGGAATTGTCCGTGAAAAACTCACAAATATAGCTCTTCATATGGCTTTTCAATGTGTTTTTCCAACGAAAATATGCAAATACGATGAAATACGTTCCATGATTCTAATTCGTATCTCTATTAGGAGGTCATGGCTTGTCTAAAAATTGGAATTGTCAGTGAAAATCCCAAATATAAACTCTTATATGGCTTTTCAGTGTGTCTTACATGAAACATGCAAATACGATGAAATTACGGTCCTGATTTCTAACCTCTATCCTTCAGTTAGGGATGTCAAGGCCTGGCTAAAAATGGAATTGTCAGTGAAAAACTCTCAACTCTAACTCTTAATATGGCTTTTTCACAGTGTGTTTTCCAACACAATAGGCAAATACTAGGAAAATCTTTCCCATGATTCTAATTCCTATCCTTCAATTAGGGAGGGTCAAGGCTTGGCAACAAATGAATTGTCAGTGAAAAAACTCCACAAATATAGCTCTTAATATGGCTTTTCAGTGGTTTTCCAACGAATATGCAAAATACGATGAAAATACGTTCCATGATTCTAATTCCATATCCTTCAATTAGGAGGTCAAGGCTTGGCTACAAAATGGAATTGTCAGTGGAAAAACTCACAAATATAGCTCTCATATGGCTTTTCATTTGTTTTCACAACAAAAAATATGCAAAATACGATGAATAACGTTCCCATGATTCTAATTCATATCCTTCAATTAGGGAGGTCAGGCTTTGGCTAAAAAAATGGCATTGTCAGTGAAAAACTCACAATATAGCTCTTAATATGGCGTTTCAGTGTGTTTTTCACGAAAATATACAAAATATGATGAAACTACGTCCCATGATTCTAATTCGTATCCTTCAATTAGGGAAAGTCCAAGGCTTGGCTAAAAAAATGGAATTGTCAGTGAAAAACTCACAAATAGAAGCCTTATATGGCTTTTTCAGTGTGTTTTTCCACGAAAATATGCAAAATACGATGAAATGCGTTCCATGATTCTAATTTAGTATCTTTAATTAAGGAGGTCAAGGCCTTGGCTAAAAAAATGGAATTGTCAGTGAAAAACATCACAAAAGCTCTTAAGTATGGCCTTTCAGTGTGTTTTACAAAGAAAATATGCAAATAAATACGATGAAAATACGCTTCCCATAGATTCTAAATTCGATCCTCATTAGGGAGTCAAGGCTTTGGCTAACAAAAATGGAATGTCAGTGGGGGGGGGGGGGAAAAAAACTCCACAAATATAGCTCTTATATGGCTTTTCAGTGTGTTTTCCCAACAAAAATATGCAAATAAGATGAAAATACGTTCCCATGATTCTAATTCATATCCTTCACTTAGGGAGTTTCAAGGCTTGGCTAAAAAAGGAATTGTCAGTGAAAAACACACAAATATACTCTTAAATGGCTTTTCATGTGTTTTCCACGAACTAATGCAAATACGATTAAAATACGTTCCCATGATTCTAATTTGTATCCTTCAATTAGGGAGGTCAAGGCTTGGGCTGAAAAAATGGAAATGTCAGTGACAACACTCACAAATATATAGCTTTAATATATATGGCTTTTTTCAGTGTGTTTTCCAACGAAAAATATTTAAATACGATGAAAATACGTTCCCATGATTCTAATTCATATCCTTCTATTAGGGAGTTCAAGAACTGCTTGGCTAAAAAAATGGAATTGTTCAGTGAAACACTCAACTACAGCTTTCTTAATATGCTTTCCAGTGTGTTTTCCCAACGAAAATATTGCAAAATAGACGATTAAAACGCTTTCCCATGATTCAAATTCGTATCCTTCAATTAGGGAGGTCAAGGCTTGACTGAAAAATGGAAATGTCAGTGAAAAACTCACAAATCTAGCTCTTATATGGCGTTTCGTGTGTTTTCCAACGAAAAATATTAAAATACGATGAAAAACTACGTTTCCCATGATCTAATTCATATCCTTCAATTAGGAGATCAAGGCTTGGCTAAAAAAAATGGAATTGTCAGTGAAAACTCAGAAATATGAGCTCTTAATATGGCTTTTCATTGTGTTAACCCAACAAAATATGCAAAATACGATGAAAATACGTTCCCATGATTCTAAATTCGTATCCTTCAATTAGGAGGTCAGGCTTGGCTTAAAAAAATGGAATTGTCAGTAAAAAACTCACAATATAACTCTTATATGGCTTTTTCAGTGGTTTTTACCAACGAAAATATTGCAAATAACTATAAAAATCCGTTTCCCATGATTCTTAATTCATGTCTTCCAATCAGGGCGTCAATGCTTGGCTTAAAAAAATTGAATTGTCAGTGAAAAAACTCACAATATAGCTTCTTAATATGCTTTTTCAGTGTGTTAACTCAACGCACATATGCAAATACGATTAAAATACGTTCCCATGATTCTAATTCGTATCCTTCAATTAGGGAGGTCAAGGCTGGCCAAAAAAAACTGGAATTGTCAGTGAAAACTCACAAATATAAGTCTTAATCTGGCTTTTCAGTGTGTTTTTCCAACGAAAATATGCAAATCTTCAAAATACGTTCCATGAGTCTAATTCGTATCCTTCAATTAGGGAGGTAAAGCTTGGCTGAAAAAAAGGAATTGTCAGGTGAAAAACTCACAATATAGCTCTTAATATGGCTTTTCAGTGTGTTTTCCAGCGAAAATCTGCAATACGTGAAAATACGTTTCCCATGATTCAATTTCATATTATCCTTCAATTAGGGAGGTCAAGGCTTGGCTAAGAAGAAATGGAACATTAAACTTTTAGTCAGTGAAAAAACTCACAAATAATCAATTAGCTCTTTAATAATGGCTTTTCAGTGTGGTTTCCAGTCGAAAATATGAAAAATAACAATGGAAAATACGTTACCGATTGATTCTTAATTTATATACTTCAATTAGGGAGGTACAAGGCCTTTTTTTTTGTTGGGGCACCTTTTTAACAAAATGGACATTATTGTCCGTGGAAAAAAATAAACTCACAAAATAGCTCTTAATATGGTCTTTCAGTTGTTTATACAACGAAAATATGCAAAATAATACGATGAAAATACCGTTCCCATGATTCTACATTCGTATCTTTCAATTAGGGATGTCAAGGCTTGACGATAAAAATGGATTAATATCCTTTCAGTGAGTTTCCACCTAATCGATAATCCTTCAAATACATGAAAATGCGTTCCATGATTCTAGAGTTCATTCCTTCAATTAGGGAGGCACGGCTTGGCTAAAAAAATGGAATTACTTGGTGAAATAACTCACAAAATATAGGTCTTAATATGGGCTGGTCAGTGTGCGTTCCAACGAAAAATACGCAAACTACGATTGCACAAATACAGTTCCCATGAATTCTAGTTTCATATCCTTCATATTAGCGGAGGTCAAGGTGTTGGCCTAAAAAAATGGAAATTTTCAGTTGAAAAACTCACAAAATATAGCTCGTTAATATGGCTTTTCAGTGTGGTTTTCCAACGAAAAAAAAAAAACTTTTATGGAAAATACCGATGAAAATACGTTTCTCATGCATTCCTAGTTAAGATTATTCGAATTAGGGAGGTCAAAGGATTGGATTAAAAAATGGAATGGTAAGTGGAAAAAAAATCAAAAAATATAAATTATTAATATGGATTTACAGTGTGTTTTACACAAAAAAAAAACAAAAAATATGAAAAATACGATATGAAAAATAAGTTCCTCATGAAATATAGTTAATATAATTGCAATTAGGGGAGGTCAAGGATTGGCTAAAATAAAAAAAAAAAGTGGAATTGTTAAGTGGAAAAAATGAAGAAATATAGACTTATTAATATGGTTTCGCTTTTCAGTGTGTTATACAACAAAAATATGCAAATACGATGACCAATACGTTCCCATGATTCTAATTCGTAATCTTTCACTTAGGAGGTCAAGGCTTGGCTAAAAAAATGGATTGTCAGTGAAAAACTCACAAATATAGCTCTTAATATGGCTTTTCAGTGTATTTTCTCCACGAAATCATGTAAAATACGATGAAAATACATTCCCATGATTCTAATTCGTATCTTTCAATTAGGGAGGTCAAGCTTTGGCTAAAAAAAGGAATTGTCAGTGAAAACTCATACAATTATAGCTCTAATATGGGCTTTTCAGTGTGTTTTCCAACGAAAAATAGGCAAAATACAAGAAAATACGTTTCCCATGAAACTAATTCATATTTCTTAAATAGGGAGGTCAAGGCTTGGCTAAAAAATGGAAATTTTTCAGTGAAAAACTCACCAAATATAGCTCTTAATATGGCTTTTTTCAGTGTGTTTTCCAACGGGGGAAAATATGCAAAATACGATGAAGTCGTTCCCATGATTCTAATTCGATCCTTCAATTAGGGATGTAAAGGCTTGGCTACAAAAAATGAATTGTCAGTGAAAAACTCACAAATATAACTCTTAATATGGCTTTTCAGTGGTTTTTTCCACCGAAAATCTGCAAATACTATGAAAATACGTTTCCCATATTCTAAATTCAATCCTTCATTAGGGGGATGTCAAGGCTTGGCTAAAACATGGGAATTGTCATGAAACTCACAAATATCACTCTAATATGGCTTTTCAGTGTGTTTTCCAACGAAATATTCAAAATCTATGAAATAACGTTCCATGATCTAAATTCATATCCTTCAATTAGGGAGGTCAAGGCTTGGTTAAAAAAATGGAATTGTCAGTGAAAAACTCACAAATTATAAATCTTACATATGCTTTCAGTGTGTTTTCCCCAACGAAATATGCAAAATAGTGAAAATACATCCCTGATCTAATTTGTATCCTTTCAATTAGGATGGTCAAGGCTTGGCTAAAAAAAATGATTGGTCAGTGAAAAACTCACAAATTAGCTCTTAATACTTAATATGGCTTTTTCAGTGTGTTTTCCAACAAAAATATGCAAATACGATGAAAATACTTCCCATGATTCTAATTCATATCCCTTCAATAGGGAGGTCCAAGGCTTGGCTAAAAAATGGAATTGTCATGGGAAAACTAACAAATGATACGAGCTCTTAATATGGCTTTACAATGTTTTATATATACAACGAAAATAATGCAAAATACAATGAAATACGTTTTCCCAAATCTAATTCGTATCCTTCAATTATGGATGTCAAGGGCTTGGCTAAAAAAAAGGGATTGGTAAGTGGAAAAACTCCAATATAGCCCTAAGATGGCTTTTCAGTATGTTTTCCAACGAAAATATGCAAAATAACGATGAAAATACGTTCCCATGATTCTAATTCAATCTTCAATTAGGGAGGTCAAGGCTTGCTAAAAAAATGGAATTGTCGTGAAAAACTTCAGAACTATATCTCTTAATATGGCTTTTCAGTGTGTTATACAACGAAATATGCAATACGATGAAAATACTTCCCATGATTCTACTTCGTATCTTTCAATTAGGGAGGTCAAGGGCTTGGCTAAAAAATGGATTGTCATTGAAACTCACAAATATATCTCTTAATATGGCTTTTCTTTGTATTTTCCAACGAAAATATGTAAAATACGATGAAAATACATTCCCATGATTCTAATTCGTATCTTTTCATTAGTGAGGTCAAGGCTTGGCTAAAAAAAGGAATTGTCGTGAAAAACTCAAATATAGGCTCTTAATATGGCTTTTTCAGTGTGTTTTCCCAACGAAAATATGCAAAATACGATGAAAATCCGTTCCCATGATTCTAATTCATAATCCTTAATTAGGTAGGTCAAGGCTTTGGCTAAAAAATGGAATTGCAGTGAAAAACTCACACATATAGCTCTTAATATGGCTTTTTTCAGTGGTGTTTTCCACGAAAATTCAAAATACGATGAAAATGCGTTCCCATGATCCT